>ML788514.1:507623-536434 GCA_009831015.1 Picea engelmannii | reverse complement strand
CCATAAGTGGAAAGTCGTCACGTGATCACCTGGATCTTCATTAGGCTTGGCTTCGAACTTTGGGATGTCCGAAGGCAACTTCGTCGGCATAGGAGGCCAACGCGGATCGTGACAGATAGGATCATTCAACAACCGTGTTAAATACGGCAAGTGTAACGTCGCCAAGAAAGGTAATTTAGGTTGTTGCTGATAGCCGGGATAAAAGGGTCCCGGGGTTTGACTGGCACTAGGTTGCCAGGAAAAGTTTGGTTGCTGGCCGGGGTTTTGGTAGAAACCATGGCCTTGACCAGCGTAAGGGTTTTGCATTTGCGGGGACATCATTGGCTGATTCCCCATAAAGGACATAGGTTGTTGGGCATTCATCGTGCTCTGCGGACTTTGGGAAGGATTACTCCATGCCGGTCCTGTTGGGAGAGGCATAGTAGTTTGTCCGGGGTTCCATTGATTGTGGAAAGCATTACCCCAGAACGACATTCCCGTGGCGGGATTGAATCCTTGTCCTGAGTTCCAAGGTCCTGGTATATGTGCCCCCAGCGCAGGAATAGTACCCTGTGCCAGATTAGACTGTCCAAAGATAGGATTGCCCCCATATGGGAAAGCAGTGGGTGTGAGCGTGTTGTTACCAAACGCTCTGTTCCAAATGAACAGTGACGAACCTACCGGCAGAGTTTGTGTAGGTTGTCCTTGACTCCCGGCTCCAAGTGAACTTGTGTGTGCGGGCTGCCCGGCGGTCTGCTGATGCGGACCACCGAGCGACGGGGACGAAGGAGGAATATGACCTCCAGCGTGGGGAAAAGCATTGAAAGGGACAGGAATTCCCCTAAGTTGACCCTACAGAGGAGCGTTAGAGCTCCTTGCCCCCAGACCCAAAGTCTGTACAGTGGAGTGTGTGAGTGCAGGACTCGTTCCTGAACTAGGCATACTGTATGAAAATGGAGCGCCTGTCGCACTAGATGTGAAGGGATTTGTGGCCGCCGCGATAGATGGGGTTGGTCCACTTTGCGACGAAGTTGCGGCCGGGGCCATGGTGGTCCTGACTGCCGACGGTAAGTTAGGAGAAGCTTCTCCCATGGTAACAACAGTGATAGGAATGGAGGAAGTCCCAGTTGAAGTGATTTGTTCCATAACTGGGTTAGGTGCTGATAGGCGTTCGTAAAATTGAATTGGCACAATAATGTCCGGCCCAAAATCAGCGTCTGAGGTTTCAACCGATCCAATATTGGCAGTCGATTCGTCGGGGGGTTGTTCGGGATCGAAAGCCCCGGTTGCTTCGAAAGACCCAAGATGGTCTAACTTCCACCTCAGTGGTGGCGGGGGTGGCTCCAGGATAACCGGCGGTAGGTCTAGAAGCCTTCATGACCGGCGGAGCTCTGAATCCTCCACTGTGTGAGAAGATTCACGACACGCTAAGGTAGTCTACACGAAAAAACAGTAACACGCACTAAAAGAAATCCCCTAGAAGATAAATCAAGCAAGCACTAAATTAGTAGGAAGAACAGTTACCACAACCAACACTAGAGTACCTTACCGGTGCAAGTGCAACTCGAATACGGAAGCACCCTCCGGGTCTACTCTGCAAAGCGTTGGTCCGAAGTTCATCATAGGTACCGCGGTATACCCCCGCAGTCACCCGTGTATGTCCCTAGAAAAGATAGGCAACTAGTTTGCCAGCACGTGAACAACTATCAGGCGGGTACAGTCGGCAGTCGGGTAGACCACAATGAGCAGGGTATCAAGCCTGAAACCTGTCAAGGGTATCGAGAGCAAGTGTTCCAGAAGACAACTGAGGACCTCGAACGGATTCGAGACCCATGAAGCTCCGTGGCAAATGCTAACGATGGAATCCCTTAACAGATCCTCTATATGTGTTCTCCACAATGCTCGGTCCAGCTTTGGAGGGGTTATCTCCGCTGCCTTTCCTTATGCGAACTCGTGTTTAGCCACTGTGTTAGAGGGGGGTCCTGAATAACTTTCTGTAACTGGACTTCTACACTCCCTAATGACAGACTCCAATGTTTGGTTTGGGTGGCCTTGGAGAATTTACTCTCCAACCTATTCCAAGGCCCTATCCTGAGCTAATGTGTGCACCCTACAAACAGAAAAGTCTACTTGATTTTATTTAGCATTGCTTTTAATGGGATTTTTAAATCTCAATGTGCGGGAGTGAAACTGATGGTGTGTAAAAAGACTCAAAGCAAAATGCACAGAAATGCTTGGAAACAAACTTTTTCTAAAATGCAAAACCAACAACTTTTCAATGAAAAGACTTCTTTTCTTTTTCAGATTTACTAATATTTCATGCAGTAAATATGAAGGACTTTCACTCAGATCTGCGAGCTACTTATACTAGACATGCACTGCAGAAACTTATGCAAAAAGACTTCTTTCCTAGCTATTGATGCAACAACTCAATCTTCAAATCAAGACGAAAATGAAAGAATTTTTTTTTATTTTGTTGTAAAACAACACACCAAGGAAAAATGATGACAAGATCAAAACCAAGAGAAAAAAGAAAACTCTGGCTTAAAGCGCAGATCACAAACAGAATCAGAGCACAAAAATGCAACAAAGCAATCTCAACAACACCAATTCTAACACTTGCCTAAAAACCATAAAACCAATATTTTTTCACTTTTGTCTTTTTCTATCAAAACATCAAAAAACCAGCACAAGCTAAGGGTGGACTGCCCTAACCTGCTGACTGTGCAGCCCCAGACCCTAAACCCCTGAAAGAAGCTCTTCTCACCACAGGAGGGGATGACTGCCCCACCCAAGCTGAAAAGCTGCAATCAGGCCCGCGACTGTCACCAATACAGCACGCGTGCAACCGCGTGTTGAGCTTCTATAGCGCACGGGTACCCGCGGTCAAGCCTTAAACAGGCCGCGGGTCTATCTAAAAACTAAGATAAAATCACACACAGACAGTCTAGTCCTGAAAAAGGCTTCTAGTATTGACAACCAGAGTCTCTACAAGGCTTAGATGCTATCACTTTAATAGAAAAATAAAATTTTTACAAAAGAAAATAAAGGCAAAGAACAACTAACACACTAAGGTAGACTGAAAGCAAGACAACAAACCAATAGAACCCAGACAGTATCCAGAAAGCCCCCTGAGAAGGTAAACTTCTGACAGAGGAAGAGGGGACTACCCCTTAAGCTTCCTGAACTCTACACGCTATTGAAACCACTACAGAACGCGTTCGCACGCGCGCTGTAGAAGGCTAGGGCGCAGGTCACCCGCGGGCAGGGCTTCTGCAGGCCGCGGGTACCTCTGTGTGTCCCGAAAAAAAATGTCGAGCGTTAGTCAAGGAAAACTAGTATTGATAACCAGGTTCCTTGCTAGCTTTCGACTTAACAGAAAACAAAAAAAAACAACAAAGAAACATAAACTTAATTCTTTGAACTACCAAACAGATCTTTAACCAAATCCGGAAACCCTAAGAGTAAAACGTCCCCAGCGGAGTCGCCAATTCTGTTGTGGGGTATTCTACCCTACGGACTAACAAGCTAGGGCTCTAAACTTGTATGCAGATCACGACCCTTAAGACATAACTTTTAACCTTCTACCCGAAATCTCAACCCCTTTTCTCATGCACACATGGGAAGAATCAACTAACCTTTTTATTGACGGTTGAAGTAGATCCTCCGTTGAGCCTTTATCTCCTTGCTGCTGCTGCTCCTTCCACAAAGCTTTCCTGCAATCAAGACAAAACTACACATGCATGCTATTGATCTACTAGGGGGTTAGAGATAAAACACAAATCAAATAACATAGATGAGACTCATGTATTCGGGACGGGAAAAGTATCTTTTTCATTAATCTCAATATGAATCAACTTACAATGATTTCTGAGACTGGCCACCGTTCCTCGATCCTGATCCTGGGCTCCTCCTCTTCTTTTGTCCTCCAACTGCTGTTGCTTGAACTTCTCCTAAACCTTGAGGCAAGGCTAAAGGGTTGGGACAAAACGAACTTGGAAATTTGGCAGAGTTTCTTTGCTATGATTTTTCCTCCTTTGAATAGTACCCCTACCCTTCCTTTTATAGGCTAGACGGAGCTAGGGTTTTAGGTGAACTCTCGGCCATGCATGGCGAAGAGTTCCATTTAACTGACAAAAAGCTGTTCATCCCAGCGGAAACTTTCCTGATTTTTTGCTTTGTTAGGTAAACGCGGGCTGTAGTGGGTTAGCTCGCGGTCACCCGCGTGCAGTAGAAGGCCAACAAGCGGTCAACCACGCCCAGTGAAAGGTTAGGGCGCGGGTTCCTTGATTTAAGTGGTTTTTTGAGGATTTGTTCAGCATGGATTTGGCTAGGAAGAGGCATGAGTTGGCCTGATGCCAGGTAAACCTGTGTGGTGCATTTTAGGTTTATAACACATACCTACTGTAACACCTTGTTTCCCCCAGTCTGTAAAAATAACTATACTGGCCAAGTATTTTTGAAAACTCAGAAATGTGAATGTATGATGTGAATGGACCTTGTGAAAAAGGTTGATGAATGTAACTATATATATATTGCAGGACTGCTGAGAGGGGAAGGTGCTGAAAAATGGACCACGATGGCTGAAGAAAGGTGGTGGAAAAAGGTGGTGGAAGGCACCTAGAATGGTGGCGTTAACTTCCACCGAAACCGATACCATATTTGGTCTTCACTGGCCCGGAGAACCAAGAGCGGATCGCTGTCCCAAAATAAATTACTTGCAGGTTGGTAGGTAGATGGCTCGTCATAAGTAATGAGGGATGGGGGTGAACCACCCATCCATAGAGTCCTCAGACCCGACCACCGCGAGGGAGATCGTGCCACACGCAACCTCGTGAGAAGGAAAAAGGAAAGAAGAGTGTGCGGTCATAGGCATACGCGAGGGAGAAATGAAAGAGAAGAACTCTGGAGATATGCAGAGTGAGTGATAATAGAGAAGAAGGAGAGTAATGTTCAGTCTCGATCACTGGCGAATAAAGGCTCAGTCTCGCAACATCGTGGTCTCAGCTCAGGGGTGGCTAGTGGTAAATCCTTTCGGAGTCACTGAGCCTACGGTTGGGTGGAAACAAGCACCCCTCTCAGCAGTTGCATCACTTTTGGTGTTTTTCTGATAAGTGTTTTACATCTTGCATCTTGAAATGTATATTCTGACATTTATGCTCATAAACTGTGAAATTGTGAATGGTTTCAGTGTAAGACTGTTTGTGTGGTGTTTTGATCAGAAATGGTAGTTGCATGCTTGTAACAAAAAAAAAACCACATATGGCTTATGTTTATAGATAAATTTATATATATGCACATTGAACCAAGTCAGACTTCAAGTCTGTTCTCGGGAAATCTATGCCTGTATTCATCTCTAGGAATACCCGGAATGGACCTCTCCACAGAAATACCCTCTCTGGAACTTACCAAGAATTTGAAAGAGGATTTGAGGGCACAAGTCTTAGTAATCCTACGTGAGGAAGAAGGGTTCTCTTAAAATCCCGATATTTCGACATTTCGACACCTGGGATATCCAAATGCGAGTCCTCTTGTACTCGCAATTGCTGAAACCTTGATTTGCGAAATCCTGAAATGGAAGCGTATGGATAAGTATCGATTGATGGATGAGATCCTATCAGAAGATCCGAGGTTAGTCATGACCGTTAGATTGAAGAAAGAAATGAGGGAATTAATGTCTCAATCCCTTTCCTTTTATATTCATGAATAACGAAGAATTCGGGACCATAAATCCCCAAGGTTTGTGGAAGTATCTGGACTATTCATCGATAGGGACATGTGGCTACTGGTAAGTATTTCGGCATTTCGGTACCCGGAATACCGAAGGGCGTATTCCCCTTGTGCTCGCAAGTCCCGAAATCCCGACTTGCGAAATCCTGAAATGCTAGCGTGTGGGTAAGTTAATGGTTTACGAAGTTTCATCATTCAGGGTGTCTAGATGTGAGTCCTCTCACATGCGCGAGTTTCGAAATCCCGACATATGAAAACCTCAAAATTGGTCGAGGTTATGATGAAAGGGTGTATCAGCTTTTCGGCACCCGGGAAGTCGAGGATCATGGATCTTCGACATTTGGTATCACGAAATCCCGAAGTAAGAAACCCTGAAAAGGTCTAGCATGGGTAAGCCTTGGTGTTTTGGTGTTTTGGCAACCGGGAAACCCAAGGGTCAGTCTTAGTACACACGTCAGTCCCGAAATCCTGATGGGTGAAGTCCCGAAAGAACAATACGTGGATAGGTTACGAGACTTCGGCATTTCAAAAATTGGAATACTCAAGGGCGTATTCCCTTGTACCCGCATCTCCTGAAATCCCAACTTGCGAAGTCCCGAAATGACTTAGCACGAACGGTATTTGGTGTGACAGTGTTTTGACACCCGAGATACCTGACGGTAAGTTTTCTTATGCTCACTAGTCCTGAAAACCCAGTCCGTGAACTCCCGAAATGGACTGAGCGACATATATACACAATTATACGTATGTTAAGGATGTCGGAGTTCCGACTCTCGGGAAACCTAAGTGCGAGACCTCTTGTCATTGCATATCCCGAAATCCCGATGGCAAAAACCCCGGAACAAGGAGGTATATTAAAAGTTAGTATTTCAGAGTTCAGCTCCCGGAAGACCCCGATGTGAGGCCTCCTGTCAGCGCATCCCCCGAACTCCTGACTTGCAAAATCCCAAAGAGATAGAACATAGTGAAGTGTAATGTTTCCGTGTTTCAGCACCTGGGACATCTAGAGGAAAATGTCTTGTCCTCGCATATCGCAAAATCCCAATAGGCAAAGTCCTGAAATGGATTGGCACAAGTGGTTTGGTATTTCAGCTTTTTGGTGTGCAAAACTCCCAAAGGTCAGTTTTCCTCGTGTTCACCAGCCGTGGAATTTCTGAAGGATGAAACCCCAAAGTGAAATAGGGAATACTTGCATCATGACTTCCCTGTATCGCAAAAGTCGATGAGTACCCTCCGCTAAGGCCTGTGGCCATAACTGTCAATCAGACGAGGGTGGATAAGGGAGGGCAGGTTCTGTATCAGGCCCCATAGGGATTCAGGGAATTCTATTCCTCGAAGAAAAAGAAGAAAAGCCCAAAAATTTTCAAATTTCCTAGTGGGTATGTAACAAATTGGTATCAGAGCATGGTTACAGCACTTGGTCTGATTGGGCTCCTGAACGAGTTGTGCAAAAGATCCATTCGAAATACTCCAAAAAGGAGTAACCCTCGGTCTTAACCTTATTTTATTCAAAGATCAAAGTTTGAAAACAAAAACCCGAGTGTGTATGCATGCGAAATAATTATGAATTATGCACGGGTTATAAAAATGTATCTAACTATTGACTAACAACAAGCGTTTATCTTTTTCACCCAAGCTGATGATTAGCCGTGGGAATTTACAGATGCAGAGAATGGTGACTCACCAAGAGGTGGGAGAGGGCTCCCATAATAGAGATGAAGAGTCTGACAAAAGAAGAGCAATAGTGACCCCTCCAGATCTAGCTGAAATGGTGAGGAGCCTCATGGTCGAATTTCAAAGTTGCAAGGCCGACAATGAAAGGATGATGAAAGAACAAGAAAAACAAACTAAAATTAACACAATTTTACTACAGAGATTATCCGACTTACAAAGACAGATGTAGCATGAACCCAAGACACAGAAACATGGTCGTATTAGTGGCCACACTGAGAGGAGTACCTCGAAAAAGGTCCACCCCAGAGGTAAAGGAAAAGTGTCAGATGATTCCTTTGCAAAGGAAGCCAATGATTCAGAGGGCTCTTCTAGCAGCAGAACCAATTCCTATTCCCGAAGAAAACAAAAGAAGCAAAAGCTTTCCAAGGGTCATAAATTCGAAGAATTCAAAAAGGCCAAACCACCCTCCTTCGATGGAGAAATAAAGAAGGGAGAGGAAGCAGAGGCCTGGCTGCTTGGACTAAAGAAATATTTCAGAGTCCATGACTTTTCGGAAAATTTGAAGGCCCGAGTAGCCACCTTCAATTTGAACGGAAAGGCTTCCATTTGGTGGGAAGACCTTAAGAACGTGAAAGGGGTTCGCGAAGAGGACCTGTCTTGGGAGCAATTTGAGAAATACTTCCAGAAGAAGTATTTGTTGAAAAAATATTTCGATGAGAAGACTAAAGAATTTTATGAGTTCAAACTGGGGAAACTCACTATAGAGGAATATGTCAACAAATTCCTCGATTTGTTGAAGTATGTGCCTTATATAAAAGTAGAAAAGGAAAAGGTGCAATGCTTCATCAGTGGGCTACCCAAGGGCTACCGGAACATAATTGAATTTGATGAGCCAAAGACACTAGAAGGCACTATTCGAAAGGCAACCTATTGTCATGAATAGTTTGGGAATCAAGCAGAACCTCATGAAGGATGGAAACAGAAGAATAGTTCAGGATTTCAGAAAAAGGGGATTAAATCCCCAGGATTTAAGAACTATAAGAAGAACCCAAGAATGGAATTCCCAGCCCAGAGTGTACACCAGCAGAACTTTCCCTCATTGGGTGGAAATAAAACTTCTGGACCTATACCAGTGAAGGCAGATAACACAAAGAGAGAACCTCTGAAATGTTGGGGTTGTGGAGAAGAACATCTCCTGAGAGACTATCCACACCGACAACAGAATAGTCGAAGAATTTATAACATCCAGGAAGCTACTACCGTCAATAATGTGGCCAGGAGTGTGCCACAAATTTATGCAGCCTTGGATATAACCAAGTTGACCACCAAGCCTCAGTGGTGGAAATAGAAGGTATGATTTCCAACCATCTAGTGTCTGTTCTGATTGACCCTGGTTCAAATTTGAGTTATGTAGCCCCTAAAGCTGTTGATAAATGTAAACTACATCCACAAAAACATATCAAGCCATGGTTGGTACAGTTAGCCACTGGCACCAAAAGAAGGGTAGCAGAGGTCATACCAGCTTGCTAATTAATGTTGGGTAAATTCCCCACCCAAGCAACCCTTAACATTTTACCCCTGGGATCGTATGATCTGTTGATTGGTATGGAATGGCTAGCTACCCATAAAGCCAGATTGGACTGTAACCATAAAACCTTAGAATGTGTAAGTAAAGAAGGGAAAAAGAAAACCCTTCGAGGGATCTGAAAACCTGTCTCAGTGAGACAAATATCGGCTCTGCAAATGAGAAAGTATTGCCGAAAGGGATGTCCCCTATATGAAATACAGGTATTGACAACAATTGAAGGTGACAAACCCAGCCTTGAAGACCACCCTATCCTAAGAGAATACAAAGATGTATTTCCAGAAGAGGTACCAGGTCTACCTTCGAGAAGGGACATTGACTTCTCGATAGAACTTGCACCGGGAGTGGTGCCGGTGTCTAGGACACCCTACCGGATGAGCACACTTGAGTTAGTTGAACTCAAACTACAATTAAAAGAAATGATGGATAAAGGCTATATTCGACCCAGCGTGTCTCCATGGGGAGCACTAGTCCTGTTTGTGAAAAAGAAGGACGACACCCTTAGACTGTGTATAGATTATAGATAACTCAATAAGGTAACCATAAAGAACAAGTACCCCTTGCCCAAGATCGATGATCTATTCAATCAATTGGGAGGTGCATCTATTTTCTCAAAGATTGACTTGAGATCGTGATACCATCAAGTTCGAATCAAGGGTGAAGACATCCATAAAACTGCTTTCCAGACACAGTATGGTCACTATGAGTTCGTGGTAGTGCCATTTGGGTTAACCAATGCCCTTGCCACTTTCATGTGCTTGATGAACAATGTACTCAGTAATTTCCTAGACAAATTTGTGCTGGTTTTTATTGACGACATATTAATTTACTCTAAGAATAGAGAAGAGAATGAAGAACATCTTAGGCTTATACTGCAAGTTCTAAGAGAACATCAGCTCTATGCTAAATTCAACAAATGTGACTTCTTCTAGAAGCAAATACACTACTTGGGTCATGTTCTGCCTGAAGAAGGGGCAACAGTAGACCCTGACAAAATCAAGTCTATCATGGAATAGCCTACACCGAAGGATGTTTCGGATATCAGATCCTTTATGGGATTAGCAGGTTACTATAGGAGATTTATAAAAGGGTTCTCCAAGATTGGTTGTCCAATCACTGCACTCTAGAAGAAGGGGACAAAATTCATGTGGACACATAAGTGTGAAGAAAGATTTCAAACCCTGAAACATCTACTGACCCATGCACCCGTGTTGAAGATCGCCGACCCCAAAATAGATTTCCTCATGTGCACAGATGCCTGTAAGGAAGGGCTCGGAGGAGTCCTTATGCAAGGAGGAAATGTGGTCTACTATGAATCTCAGAAGCTGAACGAACATGAAGTCAACTATGTGACTCATGATCTAGAGCTGGTCGCCATAGTACATGCCTTAAAAATGTGGAGACATTACCTCCTGGGGAGGAAATTTATACTTATGACAGACCACTGTGGGTTGTGATATCTGTTTGACCAACCGAAGATCAATGCCAGACAAGCTAGGTGGATGGCCCTCCTTAGTGAGTTTTATTTCGAAATCAAACACATTAAAGGGAAAGAAAATAGGGTGGTCAATGTCCTTAGCAAAAGTGTGAAAATAATTCACCTGGAAGTGGTGAGCACCTGTGAGATGGATGTTAAGGAAAGAATCAGAAATGCACAAGAAACAGATCCCTTCACCTAGATAGTGACCTTGTACCTACAACAAGAACCCACCAGAGTAAAATATGAACGCTACCAGATGACTGAAGGAGGTCTGCTCACTTACAGAAGCAGATTGTACATTCCTGATTGTGAGGACTTGAAGAGGTTCATATTGGATGAACTACATAAGAGACCCTATACTCGTCATCCGAGATACCAGAAGATGATCACGACCACCAGGAAACAATTCTATTGGCCCGGATTGAAGAAAGACATAGCCGAGTTCTTGGCCAAATGCATAGAATGCCAACAGGTTAAAGTAGAACACCGACACCCATTAGGGTTATTGCAACCTTTACAAATCCCTGAGTGGAAATGGGAAACCATCTCCATGGATTTCATCACTGGGTTACCAATCATGACCAAAAAAAATGATGCCATTATGGTGGTGGTGGATAAATTGAGCAAGTATGTTCATTTCATCCCCGTCAAATCGACTTGCAAGGTAATAGATATCGCCCAAGTATTCATGAAAGAGATATTTATACTGCATGGTATGCTGAAAGAGATCGTGTCTGACAGAGACATGAAATTTACTTCCAACTTTTGGAAATCACTGATGGCTGGTTTAGAGACCAAGTTGTTGTTTAGCACCACCTATCACCCTCAAACCCACAGACAGACAGAAAGAGTGAATCAAATATTAGAGGACATGTTAAGGATGCATGTAATGCATCAACCCAAGAAGTGGGAAGACTACCTGCCACTGGTAGAATTCACCTACAACAATAGCTACCAAGCATCCTTAAAGATGAGTCCCTTCGAAGTCCTCTATGGTAGGCCGTGTAATAATCTAGTCAGCTGGAGTAATCCCATAAATAGGATTTATTTTGGACCCAACATGTTGAAAGAAATGGAACAACAAGTGACTCAGATAAAACAAAATCTGAAGGTCACTCAAAACCGACAGAAAAGTTATGCCAACCAAAAGAGAAAAGAGAGTTCAAGACAGGAGACCATGTATATCTCAGAGTTAGGCCTAGGAAGAGTTCCCTGAAAATGGGAGCTTGTGCCAAGTTAGCATCGTGGTATTGTGGACCCTTTGAGGTTCTAGATAGAGTGGGAGCTGTAGCCTATAGGCTAGTACTTCCTCCCACAGTAAAAGCACATAATGTTTTCCATGTTTCATTATTGAAGAAATATGTACATGATGCTAACCATATAATTGACTGGTCTGTGATCCAGGTGGAACCAGAGGGAGAATTTCTCTCTCTCTCTCTCTCTCTCTCTCTCTCTCTCTCTATATATATATATATATATATATATATATATATATATATTGCAGGACTGTTGAGAGGGGAAGGTGCTGAAAAAGAGACCACGATGGCTGAAGAAAGGTGGTGGAAGGCACCTAGAATGGTGGCGTTAACTTCCACCGAAACCGATACCGTATTTGGTCTTCACTGGTCCAGAGAACCAAGAGCGACTTGCTGTCCCGAAATAAATTACTCGCAGGTTGGTAGGTAGATGGCTCCTCATAAGTAATGAGGGATGGGGGTGAACTGCCCATACATAGAGTCCTCAGACCTGACCACCGTGAGGGAGATCGTGCCACATGCAACCTCGCCGAAAGGAAAAAGGCAAGAAGAGTGTGTGATCACAGGCAGACACGAGGGAGGAGAAACGAAAGAGAAGAACTCTGGAGATATGCAGAGTGAGTGATAATAGAGAAGAAGGAGAGTAACCTTCATTCTCAGTCACTGGCGAATAGAGGCTCAGTCTCGTAGCATCGTGGTCTCATCTCGGGGGTGGCTAGTGGTAAATTCTTTCGGAGTCGCTGAGCCTACGGTTGGGTGGAAACGAGCACCCCTCTCAGCAGTTGCATCACCTCTGGTGTTTTTCTGATAAGTGTTTTACATATTGCATCTTGAAATGTATATTCTGACATTTATGCTCATAAGCTATGAAATTGTGAATGGTTTCAGTGTAAGACTGTTTGTGTGGTGTTTTGATTAGAAATGGTAGTTGCATGCTTGTAACAAAAAAAAACCCACGTATGGTTTATGTTTATAGATAAATTTATATATACGCACATTGAACCAAGTCAGACTTCAAGTCTGTTTTCGAGAAATCTATGCCCGTATTCGTCTCCAGGAATACCCCGAATGGACCTCTCCATAGAAATACCCTCTCTGGAACTTACCAAGAATCTGAAAGAGGATTTGAGGGCGCAAGTCTTAGTAATCCTACACGAGGAAGAAGGGTCCTCTTAAAATCATGATATTTCGGCATTTTGGCACTCGGGATATCCAAATGCGAGTCCTCTTGTACTCGCAATTCTCGAAATCCTGAAATGAAATCGTATGGATAAGTATCGATTGATGGATGAGATCCTGTCGGAAGATCTGAGGTCAGTTGTGACTGTTAGATTGAATAAAGAAATGAGGGCGTTAATGTCTCAACCCCTTTCCTTTTATATTCATGAATAACGAAAAATTCGGGACCGTAAATCCCCAGGGTTTGTGGAAGTATCTAGACCGTTCATTGATAGGGACACGTGGCTGCCGGTAAGCATTTCGGCATTTCGGTACTGGAATACCAAAGGGCGTATTCCCCTTGTGCTTGCAAGTCCTAAAATCCCGACTTGCAAAATCCTGAAATGCTAGCGTGTGGGTAAGTTAAGGGTTTATGGAGTTTTGGCACCTAGGGTGTCTAGATGCGTGTCCTCTCACACTCGCGAGTTCCAAAATCCTGACATATGAAAACCCCAAAATTGGTCGAGGTTATGATGAAAGGGTGTATCGGCTTTTCGGCACTTGGGAAGTCGAGGAGTGTGGATCTTCGACCTTTGGTATCACGAAATCCCGAAGTAAGAAACCCCGAAAAGGTCTAGCATGGGTAAGCCTTGGTGTTTCGGTGTTTTGGCAACCGAGAAACCCAAGGGTCACTCTTAGTATACACGTCAATCCCGAAATCCCGATGGGTGAAGTCTCGAAAGAACAATACGTGGATAGGTTACGAGACTTCGGCATTTCGGAAATCGGAACACACAAGGGCGTATTCCCTTGTACCCGCATTTACTGAAATCCCGACTTGCGAAGTCCCGAAATGACTTAGCACAGACAGTATTTGGTGTGACGGAGTTTTGGCACCCGGGATACCTGACGGTAATTTTTCTTATGCTCACTAGTCCCGAAAACCCTGTCCGTGAACTCCCGAAATGGACTGAGCAACATAAATACACAATTATACGTATGTTAAGGATGTTGAAGTTTCAGCTCCTGAGAAACCTAAGTGTGAGACCTCCTGTCATCACATATCCAGAAGTCCCGATGGAGGAAACCCCAAAATAGGGAAGTATGTTAAGAGTTAGTATTTCGGAGTTCGACTCCCGGAAGACCCTGATGTGAGGTCTCCTGTCAGCGCATCCTCCGAACTCTCGACTTGCGAAATCCCAAAGAGATAGAACATAGTGAAGTGTAATGTTTCAGTGTTTCGGCACCCGGGACATCTAGAGGCAAATGTCTTGTCCTCACATATCGTGAAATCCTGATAGGCGAAGTCCCAAAATGGATTGGCACATGTGGTTTGGTATTTCGGCTTTTCGGTGCCCGAAACTCCCAAAGGTCAGTTTTCCTCGTGTTTGCTAGCCGAGGAATTTCCAAAGGATGAAACCCCAAAGTGAAATAGGGAATACCTGCATCATGACTTACCTGTATCGCGAAAGTCGATGAGTACCCTCTGCTAAGGCCTGTGGCCATAACCACCTATCAGACGAGGGCGGATAAGGGAGGGCAGGTTCTGTATCAGGCCCTATAGGGATTCGGGGAATTCTATTCCACGAAGAAAAAGAAGAAAAGCTAGAAAATTTTCAAATTTCCTAGTGGGTCTGTGACACCTACTCTGCCAGCCTCAAGGAAATCATATCAACAAAGAAAACTAATTGCAAAAGAAAAAATGCAAATGATGTTCTCTTTACAATGCATTTTCTGATCTCCACCCCTTCCCCAAAATTATAGAATATAACCCTAATCATAATATGATCCGATTCAACACTCCAAAGGGTGCATTGCAATCTCATATCTTTTCGTCTCAAATGGTCATTTCAACTCGGGTGTACTGCAATCTCATGATGTCTGGGCCTCGAAACGGTTCATTGCAATCTCACTATCTCTCTTCCTCCAAATGGTCATTTCAATTTGGGTGCATTGCAATTTCATAATCTCTAAGCCTCCAAACGGTCATAATGTCCATTTCAATAAGTTCCATTCCTCCAAATATCTTTTCACCAGACCCAGAGCTTGACGTAGACCATGATCTATACCACCACATAGAGATAGATATAGATTTATAAGTTTACCTAGAGCTTGACATAGACCATGACATAGACCCCGCTAGCTCCATATAAGCCTAGGCATAACTTAGACTTAATCCTTAACCCTATTTTAACTCGAGAATTGAGTGCACTATGCATATACCTTGTGTACAACCCTTGCACCCACATCACCCACATCTTGGTGCTCTAACCATTGCTATATCCTTGAAAACATATTCAATCCTAACCCCTTAGGCCTCAGTTGTCCCCATACCACTATACATATTTATTCATAAAGAGGTTTGGTGTATATTAAATTCTATATCTATTGCATTAAGAGTGGACACACACTCCTGTGACTTGACTGAGTTGGTTGTTTATGCTCAGCAGGAACACCCGCACATTCCTAGAATGTGCACACACTTTAGTGCACATGCATTCTAGGTACATGTGCACATTCCTGCTGGGAATTTTTTGTTGGACAACTGAGGGGGGGTGAATCATTTGTTACCATGCTTAAACAATTATTCTTATTTCAATCTCTTTACAGAGAACTCAATGACAATCACAATAATGTAGGGAGGTAATCAATAGAACATTCAACATCAATCACACATATGAAGCATACAGAGACAGATATTTCCCGAGGAAACCCATAAGGGTAAAAACCTCTTTTTCTTGATATGATAAGTAATCTTTATTTTATGTACATTATCATTCTTATGAGCACCAACGCATTGTGAGTCTACCACCTCTATTTTGCAAGCTGCAACTTTTTGAGAGCACCAACTCTCTAGATTCTCTAGCACCCACTAGAAGGAAGAACCAACTCCCTAAGTGTTCCAGCACCAACTGGATGGAAGCACCAACTTCCATTCACACAAGAACAAACTTGTATAACAGAGAACAACAGTTCTCCCTTGCACCACCCTATCGCCTTGGTTTTTCTGGCTGCAACCAGATGGAAGATACAACTCCCTGTGTTCAATAACCCACTTGAACCTATGAGGACAACAATCCTCCCTAGAACCTCCCAACCACCATGATTATAAAAAATTTGTTACTGAAACTTATTATACATTGTTTATCTATAGATTACTAGTCTCATCACTGTACTGCTGCACTTCTATGCTCTACCTGCATCAATGTCTTCTTGCTCACATTCTTCTTTGAGCTTTCTGTTCTTTTTCTCTGTCTCTACACGTGCACATCGAATTCCTCTTTCTTTCTCAGATATTCTTTTCTATTCTATGTGCTACACCTCTTCTCTGCGTTTCAGCTGCTGCACATAGCCTGCTTTTCCTCACATGAATAACTCTCAACATCAACACCCATCTCCTCTTTGTTCTATGTTTTTATACTCTCTTTGCATCTACTACATCCGACCAGGACCGACATACGCAGTACCTTTCCTTGCCTCACTAACCTATTCTGCATGCCTTTCTCATGTCTAGTCATCTACTGATCATCATGGAAACTCTTCACCTTCTCTAGTGGTTACCCCCATGCATTCATCATCACTGGGCATTATGTTGAGATTTCTTAGCCTCTCTGATAGTCGAGACTCTTCGTCTTCTCTGTCATAGTCGAGCTCATCCTCTCTGTTGTAGTTACAGACTTCTGCGCTTTTCCATCTGTCAATCGCCTCTATGATAAGTCTTAATTCCACTGGCAGTTACCTTGGAACTCTTTAGCTCCTCTGGCAATCATCCTGCAACTCCTCGATTTGTCTGGTTGATTTCATCACTGCGTTCTGGCAGCTTCAACCAGTCACATATGGCTTCTTTGGCTTCTAATCCCCTTCCTTCATGTGGCCTCTAGCGGTGACCAAACGCCTATTCAGAAGGTGCTTCATGACTCATGACCTCGGGGATCTTGGTATGATGCATCTTGACTCTCCCAAGTCGCGATCTCCAAAATGGGGCATTGTTGGGCTAGCCCCTTCCTCTCACATGACCACGAGCTGTGACCAAGCACTTATTCAAAAGGGCGCTTTATGATTTCGATGATATCCGATGTGGAGCCCAATGACATGCTAGCTCCTCCCTTAATCCTTTGACGATGTGACCTCCAGTTGTGACCAAGGTTCAAGCAAGAGGGGTGCTTTGTGATTTCGCATATCATGGAATCCTGCTGCGAGTTGCCTTATATCTCCCAACTCGCATTCTTCGAAATGGATCTTAGTAGCTCTAGCTCCTCCCTTCATCCTTTGACTATGTGACCTTGGCTATGACCATGGGCCAAGCATTCGAGCACTTCTCTCTCCAGATCAATGGTCCAGATATCTTCTTCGATTCAACATCTCAGATCTCATCATGACTTTGCGTGTCGGGGGTTTGAGCGTGAGCCAACCATGACTCTTCCAACTCCTGATATCCTAAGTACTCTAAATCAATGGCCCACAACCCTCTGTGATCCAACGGCTGTGATCACGTCGTGACCTCACACCTCGCGAGTTTCTGCAACTTTGGCTTTGACTTTCTTGATTTGTGAGTCAGCAAAATTCTTAGCGCTCGCCACGTGTCCTCCTTGATGTGGTCTTGCTGGCATGGTCTTGCTAACGTGGTCTGCCACTTGTCTTTGTTGACGTGGATTTGGCTAACATGGTCTTACTGATGTGGTCCACCACTTGTCCTTGCTGATGTGGATCTCCTCACATGGCACATGTTCTTCTCATAGATATGACGGGCCAGATTAATCTTTGATCCAATGGCTCAGATCATTTTGCGACCTCGGATAACGTGAGTTCCGACAACATGCACCTTTGACTTCTCCAACTAGCGAGTCAGTGAAATTCCAATCGCTCACCACGTGTCCTCTGGCTCTAATGACCATGATCATTTTGCAACCTCGCATATTGTGATTTCAAAGTGTTAGAGCACCTCCTTCCTTTGACCTTTCAGTCAACAAAATTCTGATATTTCGCCACATGTCCTATGGATCCTATGGCTCAAGTCATTTCGTGACTTCACATATTGCTAGTTCGAGAGGTTAGAGCACCTCCTTACTTTGACCTTTCAGTCAACGAAATGATGATCTTTCGCCTCGTGTCCTCTGGATCATACAGTTCATATCTCATCATGATTTCAAATTTCACGGAGTTGGAGAATGGCTCTCGTCCTTATCCTCTTCGCAGTTATACTAGATTTGATGGCTGTTGGGTATTCTGGATTGGTGATCCAATGGCCATTGTTGCTCCTCCTCCTAATCTTACACATACTTCCGACTTGGAATAATTTCTAAGTGTCAAAGGTTCTCGTCCTGTGATTCCTTCTCTTGGTCCTCAACTGTACTTCTGGAAAGCACAAAGCACTATCTCTTCTCGAGCTTTCTCTTCTGTGTCTTCACTGTTTTTCTTGCCATCAAACTCTACCTGTAACCCTATCAACATTGCTTTGCCAACATCACTGATGTTCTTGTTCCATCAACGTTGAATCGTCGTTGTTGTTCTTTCCATCAATGACAAGCATATTCTGCCTTCTGTTTATAAACATGCCAACCTTGTTGTTATTCTTGCCATTAATGACAAGCACACCTCTGCCTGCAAACATGCCAACATTTTTTTGTGCCAAGCACACCCCACCTCATCTAATATCTCATGGTCGAGAAAAAACCGCGACAACTTCAGACAAAAACAACCCGCACATACATGTTTTACTTATTTTAGTGTTCTTGTTAGATTCATAAAGACTTTTGTGTTATTTCCAAACCATTGCAGGAAAATTTGGAAGACAACCTTGTCAAGTGCAATTGGAATTGTTGTTTGTATCTAATTGTGTCTTCTTGGAATTGGAAGACAAATTTGTCCAAGTGCAATTGGAATTGTTGTTTGTATCTTCTTGTGTCTTCTTAGAATTGGAAGAAAAATTTGTCGAAGTGCGATTGGAATTGTTGTTTGTATCTTATTGTTTCTTCTTGGACTTGGAAGACAAATTTGCCCAAGTGAAATTGGAATTTTTGTTTGTATCTTCTTGTGTCTTCTTGGAATTGGAAGACAAATTTGTCCAAGTGCAATTGGAATTGGAATTAAAATTATTAGATGTGTCTTCTTTTGTAATAAAAAAACAAATTTCTCCGCTTGGTTGTGCCTTATTACATAATACAAAGACAAATTTGTGGTGGGTGTTTGGAAGCCAATTCTTATCTTTAAACATGGGGAACCACCGGATTCGAGAAAGAAAGTCCTTGAGAAAAAAGAAACCGATCGAAAAGGTAGAAGAAGAAAGAGAAAAATAAAAGTTATGTATGTCAAAGCATAGGATTTCAGAAGAGGGAAATCCAATTTCTAGAGGAATATATGCTGCTATTGTTTCTCCTCCATCACCAAAAGCAAAGCACAAGAATTAGAAATCCAAACAATATCTCATTAAGATTTTTTTTTGTGGATGACTAGATGATGGAGGATTTGCTTGGATATGATTATACAATGGATGAAATTAGAGAAGAAACTAGTGTACAACATTGTGGTGAAGAAGGTCATGTGGTGCAATCTCTTATTGGACAATCAATTGTTACAGAAACTAGACAATCCCATGTCCACTCTCCTCCCACAGTTGATATGTTAGTGATTGAAGGGGAAAGAACTGCAACATTGTTAACTCCACAATAGGGAGGTCAAGATTCCCAGAATAGGGGTTCATCGTGCCTACCTAGATTGAGCACTACGCGACAAAGAACTCCTAAATACATTCAGGTCGATGAAAGTGGTATATCATCACTTGAATGTAAGTTACCTAACCGTACTATTTGTTATCAGTCTTATAAAATCATTCAATAATATTTTGAACCAAAATCTGATGTTGCTAAATGCCAATTATTTTTATCTTTGTTAAAATATATATGTTTGAGTGTTGTTATGAGAATTTTAGGCATTAAAACAATCAAAAGTGTAGAAATGAATTATYGTATAGTACGAAACCTTGTAGATGATTTTCAAAGAATTGGTAAGAAGTMTCGTTCTAAAGACCACAATGCATCCTAAYGTGTCTTGTCCCAGTCAATTGTTAGMAAAATCACAAGAAAAAATCAATTTCTACAACAAACCTCTCACCTCTTGAAATGMAATGTCAAAACCCTYAGAAAGTATTCYCAYAGAYGAGATAGCCTCRACACAGGTGACCCAATAGATTTGTGGTCCTTCACTTGAAGGCTACCTCGTTCTGACATGAAGTTAATTGGAGTGGTTAAGGGACTAGTTCATGATTTATGGCATGAGAACACAAGGCCCTCTTGCAGCCTAAAATATGTACTAAAATTGAGAATGGGATCTATGGATTGTGAACCCCATATTAAACGCTATTTTGAAATTACACAGACAAAATTGTATGAGAGATTCAAAACAGTACATAGTGCACTTAACTTAGGCCAAATATCTTTCCATAAATGCAAGCCTTGGTATGTTCGAATAAACACAATTCGTAACACATGTTGTTGTAGATATCACATTGAGTATGGTTATTATTATGACACACACATATATATTTTTCATGTTTTTCATAACACCATTTTGCAGGAATGCCCAATTATATTGATGTCGTCACCATCTAGAGACTTTATTCATGACATCTTGTGTACAAGGCCAGAGGGTTTTACATTTTATCAAAATGCATGCTTAGATGGGATATGCACCAGGTGTGGTGGAATGACATTACTAAGAAAGTGAATCCATGTAAGTGATGAGTATGAATTGGGGAGGAAGGAGGTTTCCTTGGAAAACTTTAAATATGTGACATATGATATTGATGGAGGACAATAAATAAAAAAAGATACAATTGGTTACTTCCCAAGTATGAGTTTGTGACTTCATGAAGGACTTCATAAAAATACAAGACATTATGTTAAGAATGTCGATGTGGCTCGATGGCGGGATGAGAATTTTAGAATATGTAGAGATACATTTCGTGTTGGTACTGTGTTATCAATGGTTGAGTTTGCTAATAAATACACCCTTCAACCAAAAAATGAGATTCAAAGGCAATATTATCACTCAGATTAGGTTGACATAATGGTACATATCACATACATGCATGTACCATATAGTAATGAACAAAAAAAAGTTATATTGAAAGAATATCACTTCTACATAAGTGATGATCAGTGCCATGACTTAGCCTACATACAACATTGTTTTCACTTTTTCTACAATCACCTTAAGGAGAAGAACATATTGATGAATCAAAATTGGATTTGGTAAGATGGTTGCGCAAGCCAGTTAAAAAATGCTCGCGTATTTCAATGGTTGTGTATGTTTGATGCAGGAGCATCGACAACAAAGCACAAGCATGGAAGACAGCTGAGCGCACTAGCGCATATTATGAAACATTTTTAATTTCAAAAGATCAATGTATTAATGTAACATCTGAAAAACCTTTTTGGGTAATTAACACCTTTAATGATTGGAGGTTGAGCCATCGTGCGAGATCAATGGGAGATATATTTTGTTATAATGAGTTGGATCACAATACAGATTTGGAGCTTGTGCTCTTATCTGTCTGACTTGATATTTATTGTAATAAGTGTTAAGTAGTTGATAGCATTCAATTCAATTAAGGTAGAGTAGAGTAGCTGGAGGGAAGAACTCGAGAGAGTTCCTTTGTATAAATAATTGTATTATTGTCGAGGAGAGGATGTTGAATATAGTGTGTAGATTTCCATTGTAAGCCAAGAGCTGGGAGACACAGAGAAATATTGTGTGAATGTATGTAAGTTCCAATTGGATGAATACAACAGAGGAACATATTGTCCCAAATGTGTGTTTTTTTGTGTCTATCTGAATGAGTAAATGGTAGGACTTCTGTTGTTTTTCAATTCTCTGTTATTTCTTGTTCTTAAATCCATGAACGCATTTTCTTTGTTGAATGTATGAGTCACTGGGAGGAGTAGGTAGGTTTCAATTATTTTCTCTTCATTGAGTGATTGCAAGGTGTGCATAGTGTCCGAAAGGAGTGTGTGACCGAGTCTGTTTCGACTCGAAAGCTCATAAGAGATAGTGAAATCTCATGTCTTCAAGGAGTGCATTGACATCCGCAAGGAGTGTGTGACAGAGTTTTTAGACTCAAAATATCAGGAGGGATAATGTGATTTCAGTCATGAGAGACAGAAAGCGGTTGGAAGATAGTCACAAGGAGTGTGAGGCCATCCATATGGAGGGTTAATTCATGGATGAAAGTCTGTTGCAAGGTGTGCATAGGTCAGGAATTCAACTAAGTGTTGAAGAGATTGTTCAGAGGAAGACGAGTGATTCTAGACCGTCAGATCTGGTAAGGCTATGAGGAGGATATCCATGGAGCGCTTCGATACTTCAGAGTTCAACAAGTTCGGAGCTTGACGAAAGAAAATTTGCGAAGTCTGAAGTCGTGATTCAATATTAACTGTTGATCGCATATGAGTACGTGGCAATGAATTAAAGAGTTTAGGAATCAGAACTGCGGAAGTTCGTAGTGGGAGACTTAGATTTTCATGAAGTAGTGAAACTCGAAACCTTGTGGGGCCAGCAAGTCTGAGTATACACGTGGCGGGAGTTCAGAGCTTCGGAACAACATGTTTCGGGAGAAGCTACGGGAAGGATTCAAAATATCCCCGAAGTCTGAGTTGCGAGGAGACAGACCCATATTTATAGCTGTGGTCACTTGCAGAAGAGACCTGTGTGTGGGTAGAGTTATTTCAGGTGCCCATAGGGACCCAAGGAGTCGCTCCAACTCAATATTCCTGTTGGTTCAATTATTTTCATAATATATTACCAAACATAAATTATCAACCAGGATTCGTAATCAGTAGATTTGATGCATTATATGTGCTGATAACAGATAGGTTCCTATGTCTGATGAGTATATCTCAATCAAGAAACAATTAATAATATAACACTATGTTTTAGAATATCCAAATGCTTCACACAACTTCAAACTTAGAAGAGAAAACTGATAACAAAACTTCTCAAGAAAACAATGAATCAAAAGGTTCTTTCTTAGGTGACAAGTTTGTTCATTAGGGGATCATGAAATGAAGAGATGAACTTAGATCTTGTTCCCTATAGCAACTGAAAATAGTAATCAACAATTCACTCTTAGACAAAAAGAAATCATAACTTTATTCACTCCAATCAAACCTGTGTAGTACATAAAATAGTCAATATAATTGAGAGGCTTCATTAAATGGTGCATGAAGGTGAGATGAATTTTGATCTCATTTCCTGTAACAACTCACTTCAAACTTGCAATAAATTCTTATCCAATTTTGCACACTCTTCAAAATCAATTGATGCATCACAAACAAAAATTTAATACAATCTTACAATTCTGGAAAATTACTTCATTTCTACACAGGAAACATAAGTCTTAATGATATGTTCCATTTGATGTCTTATGTGATGCGAATGATGGACTCCCAACTGTTCCTATGCTGCCACACTTTGCAATCAATTCTAATAGTGAAATCGGAAATGAAATCAAAACAACAAGTACAGAAAAATAGAAATCTATACTAATAATTTACAATGAGCTTACCAAGTTGGATCGGTGGCCCTTGCTGATGCCAACATGGAAGCGTTTATATCAACAAATGATAAATGATAAGAGACACACAGGATCATTGAATTCAAACTTCCATTGATCTTCAGCAAATGAATTTACAAAAGGAGTTGGTTCAAAAATCCAATTTGCAGCATACTAATTCTTCTCCCTTTTGGCTTAGCCATCACTCAATTTATATGATTTTTACATTATAAATTTGGATCAAGATAATACAATCCAAATAAAAACCATTTTCCATCAATGGAGGTTGAGTAAAACCATTATCTAATCAAGAAAATGCAGTTCCCACGAATCTAGGCATGATCTTAGAATTTTTGAAAAATTGGCAAAGATTTAGGATGGATCATTCCCCCTGAGCTGGAGGTCCACACAAGTGAGATCTTGGGATTCTGGCTCAAACATCCAAATGAAAACATCGCTATGGACAAAACACATGTCCCCAAAATCTTAGATTCAAATTTATCGAGTACCAGAATGCTGGTACCAGAATCCTGTAGGTAGGTGTTTAGTACCGAAATACACACAGTCACACCATGAGTACCAGATTAGCACAGAATAGGTGTTGGTACCGGACTGGAAACCTAGGAAGTACCAAATCAATGTTTCTTAAGAGTCAAATGATTAGTATCATGCAAAATCAAACATTTAATCATTTTAACTCAAGAAAACTAAACAAACCATGCTTTAATCATAAGTTACCTCTTATGCACATGAATGAGGTCATCAAGTGTATTTATGGAGGAAACAATCAAGTATATACTCATATAATAGGTAAAATTGACTCAGACAGAGATAATATAGGGTAATAGAAGTGTCAATACTGAGACTCAAAATTCCCCCAAGCTTAAGTCATTGCATGTCCTCATGAAACAATGATCTTCAACATTTCAAAATTGATGGTACTCCTCACTTGATCAAGCATTCTTGACGTTCCACCCTTATTTATCTCCTAAGTTCCTTTTATACAATATAAACTTCCTATCCCATGCTTCACACTTCTTACCCATGTCAAAGTAGTTATGATGGAAAAGTGGAGTCATGAGTAATAGATAAGATCTGTTAGTGATTTGACGTTAAGTCTTGTCCAATTTGTTGTGGATCATAGTTAGGAGAAAGGGTTGGATGTGACTCTAATATGATTATAGGATAGTGGCCAAGAGTTTTCATAATAAATTTGACTAATAGCCCCCCCCTGGATCGATTAAATTTAAAACAAAAGAGACATAAGCATAGATTAGATCTCAATTGAAGAGAGGAACACATAAAAGAATACATCCCAAGATGATTAACTCGTTTCTTATACAAGTTTTTAGAGATGAAGCTCTTATTGCTTAGGTAAGGTGAATTACACATACTGAGGGTCCCACTTCTCATGAAAACCTATTTATTTTAAAGATAGAACTCTAAAATGGATACCTGAAGGTTCTTAAGAACATCATCTGAGAGATATAAAGGTCATCTCCTACTCTTGATTTGATAATACTTCAGAATGAGACCCAAGGGTTTTTGTTCAGTTTTAGGTGTGCCACTTTACGTTTTTCAAATATCATTACTCGGCATAGCCCCACTGCCAGCAGGCCTATTCAGTACCCCAACGGGTTTAACTTAGTACCATACAAGCATGGCCCCGCTACTAGCAGGCCTGTTCATTACCCCGATGGGTTTACTTGTACTTCGTGATACATCGTTTTTATTATATTACTCAAAATATTTAGAATTATGTATACTGCTCATTGACAGTTTTAAAGTATAAGGAAGGCAAGTGGTACGAGAGTGTTTTAGAGTTATTAGGCACATAATTAATTATTTGAAATTATCCCAAGGGTGACATCATCCACATTCAACTTAAATCTCAGCTATTCAATGTATAATGGAACATCTCGGATAATGACTAAGAGGTCCCTCTAGTTAATCCTATTAGAGTTCTCATGAAAGTTCATCGAGGTTTTGCAAGGGTGGTCCATGACATGAGGTTTCCATTAATACCTCCAAGAGAAACTTGTAAAGATAAACTTGGATAAGAACTTGTTGAATCAAGTCGGTTAGTATTATACATAATGGTGTCACCACTTTTCAATGGATATTTCAATCAACAATCACTTTTTCAAAATGATGAGGTAATAAGACAAGTGCACCCATTATCATATCGAGCTAAATGTGGAAATATCTTCTTAAAGGATAGCAAGGATGATTCATTTAGGGGTGAGTGTAGAAATGTAGGAGGAAGATGTACATGAGAGTAAAGAACAATTCAAAACAAGACTTAAATGATCCTTGATAAAAAGAACATGAAAAGATTAGCCCATACCTCCAATTAACTGAAGTGAAAATGATGTTAAGGACATGACAAAGATCATATCACCTTGATATCAGTATCAGATGAGTAATGGAGCAGGTTTCTGAAACTAGAATTTGTAGGCTTCTCCTTGTGGTTGGCATGCTTTGGTGATAACTCAATGGTTGCTTCAAGAGCACTGTCTGATCGTTCCCCTAGCCCAGAGTTTGTATTCTATATTTTATCTTTCAGAATCGAGATAGGTATTATTTTTTGAGATTGGGTGGCTTTCTTATTTACCCCATGATGCCTTCCTTTTTTCTTTCTTTGCCTTTTTTTTTCTTGATCCCTCAATGTGTATTCCTGCTTCTTGTTCCTCTACAGATTTAGACATTCCTTCCAAACCAAAATTCTGTTGGAGTAGTTGCTTCGAACTACAACCTTGTGTCCTTAAGGCATGGACAACCAAAATTTTTACTAAGACATGGTGATGAAGGCTAGTTTCAGGTTTCTTGGAAGTTGATTTCACTCCTCTCACCATCTTATTTAAACTTATCCATATGAATTGAGGAAAATCAATTCATGGCCTTCCTTCATGATGGCCTTTAAACTTTTCCAAAAATGGCACCCAACCATCCTGTTCATATTTTTCCCTGCAAGATCGATATTTTGTTGTTTCCCTGTATAATTGAAATATGGGCTCATGCCTGTCGACCCCCATGATAGCTTAAAATGATTCTTTAGGGTGTATGAGGCATGAACAGAGGATCGAGGGTTGAGTATCAGATCAACACAGACCGTGATGAAGTACCAGATCAACATAGATCATGATGGAGTACCGGAAGGGGATAAATATGAAAAATATATGAAGGCATGGTATGACAGTGTGACTGCAGGTAGTGTGACAATAAAATGGTAAATAACGCTCATCTGGATGGAAGAGCCATCCAAAGGAGCGTTTATAAATGGAGATTCAGTTTACAATGATCACATTTATGGTAATGATGACATGGTAAGATAGGTTGAATCCATTAATGACTTACAGACTCATAGGAGAGTTGGCATCAGACCATATTCAAGGGATGTGGCTCGAGTAGTTCATATGGCATGATAGTGAATCATGGGATTATGAGGTTTTTACCAGATAAACAGAAAGGCATGATTTTGATCCTGTGAGAGACACAGTGACCTCGTACTCTCAAAATTTCGAGAAATAGGGACGTTTTATTTATACATAAATGTAGACGAGGATTTTACAGAAGTTCGTGGTAGGGGGTGTGTCATGATTTGCGAGTAACCATATGTTTAATGCATAATCAGTCTAATTTCTTTAATAAAATGAAAAAATGTTGAATATGTATGTCCTAGTACTAAAATCGAGCAACAACTTGAAAATATGATTAGAGCTACCAATCACCTTATTACCAGTACTGGATCACCTAGTGGTAGTGCTTCTGAAACTTTTGTAGGTTGCACCTTGTATAAGTAGATGGTGTTTATGGTGTTCTGGAAGAGGACCTGTGTTGATTCAACTGAAAAACCATGTAGATGAAACAAATACCAATACTAGATGTAGGAACTCTAGGTTTGCATTGGAATAATGCAAAAGAATTTGGTGATTGGGCTCCAAGACCTGTGAGAAGAGGGTATTCTATAATTGGATGACCATATGTTAAGATTTAGAACCCTCCTCTTTTGGAACCAGTCTGATCACTGCTCTTGTTGGTACTTCCTTTTTATTACAAAAATAATAATCCTAACTACTATTGTCTCATCAACCACTCCCCCATGCTTGAGGTTTTGCATGGCCTCATGCAAACAATGTGAGATGCTAAAAAAAAGGTTTCTCAGAGGGTTGCCAACATCAGCTAAAAACAAACCAATAACACTAATTAAAACTAGATTCTTATTCATACTTATAAACAGAAACTTTAGGGAAAATGTCAAAAGTTGAATTATTAGCTATGAATAAAATAGTTTGGAATTAGCATTCAATTTCAACTTCTATTAAAAATATCATTGAAATGATCATCCTTGTGAAATAATGGTCTTAAAATAGATAGGTAATGATAAAGCATGAATGAATCATTTTTACTTAAGGAAAAAGAAGAAATTTGAAGAAATGGGTCGTGAAACACTCCCTTAAGTGTTATCTTCCATTGACAAGGATGCCTTCTCCTCTTTTGAAACCCTTCCAGTATTATGTATGCATTTGGATGATGAAGAGATTCCCTTCTCATAAGATTCCAAACAAAATTATCATAACTTTTAGAAAGAAATCTACTATAGGAATGAAAGATCTTAAACCGACTGCTTATTAGCTTTTGACATTCCCATTTATGAAAAGTATGAAAGATAGGTTGCATTGCAATATTTATTTATTTATTTACTATCCTACTCTAATTGAACAAAATAAAATGTCCTTCAAGTATAGTAATACTTCCAGTGAAGCCATGTGCATAACAAGGTTAGAAATATATCCATACTCGGGTTTAAAGGATAAATTTTAATGCATACTGGAGTATGAAGGACCAATTGCTTTGATGATGAGATCAAAAAATAAAAAAGTAAAAGAGTAGTGTGACTTGACAAATAATTGGAACCATCTTTCAATAGGATCAAGATATTCTTGTTTCCCTTCTTTGTTTAGGTCACGCAACATGTCCTCCTTTTCCATGCCACACATAGTATTTTCTTCAAGATGATTGGTCTCTGAGGTACATACAGCGTCTGTTGAGAGGCATGCTAAGAACTCCTCAATATCAGGTTCCAATGGTTGCTCTTCATTTCATTCTATCCATGATTCTTGAGTCTCCTCAACAAATTGACAATAGGAACCCGAAGGGAATTCTAAATCTTCTTGTAGAGAGACAACTAAATTCTTGGCTACGGTCAAGATATGCTCTTCCTGAGAGGCAGATATCCCAACTACTACTAGAATGAGAGAAATTTATTGGAGGAACATTCTTCAAGCTCTTGATCATCCTTGAATTACTCTAGCTGGTAGATGATCCATGTCTCGCAACACAACTTAGTACTTGAGGGTTTTTACAACACCCCAAAAATGATTTATCATCAAAGATCTG
>ML788514.1:473636-489884 GCA_009831015.1 Picea engelmannii | reverse complement strand
ATGAAGTGCCAAAAGTCATGTGGGCCCCGTTTGGGTAAGTTGGTGCATCAACTTCCCGAGGTCGTAACTTTTGCATACGATCTCCGTTTTAGGCGTGTGATAGCTCGTTGGAAAGGTATCGTCGAGGAGATTAATTTTGGGGGATCAATTATGCCTTCGGATATCATTGAGAACCTAGATATCGAAAAAGCTTCATTTAGGCCCTCAAAATGGCCCCGGAAGTGAAAACCTGCTAAAAATAGTAAATTGCCAAAATGGCCAGAAAATTGTTTTGAGCCATTTGGAAAATGTGGGTGGCCCCCGATATCCACCTGGATCAGGTGGAGCCAAATGTTTTTCAAAGATTGAATTGAAAAGTGGATATCATCAAATTCGTATGAGAGAAGGAGATGAATGGAAGACAACCTTCAAGACTAATGAAGGGTTGTATGAATGGCTTGTTATGTCATTTGGTTTAACCAATGCGCCAAGTACTTTCATGAGGTTGATGAACGAAGTCCTGAAGGAGTTCATCGGAAAATTTGTCATTGTGTATCTTGATGACATACTGATTTTCAGTAAGACAGAGGTAGAGCATCTAGAACATTTGGCTATAGTGATGAAGAGGCTACAACAAGAGAAGCTACTGATAAACATGAAGAAATCCTCATTAGGGGCAGTCTTGAGCCAAGAAGACAGGCCGATAGCATACTTCAGTGAAAATCTGAATGAAGCGAAAGTGAAATACTCCACATATGACAAGGAGTTCTATGCTATTATCCAGGCATTGAAGAAATGGAGGCATTACTTAATCCCGAAGGAGTTTGTCTTATACAGTGACAATCATGCTTTGCAATTTGTGACTCAATAGGAAAAGTTGAATCAAAGACATGTTAAATGGGTTGAATACATGAAAAAATTTACTTTGTAATTAAGCATATTTCTAGAACTACTAACAAAGTTGTTGATGCTTTGAGTAGGAAATGTTTGCTATTGTAGGAGTTCAAAGTCAAAACACTCGGTTTTGATGATCTCAGGGACATGTACAGAGATGATCTAGATTTTAAAGGGGCATATGAAGCAGCTGAGAATCTAATTCTCAGGGATAGAAGCCAATGGGCAGAATACATGATCTAGGAAGGATTACTGTTTAAGGGTAATCAACTTTGTATTCCAAAATTCTCCATGAGGGAGAATTTGTTGAAGGAGAAACACAGTGGAAGATTATCCGGGCATTTCGGTCATGACAAGATGTTCTCAAAGCTAGCCGAGTCATATTATTGGCCAGGAATGAGAGCAAACGTCAAAATATTTGTGGATAGATGTAGAATTTGTCAGCATTCAAAAGGGAAGAGACAGAATGCAGGCTTTTATCAACCGTTACCCATACCTGACAGGCCGTGGGATGGAGTCAGCATGGACTTCATATTGGGGTTGCCGAGAACACAAAGAGGGTTTGACTCGATCTTTGTGGTAGTGGATAGATTTTCTAAGATGGCACACTTCATACCAGATGCAACTGACATTGCGAATCTGTTTTTCAAAGAGGTCATTCGACTTCACAGCTTACCAAGGAGCATAGTTTCGGATCGAGACACCAAGTTTGTGGGACACTTCTGGAGAACCTTATGGAAAAAGTTGGGAACAAACTTGTCGTTCAGTTCAGCTTATCATCCTCAGATGGATGGACAGACCGAAGTTGTGAAAAAAATTTTGGGAGACTTGCTGAGGAGCTTGGTGATAGAACACCGCAGTCAGTGGGACAATATTCTGCCACAGGCGGAATTTGCTTATAATGATTCAATCAATAGAAGCACAGGGCAGAGTCCATTCTAGATTGTTTATGGGATGCAGCCAAGAGGATTTTTGGAATTGAGAGATTTATAATAGAATGCAACTAGGAGTGCTAGTGCAGAGGATTTCGCCGAAACAATGAAGGAACTTCACAGCCAGGTGAAGGAGCGATTGCAGAACTCAAGCCAAGAGTATAAGCGCAGAGCAGATCAACATAGGAGACAACTTCAATTTGAGGTTGGTGATTTGATTCTAGCACATCTGAGAAAGGAAAGGTTCCCGAAGGGGACATATAACAAACTAAAGATGAAGAAGATCAAACCATATAAGATCTTGAAGAAATTTGGGGGGAATGCTTATGAGATTGAATTACCCGATGGGATCAAAATTTCTCTGATATTCAATGTCTCAGATTTGTACCCATACAAAGCTGAGGAAGCAGGAACAAGTGATGAACAACCATAAGTTTAGTGGACTAAACAAATGCCAGTTGCAGAAAATCCGAAGATGGAAAGCACACTGGACAAAAGAGTTAGCAAGAGGACCAGGAGAAAAGAATACTTTGAATATTTGGTCAAGTGGAAGGGACATCCAGCTGAAGATGCTAGCTGGGAGAATGAAGCAGAGATTCAAAAGCATGGATAGATCATGCAAGATCTCATGGATAGGAGTCCATGACAATTTCAAGCAAGGGAGTATGATGCAGGAGCATCGCCAACATCAAGCAAGCATGGGGAAGGCGCCAACGCATTTTGGCACATGATAAAATTGTTTGAATCTTTTTGAAGTTGGATGCACCAAAATTAAATGTAAGAATTAAGGGAGGGCGTACTTCCATATTGTAAATAGACCTTGAGCGTCTCGCTCTTGTCTGTATTAGGTGAAGGCACTTATGTTAGTTAATGTTAGTAGGTAGCTTTGAATTCTTAGATTAGACAGTTTTAGGAGCGAAGAGGGAAAACAGATATAGACACCCTCACTTGTATCATTGTAATAGTAGTAAGATAGAGCATAGAGAAGAGAGAAGAGAGCTGTAGTTGAAAACACCCATGTACAGAGATTTGAATTAATAGAAAGAGCTTCAATTCAAATTTATGGTGTCGTATTCGTTCTCTGTGTATGCATTATGAATGTCATGCTCATGGATGTTTATTCTCTGTTATGCATTTAATTTTATGCGTGAATGTATGGTTTCACGTTTAATGTTTGAAATCTAAAGAGAGGGAGAGTAGAGAATGAGTTTCAATTGTTTCTTGGTCTGAGTAAGAGTTTTCCTGCAAGGAGTGCAGTGAAATTGTCCACAAGGTGTGCGTTGACAGAAGTTAGAGTTCATCTCTGAAAACTCAAAAGAGATAACGTTATTCTCATTCTTGCAGAAGTGAAAATTTAGCACAGGAGCCATGCAAGGAGTGTGTAGGCTGAGTGAAGTCTCAGGGTTTGCAAACTGAGCGGAATTGTGAAAGACTACTGTCGCAGGGAGTGCACAGAGTCGAAGGATTCAATACTTGGAAGTATTGGAAAGTTGTCACAAGGAATGCGTGCATGATTCATCTTGAAGACTCGAGTTTTGGAGAAGCTCAAAGGAATTTGTGTCTTGAATGTTGGAAGGAGACGCAACAATTTTGGTTCATTGGCGGACAAGTTTTCGTGAAAATACCGTATTCGTTTCGCCAAAATTGTCAAGGAGGAATTTGATGGTCAAAATCCTCTGTGGAGGATTCGCGAAGTCCCAAAAGCCATCAAATATCAGAAAGGAGCAGGGGAGTTACGATAGCATTCGGTGAGTGATATCTCAGAAGACTCGGACTGTAGGATCCGAACCAATGAGGTTCGTTGGATCACCTGCGAAATCGCATCTCGAGATTTCGGGAGGTGAAGGGTCGAAACCTTTGTAACTAGACTCGTGAAATCATGAAAGGCAAAGTCCTGAGGTGGTGAAGAAATCTAAGCCTTCTATCTGAGAAGGATAGGTGGCAGAGATTAGGGAATCTCGAGAACTCGAAAGTTCACCGAGTGAGAGCCCAAAACATGGGTGCTTGAAGTCACGAGAAGTGAAGCCGCGAAGTGCCGAGGTTGCACCTAAGAGACACGTGGCAGAACCACATGGTGGGCCTGGGGAATAATCAGCCAGACACAGGTCACACTTTTGGAAGAGTCAACATCCCGTTGACCTCTCATGTCTCAGGAACTTAGGAGATAAGGGAACGAAAGCTCGAGCCTTCGACTCGTGAAGTCGTGAGTAGCGAAAGGTGCTAGTACTTAGCCTAGATGGTGGTCATGCGGAAAAGGTAATGATGGAGAAGTAGCCATAATCATTTTGCGATCTTGGGTATCGTGGATTTGGAGGAGGAAGAGTCAGAGTCTCAACTCACAAACTCACGAGATTGTGAGTTGCTGAGAAGGACCTGTGGATCGATAATTTTGCAGATTCCAGTGGGAATCAAAAGAACCGATCCATCTCAAGGGCATATAGAATGATCCTGTGAGCGGATTTCGGTCTCGAGGGCCGATAGGTCTGCACCACATCAATATCCCGTGACAGATATGCTATTCAACTGCTTTGAGGATAACAATGACCAAGCCAAAAGAAGGCCGCGTAGCTGTAGTCACAGATCCCTAAACCATCTTGGGCATTTCGCTAATTTTGTCTATCTGGTACTGGTGCCATTCCAACTAATGTATATTTTTAAGGGTATGGTTACCATGTTTTGGGGAAAGAGGTTGTTCCCCCTTTTGATGTATAAACGACACTTTATTCCTGTAACTGGATATTCCCCCTTGATATTGTAATAACCTTTCTCAGATTTATAAATAACTATCTATTTTGTTGTTTTCATCTTTGCTGTAACTAACGCAGCCTTGATCAGAGAGCTGGGCCTACTCTCTTGATCAGGTGTTGCGTCTTCCTGTGTGTGTTAATTATAAGTTTATGCTTGTTGTTACAGTGTGCTATTTATAAATTACATTTGCTGTTACAATGTGACATTTATTAGTTTATGCTGCTGTTACAGTGTGTTATTTATCAACTTATGCATGTTGTTACAGTCTGTGATTCTTATGTTTACTTTTCAAAGATTGTAGTTAATTCAATTTGACAGTAATTCTTGGAATCTTAAGTGTGAACCCTTGGTTAGAACAAATTGTACTCTTGCCCCTGCATATACCTTGTGCGTTGCCTTGAAAGGATACGCACCCGGATTGATAAATTAATGTAGGAAAAGGGTGGATAAATCATTTATACCCGGACACCAACATTTTGGCACCGTTGTCGAGGAGGCTAACAAGGTGAAAGACAACAATCCGGACCAGCTAGAGGGTCAATCTCTTGTCCCGGGGAGAAAACGAGCTTTCTCACTCTGCTTTAGGTCCTGAGTGTAGGTATTCTTTCCGTTTGTTTTTATTTTTGTTTTTCCATTTTTTTTGCCAATCTCTTGTCCTGGGGAGGGAGGAGTCCTTTGATGCCCTGCTCCAGACCCTGAGTTAGATTTACTTCTTTCAAACCCTTGTTTTTTTTTGAAACCCTAGCTTTTACCCTAGGGAGGGAGGAGTCTTTGATGCCCTACTTCAGATTTGAAAAGTATCAGGTCTTTTCGTGGTGTGTATTTGTTCTTGGTTCTTGTCCAGGGGAGGGAAGAGTCCTTTGACACCCTGCTCCGGACCTCGAACCTTAGATTCTTGTTTTTTTTTAGCTGCCTTTCTTTTTTGTAGATCTTTCGTCTTGGGGAAGGAATGGTCCTTTGACACCTTACTTCAAGACTAAAGTATTGTAGGTTCATGCCAAGACCCTCCATCATACCAACACTTGTATAAACAAAGAACTAAATAACGGGGGCAGAGTGAAAGCCCCAAAGAAGGGAGGACCAGATTTGGGAAGAAAGACCTTCATCCAGCAGATCATAGAAAAGGTTGAATCAGAAACATCATCTCGCGCAGCTGTGAGACCAAGGGCACGAAGAGTAAAGTCTAAAGGACAATCAGTAGATCAACCAGTGCTGTCTACAACATTCTTGGGTGATATGACACAACAGTTCCCTCCGACAGCTGAATAAACATCTAGTAGCATACCTGAACAGGGAAATCTTATGTTGGTAATAGAGGGGGAAGAGGTCACAAGCAGAGCCTCGACAGAGTCAGACCACTCCAGCAAGAGAGAGGAGGTTATAGCCAAGGGATCAAGTCATCAGGACACAGGAGAAGGGATTGAAGGAGTATTTGCATCACCAAGGGACCAGGGAAGTGTTGTTAAAGGGGTAAGAAAGCCTCAGCCATCTCCTACAGAGCCTGGTGAAATACCCAGCGGTTATTGGAAGATATTTATGGCTCCCACAACCTCCACTATTGAATTTCCAATCGGAGATTTAGGAGCGGGTGCACCCACAAATCCTATTCCATTAGCAGCCTTACCAAACTTTCATGGGCTTGTTTCAGAAGATCCCAACACATTCCTATTCAAGTTTGACATAGTGTGCCAAGGATATGACTATACGACAGAGGCCCAAAACTTAAAAAAATTCCCTTCTACATTAAAAGGAATGGCTCTGCGATGGTTCATGGGCCTTGGAGGAAGCACTATTTCCACATGGGATGATATGCAGACAACTTTTCTAAAAAAATACTAGGACTATTGTAAATCCCAGAACATTAAGGAGGAACTTTTCAAGTTCGCACAAAAATAAGATGAGAGTTTGGAAGATTGCGTGGAACGATTCAAGTACACCTTATAAAGGTTGGGTCACTCTGACCTGGACAAGGAAATTCTAAAAATTATCCTCCTCCAATCTTTCCATGAGGACTCAATGGAACTATTCAACATTGTGGGAAAAGGAGACATCTCTAAAGAAAGCTTCGAAGGTATATGTGAATTATGCATTCAGTGCTCAAGAGGACTTGCAAGAAACAGATAAGGAATTCTCTTGGTAAAAGGGACTGGTGGAGGTGTTACGAAAGTAGAAATCAGAAACCTGCTAGACAATCTAAGGATGGAAACCTGCAAGTAAAACAGAAGCAACTAGAATTGGACAGGACTATGGCAATATTCTACCTGACATGTAGAAAGAAGAATCCAGAGAGGGAATGTCCACTAAACTCCATAGAGGAATGTCCAATTTGTGAGATAAATCATGCAACAAGCTCATGTCCCTCCCTGCCAGGCCTGAAAGAAGTATTTCAAGGGACGGGGAAGGACATGGAACAACTGTACCTTATGGGGTCTAGAACGCCATGGAAACCTCGACCACCAATGGGAAATAAAGGTACGTATTCAAACCCATCTCAGTATTTCAATAATTCCAATATAAATCCTCAGTCCATGCCATATCCTCCCATGTGGCCACAATATTAGTTTCCAAAGTGGAAGCAGTGGAACCCTCAAGCCAGTTCAAGCTCCCCATGGGCTCCAACTTGGCAAGGATCCCCTCCTAGGAAGTTTCCTCAATCGATGCCACACCAACAACTCCAACTGCCCTCTAATGTGCCTCTGGGTAATCAACCTGATCATCCTTAGTTCCCAATCCAACCTGATCCGAATCCTAATAGCAAGGGAGCTCATCAAGCTGACATTCTTAACCTACCCTCATATAACATTTCCACTACAAAATTGTATGAATTGGATCTACGATAAGGATGGACAGTTAATGTCCAACCTCCTCCAGTTACCATGGAACAACTCGATAGTGAAGGTAAGGAATCAGAACCAATTAGTAAAGAGCTGAAACAAACTAATAGAAACCAAGCACCTCCTATAAAACAACATCACTCTGAACCACCTTACCTAGAGGGACTAACTTTGAGTAAATCAAGCCCTCAAGCTAAATTTGATTTTTTAGGAGAATTACAGAACTTGTTTGTTAAAATTCCCTTGTTACAAGCTATGAAGTATGTGCCAATATATGCAAAGACTCTTAGGGAATATTGTTCAAAGAAACCTGCAAAGAAATCCAAAGACCCCCTTACCATTCATGTTATGGGAAAATTATCAGATTTCATGATGGGAAAGTCAATGCCTGAAAAGTATGGAGATCTGGGGAACCCAATTCTGATAGTAAAAATTAATGGAGTACAGATTCTGAATGTGCTGGTAGATATGGGTGCTGCCATCAATGTTATTACCACTGAAACCATGCATGCATTAGGTCTTCATAACTTGAAACATATGCCTATAGTATTGGAATTGGCAGACCGATCCATAGTCAAGCCTGTAGGAAAGTTGGAAGATGTAATAATTTTAGTAGATTCATGGCACTATCCCATAGATTTCCCAGTCTTACAGACACAATCTTCAGTGGGCAACCATCCTTTGATCTTGGGTAGACCATGGCTGGCTACTGCAGATGCTTACATTGGGTGCCGATCAGGGCACATGGTTATTTCCAATGGGCACAACCTTAAGAACTTAGTTTTATACCCACCTGCAGAACCAAACCCATCCATAAAACCAACAGGAAGCAAGAAATTTTTATCTAGGAAAGAGTCCGAAACAAAAAATGAGAAATTGAGGCCAGTTATCACTGTTGGACAAGCTCTTCAGTTGCAAACAGAATCGAAAGATGATGTAATCACATATTTTATGGATGATCCTTGCTCCATTTCCGAAACAAATCAACAATTCCTAGAATATATCCTAAGTTATGAGACTCGGGAAATAATTGAAATAGCATAAGGATCAGAGAATCCATCTGTTGATGCACCCGGTGAAAGTGTCCTGGTAGAACTAGAACCAAGGAAAACCCTGAATATTAATCCAACCCTGTTATAATCCCAGAAGAAGCAACTCATGGATGTCCTTCGAAAACACAAAGAGGCCTTCACTTGGGATTATATAGATATGAAATGGATCCCTGCTAACTCATGTACCCATCATATATATATTAAGGAGGATTGTCATCCTATGAGACAACCTCAGAGAAGGATGAACCCCGCATTGAAAAATGTTGTGAAAGAAGAACTTAAAAAATTACTAGACGTAGGTTTTATCTACTGCATCTCAGATAGCCAATGGGTATCCCCATTAGTAATGGTCCCTAAGAAAAATGGTAAATGGCGAATATGCGCGGATTATCGAGAATTAAATAAAGAAATGCAGAAATATCATTTTCCTTTGCCATTTATTGATCAAGTTCTGGACACATTGGTTGGCAAAAAGTTTTCTCCTTTTCTAGATGGGTTTAATGGGTATAACTAGATCCAGATAGCTCCTGAAGATCAGGATAAAACCACTTTCACATGCCCCTGGGGAACATTCGCATACTGGGTCCTTCCTTTTGGCCTTTGTAATGCTCCTGCAACGTTCCAGAGGGAAATTTTGGGAATCTTCTCTGATTTGATAAATGACAGCATTGAAATTTACATGGATGACTTTACTCCATATGGGGATTCATTTCTTGAAGGGATGAAAAATTTATAAAAAGTTCTCGAAAGGTGTATACAAGTGCGTGTCTCGTTGAGTACGGAAAAATGCCATATGATGATGGAAGAGGGTATTGTTCTGGGACATTTGCTCTCAGCTGAAGGAATCCATATGGACCCAGCAAAGACAAAGGTAATTCAGCATTTCCCAACACCCAAAACACCCATGCAGGTACGCAGCTTTATTGGTTGTGCTGGTTATTACAGGCATTTTATAGAAAATTTTGCTAAAGTAGCATGCCCACTTTTTCAATTGCTAACAAAAGATTCAGAATTTGTGTGGATAGAGGACTGTGATGCAGCCTTTACGCGAATTAAGGAATTGGTCTGTAGCGCTCCAATCCTTAGAGGGCCAGACTGGGAATTACCCTTCCATATTCATATGGATGCTTCCCAAACAGCGGTTGGCACAGTATTAGGACAACAAGAGGACAAAGTACCATACGTAGTCTACTATGTTAGTAAGAATTCGGCTCATGTTGAATTAAACTACACAGTGACTGAGAAAGAGTTCCTTGCTTTCATTTACGCCATCAATAAATTATGGCACTACATTACTGGGTATCCTACCTTTGTGCATACTGATCATGAAGCTATCAGGTATTTAATGAATAAACCTGTTACCCCTGGTCGTATCACAAGATGGATCTTGCTACTACAGGAATTTGATATTACTATAGTAGATAAACCAGGGAAGGACAATGTGGTTGCAGATTTCTTATCTAGGATAGAACACGAGGGTAAGGATACACCAATTAAAGATAATTTCCCAGATGAACATCTTTTTGCAGTATCTGCTAACACTCTTTGGCATGCAAATATTGCTAATTATCTTGCTTCAGGGAAGGTGCCTCGTCATCTATCATATAAAGAGAAAAGGAAGATTATTCACCAGAGTACCTGATATTCATGGATGGTAGGATATCTCTTTCATACAGGGGTTAACCAACAGATTCGACGTTGTGTGGAAGAAGATAAATTCTATGAGATACTGAAGGCTGCACATGATGGACCCTATGGAGGACACTTTGCAGATAAAAGAACAGGTCACAAAGTGCTGCAAATGGGATATTACTGGCCCTCCATCTTTCGTGATGACCAGGATTATGTTTGAAGGTGTGATAGCTTCCAATGGATGGGACAACCTGGGAAAGCATATGAAATGCCTCTACAAACCCAGATAGTCCTTGAACCATTTGAGAAATGGGCCATCGATTTTGTTGGACCCTTCAACCCACCTTCTCTTCAGAAATATTACATCCTGGTCTACACTGATTATGTAACTAAATGGGTGGAAGCCAGAGCGGTCACAAGAGCAATAGAACAAGTAGTGGCAGACTTTCTTTTTGAATAAATCTTTGCTCTATACGGTACTCCAAGGGAAATTGTATCGGATAAAGGATCACAGTTCACATCTCATATGATAGGAAAGCTGATGCAGAAATATGGAGTCAAACATAGAGTGACAACCCCCTATCACCCCCAGGCGAATGGGCAAGTAGAAAGCACAAACAAGGTATTAGAAAATATCTTGACAAAGACAGTAGCAAGTCATCGCTGGGACTGGGCACAGAAACTTCCAGAAGCTTTATGGGCATATAGAACAAGATGGTGAAACACAACTGGGTTTTCACCATTTGAATTAGTCTATGGGAAAGTCCCCTTGTTTCCAATGGAATTTGAGACCAGTACACTCAGAACAACTCTAAAAGTAGGCCTATACCCATCAAAAGCACAGAAACGTCGACTAGAACAGCTGAATGAGTTGGACAAGATTCGGTTAGTAGTTGTCCAGAACACCACTGTTGTTCAACAGCAGAGAATGAAATGACATGATAAATTTATCAAAAGTAAGGTGTTTCATGTGGGAGATTGGGCATTACTTTACGATTACCAATTTAAGGATTTCAAAGGAAATATTTTCACTCGCTGGATGGGGCCATACCAAGTGGATGCAGTGTTCGAAAATGGAACGGTTAGACTAATTACAATAGATGAGAATCATACCTCGTTCTTAGTAAACGGACACTGTCTAAAACTATACCACCGTCCAGCCTGCAGAAATGCCTTTGTCGAACACCTTTCTGATTCATCTGATTTAATGCTTGTTGGAATGAAGGACACTCTCACTCTACCTTAAAAAATAAATAATAATAATAATATTAAAAAAAAATAAAAATCACTTGTTTGTATTTTGTAGGAATAACAAAGGAACATGGCCAGGAGAAATGTAACACTCAGTGTTGTTACTCCACCAGTGCTGCTATAAATACATTGTTCTTACTCCACTGGTGTGTACTGATTACTTCACTAAGTGTTGTTACTCCGCAACTTTTGTTACTCCGTCGGTGCCGTTACTCCGCAACTGCCGTTACTCCGCCATTCCTGTTACTCCGCAACTGTCATTACTCCACCGGTGCTGTTACTCCGCAACTGTCGCTACTCTGTCATTGTTGTTACTCACTATTGTTGTTACTCCTTGCTGCCGCTATGCCCTATTGCTGTTATTCCATCATACATTTTTCTATTACCCCACGAAAAGGTAGGTCCCCAGGTACGTCTCCGCTGACTTTTATAGATTTAATTAAAATATTCCAAAAAGACATCAAAACGTGTCGTGGATGGCTGTAATTAAGTTTGGGGGGGGAACCGTCATAATAAACGACGACATACCTTGAAAAATCATTTATGACACACGATATTCACCAAAAAAAATCCAATGATTTCGACACCCCGTAATCATAACTGATATGTTGAAATGCGTACTCGTATGCGCAGAGTCATAATCAGTCACCTCTGCAACACGCTGCATTAAATTTTTGATAGTACCACTACAATCTGTCATCATTTCCAAACATACCAGTGCTCTTTCATCCGTCATACCCAAAAGCGATATGACATTATTTTAGTTGCCAACAGGTTGGAGCCCTGTCATTTTCCCCTACCAGCTAACTGCATTCGTCGTGCTGACTCCACCTTTGAAGCAATGGGTGGACGATCTATGCGGCATGAACCTGAAGATACAACAAGAGTTCAGAACAATCAGGAGGTACGGCAGGTCTTTGAGAACATGGGATGGAATATTTACTTTGACAGGTTGAAAGGATCGAACGAAGAAATTGCAACAAAATTCGCACTCAATTTGAGAGAAGAAAGCTCTCGGGTCCGCGGAATTGAAATTCCTGTGATAGAGGAAGCCATTGCAAAAGTCAGTGGACTCCCTCAAAATGGAAAATGATGGTTTTCAAGAAGGTCTGTCCTTCCGGAGTTTCCCGAAGCCTTTTTACAGGCAGGAGAAAGCATTGTGCATAAGGGTTGAGGATACGACCGAAATTCGTTGCCGCATCCATGGAAGGAAGTAGCAGAGTTCGTCATGAGATATATGACTTGCGAAGGGAGATACTCCACCATATTCAAATATCATCTCTGAATACTAACTCACTTGCGATTTCCCCAAGCAAAGGCTTTCTCACTGAATATGCCCTATTTCTTATTGAGAAGCCTTCACCTAATGGCACATTCGACTCAGGAGTCGCGAAAGGTATTGGCGACCATCACACATCATGGGCTGGTTCAACTGTTAGTAATGAATGCCATCAGACAAATCCCAATCCCATGGGAATTGTTTCAGGATTCCACAGAGGAAGAAGTAGCAGCCGCTGTGGCTGCTAGGGAAGATGAACCAGAAGCCGCGAAGGAAGAAAATGTAGGAGAAGATGACTGTGTTGACCAAGAGGAACCGGAAGAAATGGAGATGGAAGCTGAAGCATTTGAAGAAGAGGCTGCCCCCCAAGAACAAGCTGAAACCATGGAACCAATGGAAGATGCAGAAGTTGACACAGAAAGGCGCACTAATACCATGGCCGAGGCTGTCCCACAAGAACCAACCTCACCTATGGAACTAGCAGAACAATTGGATAGCATGATAACCATAGAAGTGAGGTCACAACAGACAGGAGCAAGTGAATTGGTCGATATTGTGACCGAGGGTACTCCACAAGGGCCTCCTGTCACCATGGAGTCGATGGAGGAGGAAAACCAGAAAGAAGAATAGGTCGTGACCACCCCGACCATAGAGCTCATGGAAGAAGTGTTGAGAAAACTAGAGCGTGAGGTTGGCGCTGAACCACAAGAACCAGCATCAACCTCAGGACCGAATATTGAAGATCCCTGCCAATTCTCCTTTCTCTCCTTCATTCCAAGAGGGGCAAGGCGAACTTGTTCCCTTTGGCGCACAGAAGAAGATCTCTCTATTCCTCCAATTCTATCACAAAATCCACAACTGTGTGGGGTGGACGATACTCAAACAGACACATTAGCAGGCGAGCATCTCATAAGGGCACCATCGGTTGCAGTGAGCACACAATAAGAGGAATTAGTTGTAGGTGAAGAGGAGGGACCAAGCGAAGCAGTCCTAAGGAATGAGCCAATGGAAGAGCCAGGTGAGAAGGTCGTAAGATTCCCAGTCAAACAAAAACATCAACTACAGTCTAGGGAGACAATGCGGCTTAAAATGGAGGTCAGGAAACTAAGAAAACATGTACACAAAATGAAGGAGCGGATGAAGAAATACAAGCAGCAAGTTAGGAAGTCCAAAGCCATAGGAGTAGAAACAGAGACTCGGACGGACCATGTATCCATAACCTCTGCTGCTACTCAAACAGACCTGATCGAGCGATTGTTTGAAGATCGCAAGCATGCCTTAATGGCCGAAGTGTAGACTTGGAAATCTACTACGGCTCAGTATCAAAATGAGGTCAGAAGAACTCAGGAACGATCCTCCACAACTATTTTTGAATATGTGGAGCGTATAGACATCATGAGACTAAGGTATGTGAAGCAGCAGCTCAAGATGGAGCAACTAGAAAAACAAGTGGCAGAGATGAAAACTGATAAGGAGTAGATGTTTAATTTGGTGCAAGAGGTGATGGCATGTCACCCCCCTGCTTCTTGTTATTCTTTATTCTTACATGAATGTTTTCTTTTATTCTAGATGGAGAGCATAAAAAACGAGATTAGTTATAAAATAGAAAATGGTGTGCAATTCCTCCGAATAATGAAACACCATGACGTGCCAACTCAACACTTGATGTGATAATTCTACCTGCATGGATATCTATTGCGCCTGGACAGAGACTTCAATCCGGTCCCGTATGTGGGGGACATTTATTTAAGGGCCCTCACCTCTTACACTTTCAACCAGATCAGCTGGCAGAAAGCTTTTAACACATTTGAATCTAATCAGGTTACAAAACTATTTATGGTAAGAGGAGAACCTGAAAGGGTAGTCACCATGTTCAATAAACACAACACCTTTTTGGGAATTGAGGCGAATAGAGACAGAATGCCAAGGACACAAAATTGGTGCCTTGATCTTTGCGTTAAGAAAATAGTCACATTTCATGAAGAGGCCCTTAATTGTTGTCAGAAAAGGTGGATGATGACACCTACAGCTATCCGGAACAGGGAACCTTTTGGGGCACCAAATTTTGCACGAGTGCTCCCCAGAGTGCCCAGATATGTGGCATGTGTCCAAACAAGTGGGGTCCGATGGATGGGGCTCTGGTTTCAGTTTCCCACTATTTGGTTGCCAGTAGAAGATTACACTCTAGCGTATATCGTCCCAGAAGATTGGTGGAAAGACATCCACCTCTCAGATGGTTTTAAAGTTCCAGGAACAGAGATGGCTGAAGAATATTATCTCTCCCATTTTCAGGAAGCCCACAGTCAGTGAAATCCAGACCTGTGGAAGCGGTGAACTACATGAGGGCATGCAGAAGGCTAGTTGGGGGGAGATGTTGGGCACCAAATCAGGCTATCTTTTTGTTGCATTCCCATTACCTTTTTGACCTTTTTGCACTTAATTACCTATGTTTACTATGCTAAAACTGTGAGGTAAATACCCCTACCTTGTCTTTTGGAATATTTTATTAATGAAGTGAAGTCACAGAGTTTTGCCTATTCGCAGCACTAAAACGATGTTTGATCGTAGCTTTTGGAAAACAAGAATCAAGGCCTCAGTATCCCGTGGCAGATCTGTTGTTCAGCTTCTTTGAGGATAGCAATGACCAAGCCAAAAGAAGGCTGCGCAGCTGGAGTCGTAGATCCCTGAACCATCTTGGGCATTTCGCTAATTTTGTCTATCTGGTACTGGTGTCGTTCCAACTAATGTATATTTTTAAGGGTACAGTTACCATGTTTTGGGGAAAGAGGTTGTTCCCCCTTTTGATGTATAAAAGACAGTTTATTCCTGTAACTGGATATCCCCCCTTGATATTGTAATAACCTTTCTCAGATTTATAAAGAACTATCTATTTTGTTGTTTTCATCTTTATTGTAACTAACGCAGCCCTGATCAGAGAGCTGGGCCCACTCTCCTGATCAGGTGCTGCGTCTTCCTGTGTGTGTTAATTATAAGTTTATGCTTGTTGTTACAATGTGTTATTTATCAGTTATGTTTTCTGTTACAGTGTGACATTTATCAGTTTATGCTGCTGTTACAGTGTGTTATTTATCAGCTTATGCTTGTTGTTACAGTATGTGATTCTTATGATTACTTTTCAAAGATTGTAGCTAATTCAGTTTGACAATAATGCTTGGAATCTTAAGTGTGAACCCTTGGTCAGAACGAATTGTACTCTTGCCCCTTCATATACCTTGTGCGTTGCCTTGAAAGGATATGCACCTGAATTGATAAATTAATGTAGGAAAAGGGCGGATAAATCATTCATACCTGGACACCAACAGTATCCAAAAGGAAAAGATCTATCACTTATTGCCTACACAGATGAAGATTGGGCAGGTTGTATTGATGACCAACGAAGCACCAGTGGAGCAACGTTCTACTTAGGTGAGTGTTTGGTATCATGGCTAAGCAAGAAAAAATCATTGGTATCTCTATCTACAGTTGAGTCAGAGTATATTGCAACAACAACATGTTGTACACAGGTTCTTTGGATGAAACAAACTTTGACAGATATACAGGTTGAGTATGATGAGACCATTCCAATATATTGTGATAATACAAGTGCCATCAGTATCTCAAAAAACCTGGTGATGCACTCCAAGACT
>ML788514.1:434310-467246 GCA_009831015.1 Picea engelmannii | reverse complement strand
TTCTCATAAGATTCCAAACAAAATTATCATAACTTTTAGAAAGAAATCTACTATAGGAATGAAAGATCTTAAACCGACTGCTTATTAGCTTTTGACATTCCCATTTATGAAAAGTATGAAAGATAGGTTGCATTGCAACATTTGTTTATTTATTTACTATCCCACTCTAATTGAACAAAATAAAATGTCCTTCAAGTATAGTAATACTTCCAGTGAATCCATGTGCATAACAGGGTTAGAAATATATCCATACTCGGGTTTAAAAGATAAATTTTAATGCATACCGGAGTATGAAGGACCAACTGCTTTGATGATGAGATCAAACAATAATTAAAAGTAAATTTATAGTGTGACCTGACAACTAATTGGAACCATCTTTCAATAAGATCAAGATATTCGCGTTTCCCTTCTTTGTTTAGGTCACACATGTCCTCCTTTTCCATGCCGCACAGAGTATTTTCTTCAAGATGATTGGTCTCTGAGGTACATATAGGATCTGTTGAGAGGCATGCTAAGAACACCTCAATATCAGGTTCCAATGTTTGCTCTTCATTGCATTCTATCCATGATTCTTGAGTCTCCTCAACAAATTGACAATAGGAACCCAAAGGGAATTCTAAATCTTCTTGTGGAGAGACAACTAAATTCTTGGCTACTGTCAAGATATGCTCTTCCTGAGAGGCGAATATCCCAGTTGTTGCTAGAATACAAGAAAGTTCTTGGAGTAACATTATTCAAGCTCTTGATCATCCTTGAATTACTCTAGCTGGTTGTCGATCCATGTCTCGCAACACAATTTAGTACTCGAGGGTTCTTACAACACCCCAAAAATGATTTATAATCAAAGATCTGAATTTTAAAACTATTTTCAAAAATATAACACACCAAACTTGAACTCCTTGCGTTACTGGGACCCTGCTATCACCAGATTATTTGTTCGTACAAGTTAGCTCATCATAAATAAAACTAAATTTGCATAAATAAAAACACACTTGCATCAAAAGAAGAGAGAACAACCTAAATTTGGAGCAACCCCACCAAAGTAGATGTGTGGGATCTTCTCGCACGTCTTACCGTCTTATCTCCGCCCTTAGGTCATTCATAAAACCAATCCAAAACCATTAAAGCAATCTAATCCAAATACTACCTATTACCATTTACAACTCCCCGACAACAACGCCAAAATGTTGGTGCAATTATTTGCATAATATATTACCAAACATAAATGATCAACCAAGATTCGTAATTAGTAGATTTGATGCACTATATGTGCCAATAACAGATAGGTTCCTATGTCTGATGAGTATAGCTCAATCAAGAAACAATTAATAATATAACAATATGTTTTAGAATATCCAAATGCTTAACACAACTTCAAACTTAGAAGAGAAAACTGATAACAAAACTTCTCAAGAAAACAGTGAATCAAAAGGTTCTTTCTTAGGTGACAAGTCTGTTCATTAGGGGCTCATGAAATGAAGAGATGAACTCAGATCTTGTTCCCTGTAGCAACTAAAAACAATAATCAGCAATTCACTCTTAGACAAAAGCAATCATAACTCTATTCACTCCAATCAAACCTGTGTAGTACATAAAATAGTCAATATAATTGAGAGGCTTCATTAAATGGTGCATGAAGGTGAGAGATGAAGTCTGATCTCATTTCCTATAACAACTCACTTCAAACTTGTGTTGGCACAGGGGCAGACCCAGGGTTCAACCCTACAACAACGCACCAACAAAACCCTAACTACCGACCCTTTCGACAACACCTGTGAAGTAGATGAAGTCTCACCCGAGGTAGAGGCAGGGGTGTTTGTAGGACTCATATGTCTACAGACTTAGCTGGGACACAGATCTGTGATTGTAATACTCAACAAATCACTTAGAATCAACAGTTCATCAATACCTCCAAGATAAACTTGGATAAGAACTTGTTGAATCAACTAGGTTAGTATTATACATAATGGTGTCACCACTTTTCAATGTATATTTCAATTAGCAATCACTTTTTCAAAATTATGAGGTAATAAGACAAGTGCACCCATTATCATATCCAGCTAAATGTTGAAATATCTTCTTAAAGGATAACAAGGATGATTCATTTAGGAGTGAGTGTAGAAATGTAGGAGGAAGATGTACATGAGAGTAAAGAACAATTCAAAACAAGACTTAAATGATCCTTGATAAAAAGAACATGAAAATATTAGCCCATACCTCCAATTACCTGAAGCAAAAACGATATTAAGAATGGGACAAAGATCATATCACCTTGATATCAGTATCAAATGAGTAATGGAGCAAGTTTCTGAAACTAGAATTTGTAGGCTTCTCCTTGTGGTTGGCATGCTCTGGTGATAACTCAATGGTTGCTTCAATAGCACTGTCTGATCGTTCCCCTAGCCCAGGGTTTTTATTTTGTATTTTAGCTTTCAGTATTGAGATAAGACTTATTTTCTGAGATTGGGTGGCTTTCTTATTTACCCCTTGATGCCCTCCTTTTGTCTTTGTTTGCCTTTTCATTTTCTTGATCCCTCACTGTGTATTCCTTCTTCTTGCTCCTCTACAGATTTATACATTCCTTCCTGACCAAAATTTTGTTGGAGTAGTTTCTTCCAACTACCACCTTGTGTCCTTAAGGCATGGACAACCAAAATTTTTATCAATCCACGGTGACGAAGGCTAGTTTCAGGTTTCTTGGAAGCTGATTTCACTCCTCTCACCATCTTATTTAAACTTATCCATAGGAATTGAGGAAAATAAATTTGTGGCCCTCCTTCATGATTGCCTTTAAATGTTTACAAAAATGGCACCCAACCGGCCTGTTCATATTTTTCTCTGTAAGCTCGATATTTTGTTGTTTCCCTGTATAATTGAAATATGGGCTCATGCCCGTCGACCCCCATGATAGCTTAAAATGATTTTTTGGGTGTATAAGGCATGGACAGAGGATCGAGGGTTGAGTACCGGATCGGCACAGACCATGATGAAGTACCAGATCAACGCAGATCGTGATGGACTACCAAAAGGGGATAAAGATGCAAAAGATATGAAGGCACGAGATGACAGTGTGACTGCAGGTAGTGTGAGAGTAAAATGGTAAATAACTCTCATCTGGATGGAAGAGCCATCTAGAGGAGCATTTATAAATGGATATTTGGTTTACAATAATCACATCTATGGTAATGATGACACGGTAAGACATGTTGAATCCATTAACGACTTACAAACTCATAGGAGAGTTGGCATCAAACCATATTCAAGGGATGTAGCTCGAGTCATTCATATGGCACGATAGTGAATAATGGGATTATGAGGTTTCTACCAGATAAACAAAAAGGCATGATTTTGATCCTGTGAGAGACACAGTGATCTCATACTCTCAACATTTCGAGAAATAGGGACGTTTTATTTATACATAAATGTAGACAAGGATTTTACAGAAGTTCATGGTAGGGGGTGTGTCGAGAGTAACCATATGTTTAATGCATAATCAATCTAATTTCTTTAATAAAATGAAAAAATGTTAAATCTGTATGTCCTAGTACTAAAATCGAGCAACAACTTGAAAATATGATTACAGCTACCAGTCACCTTATTACCAGTTCTGGATACCCTAGTGGTAGTGCTTCTGAAACTTTTGTAGGTTGAACCTTGTAGAAGTAGCTGGTGTTTATGGTGTTCTGAAAGAGGATTTATGATCTGATTCAATTGAAAAACCATGTAGATGGAATGAATACAAACGCTATATGTAGGAACTCTAAGTTTGCATTAGAATAATGTAAAAGAATTTGGTGATTGGGCTCCAAGATCTGTGAGGGGAGGGTATTTTGTAATTGGATGACCATATGTTAAGATTTAGAACCCTCCTCTTTTGGAACCAGGTTGATCACTGCTCTTTTTGTCACTTCCTTTCTTCGTGACTTGATCCTCTGCCTTTACTTCTATGATTGTCACAGAGCGAAGTGCTTTGTTGACCGCTTCCTTCACTTTGAGTTGCTTGGTGAGCAACTGTTCCTTGCCTTGCTGGAGCTATGCCTTTTCTTCATCAAATTTCGCTTGGAGAGAATTATTTTCCTTTTCGGTAGCTCGACGCTTCTCTACAAGTATTCCCTATACTTGTACCAAAGCCTGGGTGACTTGTGTTGTTTCCTCTTGTGCTCATCGAAGGCAAGATTCAACTGTATCAGCGAGTCGGTGGAGTTGGGTTGGCTCATATCCCGGGTCCGGTGTTCCCAGTGGCAGAGGCATAGTGGAGACTACGCGACTAGACGGTGGTGCATGCTGCACCCCTTGGAGCTCGACCTTAATTCTATTGTACATCTCCTCCTTCTTATCTTCTTTCTTCTTTGCTATTTCCATTGAAGCATCATTTAGGGTTGCTATGATGAAATTGAAATCATTAGAGGTGAGGATGGTCTGCATCTTAGTTATAGGGGCTTTTGATCTCTTCTGGGAGGAACTTTTCGGGGGGGAAACCTTCCTTTTCTTCGAGGGGTCCTCCTTGTCTCTCGATGGTGTTACTTCACCTTTCATTTGTTCAGCTTCTGTGCCATCTATCTCTTCTCCATCACCTCCTTGCTCTGGTGACATGGAAGCAGTCTTCACTGCGGCACTGTTTAAATCTTGTACTTCATCAGTCTTCTTTGTTTTTCTAGGTCCGAGTGTATCCTGAGTAGTTTTTGGAATGTCGATGTTGGACATCTCCGCAGGGTTTGCTGGAATGAGGAGGTTTGTTGACCAGTCCTTGGTAATATCTTCCAAGTCCTCCTCCATCAGCTTGTAATAGGATTGAAGTTGTTGCTTGTGCTCGTCGACGCGTGCTGTGATATAAATGAAATGTCGATCAATGTTGAACTTCATCATAGGTCTGAATCGGTGTAAAGTGTTTGGCGTCATGCGAGGCTCGGACTGGATGGCTATCTTCAATTGATTGTAGTATGTATGGAACATGGAATCTGACTACCATTGCTTATTCATGTCACTTGAGTACCACAATGTACTGAACTTCACGGCCAATGGTTCGAAAGGCTCAATGTCCAGGAAGGTCGCATCTTTCGGCATCTCCCAGGCAATGAAAGGGATCAGGATCAATATCAAGCTTAAATGAAATTCATACCCTTGATCCTGGGCTTCTCGATAGTGGAGTTCTAATTGGCTCACCAGGTACTTCACCCAATTCATCCAAAAACCTTCTGCGCACTTCTCTGCGAGGTCAACTACAAAACTGGTGACTTGCGTAGCTCAGTTCTTGCATACTAACTTTCCTATGATCAATTGACAAGCAAGGCACACTACACCGCTCTGGATAGAAGATAACTTTTAGCCTCGTGTTCCCTTATCGACATCATTGTAGGTGTCCTTGATACTTTGGGCGAGAGCCCAGTCCATGGCTTTTCCAGGATAGAAATCATGTGGGTCGGGTGCTTGCATACTCAAACTCGTGATCTGATTGATCAAGGTCGGATCAACTATGATATGGTGGTTTAGCCACAAATATCCTCCATGGTAACAAGACAACAACAGCTTGACACATGCATTCACCTCTTGGTGTCTTCCGAAGTGGGGAATTTTCATGACGTTGAGCAGAGTGGACAGCGCGAGGTTATGGGTCCATGCTTGGGGAATTACCTTTGAGTTTTTCCCTTTTGTTCTAGTCAGATACTTATGTGGAGCTAACATGTTGTAGAATTTGCGATCTCCAAGGTTTAAGTCGCTAAACTTCAATGCTGCAATCTTATCTTGGTCTGCTCGAACTGCGTGGATCCCCTTCGGGAGGTATGCAGTGACCAAGGCGTACTTGAAATCTCTAAGTATGTTGTCGCGGTTTACAACACTGCTCAAAGGTGGTATATAGGTGGGTAGGATAGTCGAGATCAATTTAGCATTCTCTAGATCATCCCTATGCTTGGCTCGCTTCTCATTGGATGGCCAGGATGGTCTCGCTCTGTGAGCAGTCGACGATGATGATTGAACTGTTTTCGTAGATGAAGCTTGTACACCTACAGATAATCCTCTCTCTGACATGAATCTTTCAGTCATCTGGTCGAGGAGTACTTCTGTCATTGATTCTTCGACTGCGTTGAGCTCATCGGACATACGCGCTCAGGATTAATGCTATTGGATTCACTGCAATGAAAAATATGGCAAGAGTGTGATGATCACTGTGAAAAATTCACTTAGTCTGCGGGCTCAAATTATTGGTTAGCAAAAGTGTTCTCGGTGCATGGCGTGACGGGATAAATAGGTAACTTGGTAACGGGTCTCTTGCAACAGGTATGGAGCTTGCATTAAATATGTTATGTCCATTCTGGCACCGTTCAATGGTCTAATGGTGAGATATAAATTCATTTCTACCTGTTTGGGGTGTTAGTCGAATGGATATATCGTTTCCAACGGCTATATTGATTCACCATGGCGAAGTGCCATGTGTTGGGGTTATGATATCTCGAAGAAGCTCCAATTTTGCAATTTTTCCTTCTGCGAAGTTCCCCCTGGCTCTTTCTGCAACTTAGCTCTCATCTTACTTAGTTTCCTAGCCTTCTTTCCAGTGAGCTTCGTCTCAGTATTCCTTTTCCCATTCTGATTCTTATCTTCTTTTGACATAGTTACTTTGCATTGTTGAGATTCTTTCCTAAGATGCAAGGGTAATACTTCTTCTTTATCTAGGGTAGGTACTTTAGTCTTCTATGGGTCCTCTAATGTTCTTGCAACTTCGACATCTGGGTTTCTGGTGTTAAATTGCTTCGATCTATTCTCCCGTTCTTCATTCAAGTGTGCGATCCTTCTAGTCATGAAATCTTTTAACTCTTGTTTCTTTTGTGCCAAAACTTCTTCTTATTCCTTTCGTCTGGCTTGATCTCTGTCAATCCAATATTTTCCTAGTAACATGGTAAACGGGGCGTTGTCCTCAATAAATTTAATGATCTCAAAATCTTCTTCTGCCGAAGTTCCCTTGGCCTTCATAGGTATCTGAGCGAGCTTTCCACATAGGGTTATCAGTTTTCCTTTGAATATTCCTATTCCTGCTAATAAAGCAATCATAGCAGGCCTCCCTATATCTTCCCAAGTTCTCTCTGTCATGATATTCTCCTGTGTTTCCTCATCTAGAACACAGTCAATGTCGAAGTCTCCTATTCTTGCTTCAAGGCATTATTTTTATTTAAATATCTCTGATAATTTGACATGTCGGTGGTCATTCAGGGTTTCTTTCACTTGTAGAAATACTTTCTCTGACTCTGTCTGTGGTTCTGCTATTTTTGGATCTGCCTTAGGGTTTTCTTGATTCAGATTCATTCTTTCAACCTTAGCAATCATTCTAGAGCAATCCAACACTTCATGGTCCATAGCTTTACAACAAAGACAACTAGGTCTTTTCCCAGGGAATTCCTTAGCAAGATGTCTAAGTCTTCTACAACTATAACAGAGGGTTAATCATCTCTTTATTTTAAATGATCCCCATCCTTTCCTATACTGTGCACTAGGATCATAGGAGCTAACCTGCAAAAATTTCTTTCTAGGATCCTGCATCCATTTCTTAGTCCAAACATTCTTTCTATGCATAGGTATAAGATATCTTTCACTATTCTTATCAGATCTACTCATATCAAACCTTCTTCCATCTATTAGTGCCCTAGTTTTCAAGCTAGGACATAATCTATCAAACATACCTTAACCCCTACTTTAGAAACAAAAATTTCCACTTATCTTACTTTTTCAGAGCACAAAGCTTCCAGATCTAGAACTTTTCACTATTCTTACATCTATCAGAGAAAAGAGCTCATAGATCTTACCTCTTTTCTTCATATCTAACATCTTTTCTTGGCACGGAGCTTCATAAGTCAGGTATAATGTTGCGCACTAGGGAAACAAATCTATGCACAGAGCTTTCAAAAACTTCAGATCGAATCTTTGCACAAAGCTTCTTCTTTCTCAGTTCCCAACAATCACAATTTCAGGTCCCGACAATAGAGCCATTTGTTGGCACAGGGGAAGACCCAGGTTTCAACGCTACAACAACGCACCAACAAAACCCTAACTACCGGCCCTTTCGGCAACACCTGCGAAGCAGATGAAGTCTCACCCCAGGTAGAGGCAGGGGTGGTTGCAGGACTTAGATGTCTGCAACCTTAGTTGGGACACATATCTGTGATTGTAATACTCAATAGAGCACTTAGCATCAACAGTTCATCAATATCTAACCAATATTTACTTCGCTGATAAAACAGAGCATCACATCATTCACACTGATCTAATGTATTTAAGCACTTAGCATAGGTAAACGGATCAGATCTAGCAGATCAAGCACTAAGCACATTCATATAAGTCAGATCTAACATTCTTACACATCATTAGCACTAAGCATAAGCATATATATCTAATCATCTCAAAGCACTTAGAAAATAACACATAAATGCATTAGAACATCGCACAGAGCATAATAACATAGTATTTACATGGTTCAACCCCACCCTGGGGCTACGTCCACCAACTCTTCTTCTTTATTAGCTTCTTCAATAGGTTACATGCACAGAGCCTAAGAACCCTACTCCGCATAGGACAGAAGATCTGCGCAGCTCACTAGATCCTTCTTCCTCACATTACAGCACAAAGCCCTCCACAGTCTTGCTACAATCACTTGCACCTAGCCCTACAAGTCTCTCACAATATGAACAGAGCGTTTACAAACCCTACTTGCACTTAGCACTTATCTCATTGGGCTTCCATCAAACAAATATCTTCTCTATATTGCCTAGACATCTATATATACATACAAAATAGGCCTAATCATGGCTAAACCCATGGGCCGACATCCCATTCCTGTTACATAACCCCATAAACCCAAAAAGGACCCAAAAATGGGCCGAGATCCCGTGATCTCTACTTCGTCTTGCGCTCCATCTTTGACAGACTGTTGAAGTCCCAAAATAGGTCAAACTTGACCAGATCCCTCAAAACTTGGTCAAGGGCCAACAAATTGCAAGAAATTCTTATCTAATTCTGCACACTCTTCAAAATCAATTGATGCATCACAAACAAAAATTTAATACAATCTTGCAATTCTGGAAAATTACTTCATTTCTACACAGGAAACATACGTCTTAATGATATGTTCCATTTGATGGCTTATGTAATGTGAATGATGGACTCCCAACTATTCCTATGCTTCCACACTTTGCAATCGATTCTAATAGTGAAATCGGAAATGAAATCAAAACAACAAGTACAGAAAAATAGAAATCTATACTAATAATTTACAATGAGCTTACCAAGATGGATCGGTGGCCCTTGTCGATGCCAACATGGAAGATTTTATATCAGCAGATGCTAAATGCTAAGAGACACACAGGATCATTGAATTCAAACTTCCATTGATCTTCAACAAATGAATTTACAAAAGGAGTTGGTTTAGAAATCCAATTTGTAGCATACTAATTCCTCTCCCTTTTGGCTTAGCCATCACTCAATTTATATGCTTTTTACATTACAAATTTGTATCTAGACAATCCAATCCAAATCAAAACCATTTTCCATCAATGGAGGTCAAGTACAACCATTATCTAATCAAGGAAATGCAGTTCCCATGAATCTAGGCATGATCTTAGAATTTCTGGAAAATTGGCAAAGATTTAGGATGGATCATGCCCCCTGAGCTGGAGGTCCATACGTGTGAGATCTTGGGATTTTGGCTCACATGTCCAAATGAAAACACCTCTATGGACAAAACCCATGTCCCCAAAGTTTTATATTTAGTGTTATCGGTCCAACAATCGAGGTGAAAATCCAGTACCAGAATGCTGGTACCGGAACCCTGAAGGTATGTTTAGTAGCGGAATACACACAGTCACACCATGAGTACCAGACTAGAACATAATAGGTGTTGGTACCGGATTTGACACCCAAGAATTACCAATCAATGTTTCTTAAGAATCAAATGATTAGGATCGTAAAAAATTAAACATTTAATCATTTTAACTAAAGAAAACTAAACAAACCATGCATTAATCATAAGTTACCTCTTATGCACATGAACGAGGTCATCAAATGTATTTATGGAGGAAACAATCAAGTATATACTCATAGCACAGGTAAAATTGACTCAAACAAAGACAATATAGAGTAATAGAGGTGTCAATACTGAGACTCAACAATTCCAAACGATCCAAGACTGGGAGGTCGAGAAACCCTTTGGAGGGAAGGGGGTTTGTGCTAATGTTGCACAAAAAACTAAAGGTACCACAAATTTGGAACTATTTTGAGTCTGGGCATGGGAAAGGGGAGCATGATTGAGCAGGTGCATGCATAAAAAGAGCATTACATAGGAAATAAATGAAGTTCACTACTACTTCCCTCATTTGAGATGCAAAATCCATTGTTGAATGGTGTTCTTCAGTAATGGGAGAGTGAACAGGAACCCGTGAAGACCAATCACACAAGAAAGGACATGTACATAGATATTTTTGGGAGGTGGTCGATGTAGATCGATCACAGTGGTATGAATTCAAAACAATCCAGGGCACTCATGGATTCCATTCAGTTAGAACATCAGATAATGCAATAGTTGAAATATGGATGAGAAAACTCTCTTGCTTATGTGTTCCATGTAGTAGTAATGAATGGGATGATTGTGAATCGAAAAAATGGGTTGATAGATGGGATCGTGTATCACTCCCCATTGGTCAATGTATAACTATGGAATTATCAGAATTGGAGGAGGACCAATCAAGTATTTTAGTAGATTATGATCATGTCTTAGATCTTGTACTGCCAGTTTTGTTGAACCCTTCTATTAAATTTTGAATAACTAGAATTAATGTGTTATGCTTTGGTCATTTAGTGGATTCACATTTTGGCACTCCATTTTTTACAAGGCACATATACACAGTGGTTGCCCCAAAGAGATAATGAATGGGGCACTGATTATTGGATGGAACGATGCTTATATGGAAAGTAGACCCCCATGCAATTAGTAACAGAATCCGAAGGAATTGAATTTTCGACAGGGTCGATGGTTATTAAAGGAGAATATTTGACGCAGGATGAAAGAACATGAAATAAAGGTGGTTATGTATTTCAAGATTATAAACTAGGTCAACTTGTATACCACTTTACGAACTTGGTTATTGTTACAAACCTCCAACTACAAACAATTCCAAGTAAGAACTCATCAAAGGTACAATATTTCTTACCTTACTCTAGGCACGAGAAGTTAATGGAAACCATCAATATTAGAAGTGATCTCGATGGTCTAATTGAATGACCATATAGGTATGTAAAACAAATAATTTTGGCTTCATTTTAACTGTTGTTAAAATATACCCTGCCTTAAAATATACCCATGTCATGCCTTGCTTTACCTTGCCTTGCATTGCCTTTCCTTTACTTTCCATGCCATGCCATGTCTTCACTTTCCATGCCATTCCATGCATTTCCTTCACTTGACTTTCTTTTCCTTCACTTGCTTTGCCATGCTTTTCCTTCACATGACATGCCTTGCCTTCACATGCCATGCCATGCCTTGTCTTCACATGCCATGCCTTTCCTTCACATGCATTTCCTTGCTTTCACATGCCATGCCTTTCCATGCCTTCACATTCCATGCCATGCCTTGCCTTCAATTGTCATGCCTTGCCTTGCCTTTCCTTCACTTGGCATGTCTTGCCATGCATTGTCTTGCCCTGCCATGTCTTGCCTTGCCTTTCCTTCCCTTCACTTTCCATGCCTTGCCTTCACTTGCCTTTCCTTCACTTGTCTTTCCTTTTCCATGCCTTGCCTTGCCTTTCCTTCACTTGCCTTTCCTTGCCTTCACTTGCCTTGTCTTTCCTTTCCTTCACCTTCCTTCACTTGCCTTGCCTTTCTTTGCCTTCACTTTCCTTTCCTTGCATTCACTTGCCATGCCATTCCTTGCCTTCACTTTCCACACCTTGCCTTCACTTTCCTTGCCTTGTCACTTTCCATGCCATTCCTTTCCTTCACTTTCCTTATAACTTGCCATGCCTTGCCTTCACTTACCTTTCTTGACATGCCTTGCCTAAACATATGTAAGCTAACAATGAGCAAAAACCCAGTGCCATAGATACTCCAACAAATGGTTTTATGGTGGAAAAAATGACAACCAAGCCCCCCCCCCTAGTTGAAACTCGATGCTATGGATCCAATGCAACTGATAGTTCTCCCATTCGAATCTCGGTTTGAGTTTTATCACGAGTTGAAACTTGCCTCTTCAAGTCATCTAGTGACATGTGGCCAATTTGATCTGGGGGCATAAAATCCAAACTGAGAGGCATAATGAAGTTTTGTAAGATCCCACAAGTCTATTTGGCCAAGGCCCATGCGACTACAGTACCCACAAATGCCCGACACATTTTTCTTGAAAATAAACCTCCTCTTCAGAAATTGCACTATGCATCATTGACCAAGACCCTAGTGTTGAAGATACTCCAAAAAATGTTTTTTTAGTGGATGGAATGATAGTAGAGCCCCCCCCAGTTAAAACCCAGATCTCTGGATCCAATGTAACTGACGGTCCTCCCATCTCAGTCATGGTTTGAGATTTATTGCGAGTTGCATCTCACCTCTTCAAGCCATTCAGGGACATGTGGCCAATTTGGTCTGGGGGCATAAAATCCAAACCGAGTAGCATAACAGAGTTCCATAATATCCCAAAAGTATATTTTTCCAAGGCTCATGTGACTAAACTACCCACAAATGCCCGACACGGTGTTCTTGAAAATCGACCTCCTCTTCAGAAATTGCACTAAGCCTCATTGACCAAAAACCTAGTGTCAGAGATACTCCAAAAAGCAGTTTTCTGGTGGACAGAATGATAGTGGAGCCCCCCCCCAGTTGAAACTCGGTGCTTAGGATCCAATGCAACTAACAGTTCACCCATTCAAGTCATGGTTTGAGTTTTATCGCGAGTTGCAACTCACCTCTTCAATTCATTCAGGGACATGTGGCCAATTTGGTCTAGGGGCATAAAATACAAACCGAGTGGCATAATAGAGTTTTGTAAGTTCCCACAAGTCTATTTGGCCAAGGCCCATGTGACTATACTACCCACAAATTCCCAACACAGTGTTATTGAAAATCGACCTCCTCTTTAGAAATTGCACTATGCCTCATTGACCAAAACCATGGTGTCGGAGGTACTCCAACAAACGGTTTTTCGGTGGATGGAATGATAGTGGAGGCCCCCCCGTTGTTGAAACATGGTGCTTTGGATCCAGTGAAACTGATATTTCTCCCATCCGAGTCCCATTGTAATTTTTATCATGAGTTGCAACTCACCTCTTCAATCCATTTAGGGACATGTGGCCAATTTGATCTGGGGGCATAAAATCCAAACCGAGTGGCATAATGGATTTCCTTAAGCTCCCAAAAGTATATTTGGCTAAGGCTCACATGAATACACTACCTACAAATGCCCGACACAATGTTCTTGAAAATTGACCTCCTCTTTAGAAATTGCAGTTTGCTTCGTTGACCAAAACCCTAGTATCGGAGATACTCCAACAAACGGTTTTCCGGTGGATAGAATGACAATGGACCACCCCCCAATTGAAAACTGGTGCTATGGATCCAATGCAACTAATGGTTCTCCCATCGAAGTCTCGGTTTGATTTTAATCGCGAGTTGCAACTTGCCTCTTCAAGCCATTCAGGGACATGTGGCCAATTTGGTCCAGGGACATAAAATCCAAACCGAGTGGCATAACAAAGTTTTGTAAGCTCCCACAAGTCTATTTGGCCAAGGCCCATGCAAATAAACTACCCACAAATGCCCGACACAGTGTTCTCTAAAATCGACCTCCTCTTCAGAAATTGCATTATGCCTCATTTACCAAAACATTGGAATTCTCATGCAAGTATTTTTATATAAGAAATATGGGATAAAACGTTGTATAATTGCATGCTTAATGAATCATTTTTTTGTAATTTTTACGTATGAATCCTTTGATGGCATGACAAGTGAATGCAAGTCAAGGCATGGAAAGTGAAGGCAAGGCATGGCAAGTGAAGGCAAGGAAAGGCATGACATAGAAATAAAAGGCATGGTATGGAAAGGAATGGAATGGAAAAGGAAAGGCATGCCAAGTGAATGCAAAGCAAGGCATGGAATGGCATGGCATGGCATGACATGGAAAGGCATGGGATGACAAGGCATGGTATGGAAAAGGCATGGGATGGAAAGACAAGACATGGAAAGTGAAGGCAAGGCAAGGCATGGCAAGGCATGGCATGGCAAGGAATGGCATGGTATGGAAAAGGAAAGGCATGCCAAGTGAATGAAAGTAAAGGTATGGAATGGAATTGAATGGCATGACATGGCATGGAATGACATGGAAAGGCATCGTATGGAAAGACAAGACATGGAAAGTGAATGAAATACAAGGAATTGAAAGGCATGGCATGGAAACGCATACCATACCATACCAAGGCAAGGAAAGGAACACCATACCAAGGAAATGCATTTCATACCATACCATACCATACCAAGGCAAGGCATACTATACCATAGCATACAATTTCCAATGCATGCCATACCATTTCCATTTCCATTGCCAATGCCAATGCATGTGGTACCATACTGTACCATTTCCAATGCATACCATACAATGGCAAGGCAATGCATACCATACCATACCATACCAATTCCAATTCCAATGCATACCATTTCCATTGGCAATGCATACCATTGGAAATACATACCATACCATACCAATGCCATTTCCATTGCCAAAGCATACTATTGGAAATGCATACCATATCGTCCCAATGCCAATGCCAATGCATACCATACCATACCATACCAATGCCAATTCCAATGCATACCATACCATACCATACCAATGCCAATGCATACCATTGCAATTGCCAATGCATACCATTGGAAATGCATACAATACCATACCAATGCCAATGCATACCATACCATACCAATGCCAAATGGAAAGGAAATTCATACCATTTACATTGCCAATGCATACCATTGCCATTTCCATTGCATACCATACCATACCAATGCCAATGCATACCATACCATACCATACCAATGCCAATGCCAATGCATACAATTCCCATTTCCATTGGCAATGCATACCATACCATACCAATGCCATTTCCATTGCCAATGAATTCCATTGGAAATGCATACCATACCATACCAATGCCAATTCCAATGCATACCATTGGCAATACATACCATACCATACCAATGCCAATGCCAATGCATACCATACCACACCATACGAAATTTTCCAATGCCAATGCATACCATACCATACCATACCAAATTTTCCAATGCCAATGCATACCATACCATACCATACCAATGCCAATTCCAATGCATACCATACCAATGCCAATGCCGATGCATACCATTTCAATTGCCATTTCCAATGCATACCATTTCCATTGGAAATGCATACCATACCATACCATACCATACCATACCAATTCCAATGGCAAGGAAATGCATACCATTGCCATTGCCAATGCATACCATACCATATCATACCATACCATACCACTGAAAATGCATACCATACAATGCAATGGCAAGGAAATGCATGCCATACCAATGCATACCATTGCTATTGCCAATGTATACCATACCATTGCCAATGCCAATGCATACCATACCATACCATTGCCAATGCATACCATACAATGACAAGGTAATGCATATCATTGTATGCATTGACAATGGTATGGTATGGTCTGCATTGGCAATGGAAATGACTATGAAATGCATTTCCTTGCCATTTCCTTGTATGGTATGCATTGGAAATGGTATGGTTTGGTATGGTATGGTATGCATTGGCATTGGCAATGGAAATGGCAATGGAAATGGTATGGTTGTTAAATTTGGCAGCATCGACAGTCAGTCTCCAACAAGAGGCCATATGGGCCACCCTGAGGCTAGCCAGGAAGATTTGGAGAATCAACCAGTCTTGTGAGGTATTGAAAAAATCCATGGGGAACGTACAACCTCTGTGAGTCAAACCAAAAGTCAAGACGAACGAGATGCTATGTGAGTCTAATGCAAAAGTCAGGGGGAACGTACAACCTCTGTGATCATAGACAATCTAGTGAAAAAGTCAGGGGGAACGTACAACCTATGTGAGAATAGACAGACTAGTAGTGCAAACGTCAGGGGGAACGTACAACCTCTGTGAGCCTAGTCAAGCCTTGTGAGCCATGAGAAAAAGTCAATGCACCTAGCAAAATTTATGTTGAATATAAAATTCCTATGAGATAGAAACAAACAATATTCCTAATATTGCAAATGATATAAATGTATTGATCTAGTGCATTGACACATGTAACATTATCCACCATGAAGAGAATTTTGAATTTCCTTGTAAAGAGTCGAGTTGCAACTGAAGTCTTAAGTCTAGTTCTATTTTCGAACTAAAGTGTAATGTTGAGTTGCAACTAAAGTATCAAGTCTAGTTCTATTTTCTAACTAAAGTGTAATGATGAGTTGCAACTGAAGTATCAAGTCTAGTTCTATTTTCGAACTAAAGTGAAATGCTGAGTTGCAACTGATGTATCAAGTCTAGTTCTATTTTCGAACTAAAGTGTAATGTTGAGTTGTAACTGAAGTCTTAAGTCTAGTTTTATTTTCGAACTAAAGTGTAATGTTGAGTTGTAAATGAAGTCTCAAGTCTAGTTCTATTTTCAAACTAAAGTATACCAGTCTCAAGTCTAGTTCTATTTTCGAACTAAAGTGTAATGTTGAGTTATAACTGAAGTCTCAAGTCTAGTTCTATTTTCGAACTAAAGTATACCAGTCTCAAGTCTAGTTCTAATTTTGAACTAAAGTATGAAGCTGAGTTATGACTAAAGCATGCAAACAAGTTACTATTTCGAGCCTCTCCTCTTCTCCTCTTCAGCCTATATAAGCAGAGGTCAACCCCTCCCTTCAACACAGTTTGATATGCAGGTTAAGGGTGAAGCAATAGAGGAGCATATCAGTGATAAAGAGGCAGCATAGCAAAGAAACATATCAGTGTTGTATATCAGCAATAGAGGTTGCATATCAGAGGTGTATATCAACAACATATCAGTGTTGTATATCAACAATAGAAGCAACATATCAGAGGTGTATTTCAGCAAGGTCTCTTAGGTCTTTGTCAGGTCAGAGTCATCTTGGCAAGCTCTTTAAGAGAAGAACATTCATGGTGGATATTTGTAAGTGATCTTACATTATTAATGCAATAAAGGAATATCGTTTGTTGGGGTTTTTCTCCTTGTACAAGGTTTCCCCAGGGTATATGTGTTGTTGATGTGCATGCTTACTTATCTACATAGTTATTGCTATTCGATTATGATTTGGTATGGTTGAAGTGTATTAAGATGGAATCAAAGTATTGAAGAAAATAAAAGAATTAATCCGCATAAGAAATCAAGCTCATAATTTAACATGGTTTTGGAGCTTAGGGTGTGTTAATCATGTAGAAGTGCAGCAACAGGTACACACAGATCCAAGCTAGCTTGATTAAGTTTCCATTGTGAGGTCCATGGCATCCTCCATTTCAGTCAAGGTCGAGGATAGGCTCGAAGAAGCTACCCACTTCAATGTGTGGAAGCTATGGATAACAAATATCTTGCAGGAGCATGATCTTGAGCAGTATGTGACCATAGTGGTGGAGGAACCCATGAATAATGCAGGAAGAGTGGCCTTCAGGAAGATTCAAGAAAAGGCCAAGTGAATCATCTTTGACTCACTCAAAGACAGTATAATTCCTGCAATGACTTCGTTAATGACTGCCAAGGACTGTATGGATACCTTGGTGAATCTGTATGAGAAACATGCTCCAAGTCATAAGAGGACACTTAAGCACAAGCTTAAGTATTTGAAGATGGAGAAAGATGAATCAGTGGCATCTTTCTGTTCCAGGATAGCCTAGATCAGAGATCAGATTTTGGTCACAGGGGTGACAGTGGACAATGATGATTTAGTGCAAGCCATTTTTTACGGTCTTCCTTCTTCATGGGAGACCTTCTTATCCAGTGTAAGTGGGAGAGAGATTCAACCCACGTTTGAGAGGTTATGGCATGATTGCCTCCAGGAGGAGAGTCGTACATCTATGAGGAGTGACCCAATGAAAGAATAACACTCAGCTTTAGCATCAAGATTCAAGGGAAAGAAAAAAGGCACTTTCCAGAAAGGCTCTCAGAGGAAGCCAAACACCAAAGGTACATTCAAAGGAAAGAATATTGATACATCTAATATTAAATTATTTAGTTGTAATAAGTTGGGTCATTTTTCTAAAGATTGTTAGTTTAGAAAGAAATATCCTAGGAAAGGGAAACATCATGCCTCAACTGCTGAGGATGATGAATCCAAAAGAAATCAGAAAAGTACTTCTAATGAGAAAGAAAATAGAAAAGAATATTACTTGGTTTCTTCCTTATCCAGTTCAGTTTTTATGGGGCCGAAAACTTGGTTAGTAGACAGTGGTGCATCAAAGAACATGACATGGTTCAAGGAGATTCTCTTAGATTTTGAGACAAAATCTTTTGCAGAGCATGTTGATCTTGGGGATGACAAATGTTACAAGATAGAGGGAGTAGGATCTATCTCCTTCAGATTGGAATCTGGGGCTAGACTTCATGTTGATGAAGTATTATATGTTCCAGGGCTTAAGAAGAATCTACTATCAATTGCAACCCTTGAGGACAAGGTATATTGGGTGATCTTCAAGGACATGAAGGTACTACTATGGGCTAAAGGTAACCACTTAAGTACAACAAAACCCATTGGAACTCACAGTGGAGGACTGTACGTCATGTCAGGACAATCAATTTAGGCATTGCCTCATGATGCGACTAGCTCTAGCAAGTTGTGTCACATAAGCCTTAGACATATTCATTACAAATCTCTTCCATATCTACAGAACATGGTATGTGGCATGCCCTCTATTTCTCTTAGTAAAAATGAAATTTGTAAGAGATGCATGCTAGGTAAAAATATAAAGAAAGCATTTCGTAGTAGTGACAACAGAGCTCAGGGCATCTTAGATATTGCTCATTCTGATGTATGTGGTCCTATGTCATCTCCCTCACTCATTGGTTGTTTGTATTATGTCATTTTTATTGATGATTACTCAATAAAATGTTGGATATATTTCCTTAAATCTAAAAGTGACACATTTCATAAATTCAAAGAGTATAAATCCTTTATTGAAAAGCAGATAGGGAAACACATCAAAATCATTAGAATAGATAATGGAGGAGAGTTTGAATCTCTCTAGTTTGAGGATTTCTACAATTCAGTGGGAATCAAGAGACAGTTGATCGTGCCATATAAACCTCAGCAAAATGGAGTTGCTAAGAGGAAAAACATGATGATTTGTGAGGCAACGAAAGCAATGATGTTTGACTAGGATCTGCCAAATTATTTATTGGTAGAAGCTACCTCCACTGTCGTGTATATTCAGAATAGGTGTCCACGTTCTATCTTGAAGGACAAGACTCCTAAAGAGGTCTTATCAGGGATCAAACCTGAAGTAGGGTATCTAAGGATATTTGGGTGTCCTGTGTATATTCATGTCCCTAAGGAAAAGAGGAAAAAGATGGAACCCTCAAGAAAGAAAGGGGTTTTTGTGGGGTACAATGATAACTCCAAGGATTACAGGATTTATGTACCAGGTTAGAGGAAAATAGAGGTAAGCAGAGATGTGACTTTCCATGAGGAAGCTGCATTTAAGAAATCTAGAGAACTCTAGCAGGAATTAGAAGCAGTTCAGACATCTTCAACCTCTTCTGAAAATGAAGAGTCATATGATCAGAGGGAGGAACCTCGTGAAGGGCCAAGTAAGGAGCCCCTAGAATTCAGTTAATTTGTTAGAAATAACTCTTGAAGAACCTCCAACCAAAAGGAAGCTAGGGTGGCTTAAATAAATAGTGCAAGAAGCAGAAAGGATAGCTTTTCCCAAAGGAACTTTCAGGGAAAGGAAGAGGCCTAATAGATTTGGAGGCTATGTTTCACTGATGAGAAACATTAGTGATGTCGAACCTTCTTCATTTGAAGAAGTAGATAAATTACAAGTATGGAAGGATGACATGCTTGAGGAATATAGGTCTATTATAAAGAACAATGTTTGGGACATTGTGCCGAGGCCAAATGAAAAATTGGTGGTTTCTTCCAAATGGATCTATAAGATCAAATATGTAGCTAATGGTAGTCTGGAAAAGTTCAAAGAAATATTTGTAGCTAGAGGCTTCACTTAGAAAGAAGGAATCGACTATGAAGATAATTCTTCCCCTGTATCTAGGTATACCTCCATTCAAACTATTATTGCTTTAGCTCCCGTTCTTGGTTGGAAGCTACATCAGATGGATGTAAATACAATATTCTTGAATGGAAAGATTGAACATGAGGTCTTTGTGGAACAACCAGATGGTTTTGTACTTCATAACAAAGGAGCTCATGTATGCAAGCTAAGGAAGGCCTTGTATGTTCTTAAGCAGGCTCCCAGAGTTTGGTATGATAGGATTGATGGCTTTCTTAAAATCCCGGCATTTCAAAAAAGTGATGTTGATGCAAATATGTACTTCAAGATAAGAGGTAACCAACCCGTTATACTAATCATGTATGTTGATGATCTCTTTCTAATAAGAGATGAAGGGCTAATAGCCTAGTGTAAGAGGGATCTAACCTTAGACTTTGAGATGAAAGACTTAGGCTTGATGCATTACTTCCTAGGATTGGAAGTATGGCAAAGATAGGGAGAGATATTTCTGGCACAAGGAAAATACACAATGGATGTACTAAAGAGGTTTGGTATGATGGATTGCAAATCCATGTCTACTCCGAAGATTACCAACCTAAGGAAGCTGCATGATTCTGATATAGGTTCAGATTTGGTGGATCCCACCATGCATAGGCAGCTGATTGGATCATTGATGTACATGATCCACATTAGGCTAGATATATGCTATGTAGTGATTGCAATGAGTCATTTCATGACTAAACTGATACAGAGACATTGGGTGGTAGAAAATCACATCTTGAGATATCTCAGAGGGACCATTACTTATGGTCTAAGATATACATCCAGTGGTGATTTATTTATGCATGGGTATGCAGATGCTGACTGGGAAGGAAGCCCATTGGATTGGAAGAGTACTTCTGTATACTAATTCAGTTTAGGATCTGCTATGATCTCTTGGTCAAGATGGAAGCAAAGATCCATTGGATAGAGTACAACATAGGCTAAGTACATTGCAGCAAGTGATGCTAGCAAGGAAGCAGTATGTCTCAGAAAATTGGATTCTGGGTTGTTTGGTGACAAGCTCGAGACGATGTTGGTTCACTGTGATAATCAAAATTGCATAAAATTGACAGAGAACTCGATATTTCACGATAGGTCAAAACATATTGACATGAGGTACCACTACATCCTATACTTGGTCCAGATAAAAACTATAAAGTTACAATACATAGCCACGAGCGAGCAAGTAGCTGATATCCTGACCAAGCCTCTGACCTCGAGACAGTGTGTGCAACTGAGAGGCAAGCTTGGTGTGGCTTAGAATGACTCCCTCGTTGAGAGGGAGTGTTAAATTTGGCAGCATCAATAGTCATTCTCCAATGAGTGGCCATATGGGCCACCCTGAGGCTAGCTAGGGAGATTTGGAGAATCAACTAGGCTTGTGAGGTATTGACAAAATCCAGGGGGAACATACAACCTCTGTGAGTCAAACGAAAAGTTAGGACAAATGAGATGCTATGTGAGTCTAATGCAAAAATCAGGGGGAATGTATAACCTCTGTGAGCATAGACAATCTAGTGCAAAAGTCAAGGGGAATGTACAACCTTTGTGAGCATAGACAAAATAGTGAAAAAGTCAGGGGAATGTACAACCTCTGTGAGCCTAATCAAGCCTTATGAGCCATGAGAAAAATTCAAGGCACCTAGAAAACATTATGTTGAATATACAATTCCTATGAGCTAGAAACAAACAATATTCCTAATATTGCAAATGATATAAATGTATTGATCTAGTGCGTTGGCACGTGTAACATTATCCACCATGAAGAGAATTTCAAATTTCCTTGTAAAGAGTCGAGTTGTAACTGAAGTCTTAAGTCTAGTTCTATTTTCAAACTAAAGTGTAATGTTGAGTTGCAATTGAAGTATCAAGTCTAGTTCTATTTTTGAACTAAAGTGTAATGTTGAGTTGCAACTGAAGTATCAAGTCTAGTTCTATTTTCGAACTAAAGTGTAATGTTGAGTTGCAACTGAAGTATCAAGTCTAGTTCTATTTTAGAACTAAAGTGTAATGATGAGTTGTAACTGAAGTCTTAAATTTAGTTCTATTTTCGAACTAAAGTGTAATGTTGAGTTGTAGCTGAAGTCTCAAGTCTAGTTTTATTTTCGAACTAAAGTATACCAGTCTCAAGTCTAGTTCTATTTTTGAACTAAAGTATACTAGTCTCAAGTCTATTTCTAAGTTCAAACTAAAGTATGAAGTTGAGTTATGACTAAAGCATGCAAACAAATTACTATTTCGATCCTCTCCTATTATCCTCTTCAACCTATATAAGCAGAGGTCGACCCCTCTCTTCAACACAATTTGATATGCAGGTGAAGGGTGAATGACGCAAACCCTCAGACCCGCAGGTTGGAATCCACACAAGATCTTTTACTTTCGGCCCAAGAGCTCGACTGGCTCTTCTGTTTCCCTTTCGGAAAATCTACCCACAACAAAACCTTGAGGAAATTCCTTGTTTACTTCAGGATATCAGATTTCGTGATTCTGCAAACCCTATGGTCGAGCACCTTACCTCTTCGACCTTTGAAACCCGAAGTACTAACACTTGACCTTACCTGATGTTAATTTCATCTTTTCTCCTTTCGCGATTTCGGGATTTGCAATGACGTGCCACCCTGCTCTCAACCCCTGGAGTCCCGATCTCTCTCCCTCGATACTTCTGAAACCTTGAACTCCAAAGTTCCGAAAAACTTAAACTTGTTCCTCCTTGCCCCACACACGAAAACCTCCTTTTCACGTTTCGGGGATTTGATCAGCCAAGGATCTTGACTTACACTTCAGACCTTCGAACCCCGAAATGCCGAAATGATATGACGTCCTAATAAATAAAGATCAATGACCCTTATCCACCTTGCATCTCCTACAGATCCTACATCTCTCGCTATTTCGGGAATTCTCCTCGAAGAATTTCGACCATCCAAACATTTCCTTCAAAGGTCTCTGGTTCTAAATTGACCCTACGATCCTATTCTGGGACCTACCCTCTACACAATGGCCAAAGTTCCCTTCGTCTCTTCAACGCCTTGAGGATGCTAACTCTCCTGAGCTTCCCTTAGCAACTCAAATCTTCTATGAGATTTCTACACGCACTCCTTGCGACACTTCTTCAAATACGTCTAAGTATTTGAGCTCTTCGACCCTATGCAATTCTCCGCAACAATAGTCTTTTTTCTTAGTCTAGGAGTTATGAAATTCCACCCATCCTGCGCACACCTTGCACAGCTTCTGTGCCCTCCTACATTTCTGCGGAAAATGAGAACAATGTTCTTCCTCCTGCGCTTTCAGAGATGAACTCTGAATCCGTCAACACACTCCTTGCAGACGCTTCACTGCACTCCTTACAGGAATTCTTACTCAAGAAGTGAAAAATAATTGAAACTCATTTCCTTACTCTCTCAAACTTCAAACACTTAACATGAAATCCTACATACACAACATAACAACAAATGTACAATAGAAAGAGTAAACAACCATAAGCATAGCATTAGTATGTATACACAGAAAGCATTATATCACCATGAATCTGAATCAAAGCTCTTTATATTAATTCAAAACTTTTGTACATGGATTCTTCTGCACAGCTCTCTGCTACAGCTCCTCTATATTCTATATGCTCTTCTTGATGATAATACAAATGATACAAGATGAGGGTGTGTATAGTCGTTTTCCCTCCAGCTCCTAAAATTGTCAAATCTAGAAATTTAAAACTACCTACTTACATTAACTATGCATAAATGCCTTTTCACCCTACAGATGAGAGTGGATCGCTCAAGATCTGTTTACAATTTGGAAGTATGCCCTTTTCTTAACTATCCCATTAAAGTCTAGGCATCCAATTTTTCAAAACATTTCAAACACTTTTAACATGTGCCAAAAATGCGATGGCGTTTGTCCCATGCTCGCTTGTAGCTGGCGATGCTCCTGCATCAGTGAAGCAATAGAGGAGCATTTCAGTGATAAAGAGGCAGCATACCAAAGAAGCATATCAGTTTTGTATATCAACAATAGAAGTTGTATATCATAGGCGTATATCAGCAACATATTAGTGTTGTATATCAACAATAGAAGCAACATATCAGAGGTGTATTTCAGCAAGGTCTCTTAGGTATTTGTCAGGTCAAAGTCATCTTGGCAAGCTCTTTAAGAGAAGAACATTCATGGTGGATATTTGTAAGTGATCTTACATTATTAATGCAATAAAGGAATATCGTTTGTTGGGGTTTTTCTCCCTATACAGGGTTTCCCCAAGGTATATGTGTTGTTGATGTGTATGCTTACTTATCTACATAGTTATTTCTATTCGGTTATGATTTGGTATGGTTGAAGTGTATTAAGCTGGAATCAAAGTATTGAATAAAATAAAATAATTAATCCACATAAGAAATCAAGCTCATAATTTAACAATGGTATGGTATGGTATGGTATGGTATGCATTTCCATTTCCAATTGAAATGCATACCATACCATACCATACCATTTCCATTGCCATTTCCAATGCCAATGCATATCATACCATACCATACAATTGCCAATGCATACCATACAAGGCAATGGAAAGGAAATGCATACCATTTCCATTACCATTTCCATTGCCAGTGCATACCATACCATAGCATACCATTTTCAATACCATATCATACCATACCATAGCATACCATTTTTATTTCCAATGCATACCATGCCATTGCAATTTCCATTGACAATACCAATGCATACCATATCATACCATACCATTGGAAATGCATACCATACAATGGAAAGGTAATGCATACCATTGTATGCATTGACAATGGTATGATATACCATTTCCAATGCATACCATTTCCATTTCCAATGCATACCATACCATACCATACTATACCATACCATTGTCAATGCATACCATGCAAGGAAATGGCAAGGAAATGCATACCATACCAATGGATACCATAACATTATCATTGCCATTTCCAATTCCAATGCATGTGGTACCATACCATACCATTGCCAATGCATACCATACAATGGAAAGGCAATGCATACCATTGTATGCATTGGAAATGGTATGGTATACCATTGTCAATGCCTACCATTTCCATTTTCAATGCATACCATACCATACCATACCATACCATTGCCATTGTCATTTCTATTTCCAATGCATACCATACCATAGCATACCATTTCCAATGCATACCATACCATTTCCATTGCCAATGCCAATGCATGTGGTACCATACCATACCATTTCCAATGCATACCATACCATTGCCAGTGCATGTGGTACCATACCATACCATTTCCAATGCATACCATACCATAATGTACCATACAAGGCAATGGAAAGGCAATGCATACCATTGCCATTGCCAATGGTATGGTATGCATTTCCTTTCCATTGTATGGTATGCATTGACAATTGTATGGTATGGTACCACATGCATTGGCATTGGCAATGGTACTGAAAAGGGTATGGTATGCACTGTAAATGGTATGATATGATATATTATGCATTGTGATGCAGGAGCATCGCTCCACCTCATCAACATGTCAACAACTAGCGCATTGGCATTCTTGGAGGGAATGGATCCCAAAGAAGGACGCGTCAGTCCTTTCACATTTTGAACCAAATTTAAAATTTGATGTAATTAAAGTTTGGAGGCTCAAGGAGAACCGAGCCACTGTCTTTGTACAGGCTGAGTTATTGTAAAGGTAGGGTCACTTTTAATGGCTAACAGTAGGTAGATCTAGATCTGATTCAAACTAGATGGCAATTGAATGTAATTTAATGTAGGTAGTTGGAGGGAAGGCTCGAGGAGCCCCTCTTTTTTAAAAATATATTTGTATCGAAATTCATTATGAATGAGAGCATCAGAGAGCTCAAGAGAGGAGAGGAGGAAGAGTTGAGAGTCTGTTGCTATCCAACCTTGTACATAGTGTACATGACATTCAATATTAATACAAAAAGCAGTTTTTTCTGCATATGATTTTTTGTGTGTGTATCGTGTGAATGAATGAATGTGTTTATTGAATGTTTACTATGTGTTTTGTGAATTCTATGAGTATGAGAAATTTTCCCTTTGTAGGAGTTAGATAGATTTCCCTATCTTTAGTTTTCTGAGTGTTTTGGGCTCTTAGGCTTGTGCAAGGAGTGCACACCAGAGTTACTGAAAAGTTCTGTGAAGCCAGTGCAAGGAGTGCACTTGAACTATGTTTCGAGTTCAGAAAAGAGAGTGCAAGGTGGGCACACCAGAAAAAATTCCTAAAGATCAGAAAGGAAGACATACCAGAGTTTATGAACACTCTGAGGAGCCACGCAAGGAGTGTGAGGCCAGAGTCTTTTTAGACTCGTTTGTTAGGAAGAGGAAGAAACAAAGGGACTGAATTGTTGGGAAAATTAATTGTTGTAATAAAGTCCCACATAAGTGTCAACCAAGTTCGTAAACTGATGAACTACATGTAGAGTATGTGCAGACAAATGATAGAAGTATATCCTACCTTTTCTTTCAAGGACCAAGAGAGCTAAATAATCTACCAACTATTCATTGACATGAAAAACATTTTGATGAAAGACTAACTCAAGCTACTAGTACATTCCACACAACTAATCAATGATCAAACCAAAGAATCATTCTCCTATTCAAATGTTTGAATCCTATAATATGGATGGAAAGAAATCAACCTTATAACAAAACAGTAAAGAAACTGATGAAAATATAGTAATTACCTGGGCATGTTTCTTTATCATTCAACAATATGAGTCCACTCAAGTCCTCGTAAACTTGTGTTACTGACCTATAATGAAACTAACCAGCTCTGAAAGTAATCTCATGTCTAGTTTATCCATAACCTAAAAAATGCTTACTTCACTACAAGCATGACAGACCCTAAGGTGCTACTGCATTTTTAAACATAGACAAGAAATCAGTGTGTAGGGGAATGAATCTGTATGAGTCTTGCCACAAGCTTGAAACTTCAGTTGGTGGGTGAAGTACTAAAATAACACTGCTTTATAAAAAGGATTTACACCTATCAGTACGAGAATATAAATACATAACTTACACAAAACTGAAGCTAAAACTCTTGTCCCTTGTAATGTTATCTTACTTTTTATTAAACATACCTCTAGAGGTCAAGCACACTCAACAAACAGACAAAATTAAACCATAAGAATAAGTCCCTTCTAATGACTTAAAAATCTATGCCCTTAGTATCACTGAATCAAAGTATGAAGTTATCAACTAGATCTTTCATGAATGAACTTAATCTCTGAATAGTCAAGAAGTAATTTAAGGTTTTATGAGTAATCATCACAAAACTTTTATCAATTATTGATATTAACCCTTCTTATTCAAGATCGAAAAAATAATCAGTTCCTTAAGAAAATAATAGTTGCCACGTAATTGTGTCATTCATTACCTTGACTTTACTCCCAATGAATCAATACTTTAACCTCTTATAATACACTTCCTCATTAACACACAGTAAATAGTTCAATGTCTTGATTTAGTCCAGTCACTCTAATCGTATCTCTTTAGTTTTATTAACAAAAGTATGTGATATACATTTTGAGTTTGGCTAATTAGATCATGAAATGTGCCTGGCTTTTGAGCTCATATCAGAAAGAATTATGCTTTGGAAGAATACAAATATTTAATATTTGTGCACACATCTATATTGTTGCAATAAATCCTTCGATTGCACTAAGGGAAATTTGATTGACAACCCATAAAAACCATAATGAATAGTAAAACACACAACAATTTAAATAAATTCTATAGATTAGAAATCACTCTATACAAATCCACACATGCATACGATTATAACAGATGAAAACAAATAATATACAGTGACTCAACTTACCAGGGGAGGCGGGCCCTTGCCTTCCTGAGTCGTGAGTTAAAATGAACTCAGTAACTCACAGGTATGCGAAGAAGATGAGATAATTTTTGATTGATATTAAATGGAAATATGAAACCGGTATATAGTGTATTCATCACAATGTTAAAGATAAGGAGGATATATGAAAAATAAGTAACACAGGTTCTGATTGTATTTATCAAAATATTTATCTTTTCAATTATAGAGCAGGACTACTTATTTATCGAGTTCTAAGTATTCATAGGATTACATTGCTTTCCCCTGTTCTCATGGAAGAGGGAGATACAAATAGCTATCAAACTGAAGAATCACATGGACCACAATTCCCTTTATACTAGGTTACAAACTTATAAAAACACTCCAACGAACTAGATATCATTGCTGCTCCTTGGTTCCAACCCTGATTTGCAGTCACGCTAGAAGATATGCCCATGTAATGTATTTGAGTCTCATGGAAGGTAGAGGGACGCTGGGCGCAAGTAGAATGATCAACAACCATCTCGATGATTAAACAAATGAAACCCATATTACCAAATTTTCTTTGGCCAGGCGCGGATAGGTTAAGCGACAACTTCGGGTACTGGAATGCATGTGTGAGTAATAAAATGCCAGGAATAGTATGGGAATAGTTGTTACATTGAAAAGGTAAGTATATTTTTATCATTGGTAAGATATAGCTAGAAGATCCTAATTAATTCATTAAAAACTCAGAAAATACCAAGATAAACAACTTTTACCTCATGCTAGGATCAAGATCTTATGTAGGCCAAAAGGATAAAAGTAAGTGTCACATACCCACTACAGCATAATAGACTTTTTTCCTTTTTCTCCTCTTTCTCGAGGGACAGAATCCCCAAGTTCCTATGAGGTCCTAGCACATGCTAGCTCTTCCTATCATAACATTCATTAAACCAATCCACTGGTTCTTTCATTGAAAACCCATCGTGTACAAATCAAGCACCAAGCACAGGCTTTACCTCCATGTGATCATCGGTTATGACCACAGGCCAAACAAACTAGGTGCCTTTTCGCATTTCGCATTTCGCGACTCAGCGATACAAGCGAGTCAAGTCTTTTGAATTTGCAAACCCCGAAACCTGAAATCTTACCTTCAAGGAGATTGACAGCTGCGAGTCTCTCTCCCTGATCCGAAGGTCCTGGCCGTATCGGGATTTCAGTAACCAGGAGTTTGAAATGCAAGAGAGTCAAGTCTTTCGACTCTTCAAACCCCGAAACCCAATGCTCGAGTTCTTGTATTAGATCCAACGACTCTCGATGTTTTGGATCCAACGGTCTGGATCTTTTCGGAGTTTCATGAACCGGGATTTTACGATGCAATGATTCCAAAACTCTTTTCACTCCAATCCCTGAATTTCGATATGGGGATTCATGTAGGAGATCAACGATCCTCGAGGATTTGGATCCAACAGTCCACGGGATTTTGGAGCTTTCCCCGAACTTTGACTGCTCACCACGCGTCTCCTCTGATGGACAGTCCAGATCCTTTCAAGACTCCTCCCTTCTACCATAGAGTGCATCGGGGTTTTTGGGTATTGGGACTTCGCGACTTGTGAAGACAAGGGTTATTGCCCTTGGATTTCCCGGGTGCTGAAACGTCGAAACCTATTCACACTAACTGATTCGGGGTTTCGCGAATTACGAAGACAAGGGTTATTACCCTTGGGTTTCCCGGGTTCCGAAACGCCAACCGGCTGCCATGTTTCCTATACAAATGGACGGTCTAGGTAACTCCCATGGATCTTGGGATCTACAGTCTCGATTCCTTCGCTACTTGCGAAGGCTGAAAGGGGTCGAGGCATTAACGCCTACGTTCCTCCCTCCAACCTAACGGTCGTCATAGATCTCAGATCCTCTGAAAGGATCTCATCCGTTCATATAGAAAACGTAAAGGTACTCTCTTTCAGTATTTGCAACTCGCTATCCTTCCTGAGCTTCGTCAGTTATAAAGGACTTGAGAGCTTTGTGCTCTTTCTCCTAGACTTGACTCTTAGAAGAGTCTTCAGCACAACCATTGTGCTCCTTCATCATGGGTTCTATTTGATCGTAGAGATCCTGTGTGTATCGACACTACCTCTCATGAGCTTAATAAACTCCATCCTCCAAGGGAGTTAGAATGACTAGGTGAGTAAACCATCATACATGCAACTACGCCTAAGGTCGATGAGCAGTTTGTGGCTCTAGCTTCAAACACTATAGAACTCAAGAATTTATGATAACAAGTCATGTCCGACCCATATAATTCCTTACTTGCCTAATTATACAACCAAATAGAAATAGAAGGGATATAGTATATCCATTAAGCATTCATTCACATTCCTGAAAGCATGCACAGTATAACCAGTTCATACACAGTTACAGCTAAATTACTCAGGGTAGGAAATCACTTATCTATTACCGGTTGCCACCAACCAACTAACTATGGGTGTTCTTCCTTCCACTCGACCATAGGCTCAGAGGCATTCATTCTTAGCACTCTGGCCACCCTCGTGCCAAGCCATGATATCACCAGGGAATTCTCACAGTTCTCGAGGGTTCTCTCTCTATTTCAGCTTCTGTTCGGGTCTTGTTTTCTGCAACTCAGAGCTTTCTCACTCAGTTGTGGCCTCGGTGAGGTTTCTCAAATGCTCTTCGGGATCAAGACCTTCTGTTTTTTATTTGCTGGAGAGCCTCGCGCCTCTCCCTTGTGATATTTCTCCCTCGTCTGGTGTCTGCCCTCTCCCGTGTGTGTGTCCCTCTTACCTAGGAAGGTTTGCCGACCTATCCGGTTCCTTTCGTCAGAAGGAAGCTTAGGTCTACAGGTCCTTGTGGTACTTCAGACTGACAACACATGTTTCCATTCATGGGGGTGGTTGGTGATTCAACCACCGATCCTTTCTTCATTGATTGATTTTCTTTCCTTGGGATTCGAAGGATGTTTTTCATCCTTATCAAGGGAGATTTGGGGTTATTTTATATATAAACCCTCTTGTATAGTTTTCATATTCTTCCTCTAGTGATATCATGGCTAGTAATTTCAAGGCTTCACCCTATTGACGGGAAAAATTGACCGTCCATCAACTGGAAGAGCGAGTCCGGTTCGGGGTTGTCTAAAAAACCCAAGCCGTTTGGTGTAACTCATTCTGACGTGTTTAATGGCTCCGTTAGCCAATCTAAGAATCCTAAAAGAAACGAATAAAAGAGAGAAATAACAAACTAATTACTAAACATTATATATGTGTGTGTGTGTGTGTGTGTGTGTGTGTGTGTGTGTGTGTGTGTGTGTGTGTATGTGTGTGTACATATGTTCTAATGTAACTATAGTAATTGTATTTAAGCAGAAGATATACAAGTCTCGTTTATTTACATGATTTACAAGATGCAAGTTTTAATCGAAACTTACAAAAATCGATGTGAAAAATGATTGCTTCTTGGAAGCAGATAAAGAAAGAAAATAAAAATATTTATTGTTTTTCTTTTATAAATTTAAAGAATCTTACAAAAAAAGTTAATGAAACATGAACATGTGGATAGTCAAAGATGAACAATACATTGTAGTTTCAATGATATGCAAATGACAGAAAAATACAAAGAAGCTATTATGTCAATGAATTAGTGAGGTGTATCCAAGCATCTGCATGAGTGGTGAACATCCAACTACCATGTCCAAGAGATAAATCTGAAATGAACCTTATGAATGTTCTAAATAAATTCAGAACATGTATTGGCAGCTTAGGTTTTAATGACAGAAAAGGAAACACAAACATAAACCTGTGATCTCATAATTATACATGATTACAACAAGATAAATCTGGAAGCAATCTATGCATTTTATCATTCAATTTAAAACTCAAAGATAAATCTCATTATTTAAATCGAAGATATAATCACAGCATTTGTATTTTGATGAAGCAAATGATAGATGATATTTATAATATAAACCTCCTACACATCACAAATCATTTAATCTAAAGATATCAGACTTGCACATGAAACAAGATTTAAAAAAACATAAATAACAACATTATAAACAAAAGGCTAAAGTCAAAATGCATATATGTCATTCTATTAAGTTTTTGGAATCACTTGTCCATTCTGTAGTCCTAGAAGAAATTATTTGGATAATAGACTTTAAAGATTGAAAAAATTAATACATAAATGATAATAATTAACCATGTATTGATTAAAAAAGACTAAAGCTATCTAAATCAATGCATAATCAATTATTCAAAGAATATGGATATATTATAATGAAAATAAAACCATTTTACTTACAGGACAAAAGCCATTAAGCAACCTGGAATTCCATATTCTTCTTTGAAAATATTCGTCGATTCTCCTGAAGATTCCAACGATCCATTACTCCATTTGAAAATAAATAAAAAGTTTACAAAAGCAATAATATACAAAAGAGAAAGGATTAAAATCCTCTTCTCCAATTCTTCCGTCCTTTGGCTATGATCTTTCTCATATATTTATAAAATGAATGAACAGTCTGGGTGTCACTATTAATTTCAACCACCTGAAATTTGTCTCTAAAAGAGACCTAAATATCTCTCAAATCGTGCATTGTTTTGGGAAAATCTCTTCATGGAAGGTAAATGGGTCCATTTTGGTTCTGGGTTTTCAACCGTTTCTTCAAATTTCTCACGGTTTGGCTGCAATCAGTTCTGCAAAATCGTCTGTCTGATCTTGACGCCTTTCCAAATTTTATCTGTTGTTGCTCATAAAATTATTTGTAGAAATCCAAAATTATTTTTGGATCAATCATCTTGAACGTATTTGGATA
>ML788514.1:400202-434260 GCA_009831015.1 Picea engelmannii | reverse complement strand
GCCTTTCCAAATTTTATCTGTTGTTGCTCATAAAATTATTTGTAGAAATCCAAAATTATTTTTGGATCAATCATCTTGAACGTATTTGGATAATAAAATCAAGCCATGATCAGATCCGTATCAAATATTTGATAATAGAAACCAGTGAAACAAAAAAGAAACCTAAATTAATAACCTAAAAATTGTGAATAAAACAAAATCTAGAAAAAAAAAAAATGAATTTAAACTAACTATAACTTACAAACAAACATTGCTTATAATTTGTTTTCAAATATGATCTATAAGCTTCAAGTTAATAGAGAAAAAATATTAATTTTGGTTTTTTTACAAAATTAAACAAATGATAGATAATTTTTATTATTATTTTGAAATGAGATGCAAAATGAAAAAAGAATTTAATTAATTAATATCACCAAATGATTTCATGAAAATGATAAACCAACCAAGATATTATTTGATGAAGTATTGAACCCATTATTCAAAACAGTCAAACTTGCTAATGAGCAAAAGAATGAACACACAATCATAATTTAAACGAAAGTAAACATTTAATAAAAATTAACGTTTTTGTTTAAATTGAGATTTTTATGTTCGTTTCTAACTTTTGACATATACTCTTGTAATGAATGTTTCATACTATAGTGAATGTCTTAAGTTTGTCTCAAAGCAAGCCAAGGCATAGAACTATTTGAAAAGGTTGATTCTGTAGCTCATTTTAATTATCAAGATTCTAATAGGGGCCCTTTAAATTTTGTAAAAATATAAGGGGAGTTGTTGGGGCCCAACACACCCCCACAGTCATTTTTTGGAAACTCAAACAATAATACATTTGCATTTTCCTCATGCATTAGAATGGTAATTCCTATTTTATGATTAATTACAAATTGGGGGAAACATGGTGTTATAGTAAGAGATAATGAGCTAGATTTTGATGCCTAAGTGAGGAATAAATGGCCGTAAGGAGTGCATGGTGAGTGACAAAATGGGAGCTCAACATGAACCCTTTTAAGTCCAAGTTGTTTCAAGCTTAGAGGAGAAGTAGTGCAAGTGTGCACAGAAGACCCATGCAAGGCGTGCATCAGGCCAACACTTAATCAAGTGTTGAGAAAGCCTCAAGGGTAAAGCCAGTCCAATAAGTGCACTGAGGACCGTTAGAAAATTCCATAAGCTCAGGAGGACAAGTGAAGAAGTGTTGGGAGAGCACAAGAAATCATTTAGAGAACAAAGGGAAGAATCCCTTAGGAGTCTGAGTAATTTCAAGCTTAGGAGAGATAGTTCAAGTCTACGCAGAGTCTAGTGTAGGGAGTGAATAGAGGCCACACTTCACTAAGTGGTGGTCAAGATGAAGAAATAGTGCAAGGCATGGGTAGGTTAACTTTCTTCAATTTCAAATCCTAGGAGAGACAACGCAAATAGAGACCAAGCAATCAATCTTGTAGAGCAAGAGTCAAAGGCTGAACCTTTGAAATTTATTGAGAAATATTTCATTTGAGGGAAGGTGCAGCCATAGGTGAGGAGAAGCTACAATAGTCATCATATCTGTTGTCAAAAGCGATCTGGACCGTCAGATCAGGGACCAAAATGAAGGAGGAGCACGCATGAGGAGAACAAATCCCAGTCGTCAGATCTAGGCACAAGAATCAACCATCATTGGATCCAGGTAAGTTTCATGGGATTTAACCCTCTGCATCCTTCGTAAGTTCAAAGGTTTTCAAGTCTGTGTGTTAGAGAAGACAAGTCCCCCCAAAGTCCCAGAGCCCAGAGTGTATTTGGGCCATCAGATGAGAGGCCACATGTCAGTATATTGAGCGTGGTCCGTAAGTTCAGTTATCTGGCAAAGTTGAAGTATAGGCGTAGAGGAGTTGAGGTTCCCGAAGTCCTTAGGACCCGAAGTAAATCTGGACCATCCATCGGAGAGAATGTGTGTCAGAAGATAAGGGAAGCTGGGAAGTTCGACTATCTGAAATATTTAGAGGCATAGTTGCAAGAGTGTATGAATTCCCAAAGCTCCGAAGAGCGGAGAAAATCGCAGTCGTCCTTTGCAGAAGACACGTGTTAGCAGATCTGGAGGTCCTAAAGTTCGTCATCCAATAGTGGTGAGGAGCAGGTGATAAGGGGTGCAAGAGTCATGTTGAGGGGTCCTAAATCCCTTTAACTCAACAACAGGAACCAAACCTACCACCGAGGCCCAATTAGACTCTGCAACGGTTAATAGTGGAATGGTTCTCCAGATCTTGCGATCCAGCCTACTAATTGACGAGCTTTACATTTTCTAGTGAAAGCTTCTCCTTCAGTTCAGACATTCTATTTTCTTTATTTTCTCTTATAGGTGGGACCGATACAAGATAAAATCCGATATAAACCAACTGGGTAATGGGGTGGGAAAAATTAACTACTGGAGAAGGTTGAGCTTGGGATAAGCCTTTCACTCTAGCATGCAGACAATGATTCTCTACCACAAGCCTAGTACTAATACATTAACCTGTTGGTGTTCCAATTATTGACTAAGATACAATTTATCAAAAGAAAACATGTATGCAATAAACAATGGAAAGAAAAATAGTTTCCTTAACTCTAATCATCAATCACATATTACCACAACGATTTACTTTTCATCATTACAGACAAGAATTGTGAAAAACATTGAATCAGATAACTTATCAACATATTTAGAAGATCTTAGTCATTATAGCATCCATTCATGAGATGGAATCAAAAATAATTCTTCTCCACATCCAATCATACACACTTTTGATGAAAAACACAAACTTGTCTTTGGTCCTAAACAGGACTTCTCAATCAAGACAGCTCTGAAATAGTTCTTTACAAATCCAAAAATGAGGGTCTTGCAACAACCATCGACCTCTTGCTAACAGGTCAATCCTCCTATTTATAACATACTATTAACTAAAAATAACTATTAAAGTGTAGCTAAGTAAAACAAAACTCACCACGTGGCGCTTTCTTTTATCAGTCTTCAAAGAGTCATTAAATGAGCTCACTTGAGTGGATGACTCTTCTCGTACTCTGACAACTTGACGAAGAGATCCTCACATGTGTTGGCATATGAGAATCTATGTTGTTCCATTGGGCCGAAATGATCTTCCTTATATCTATTGCACGTGCCTGATACTTGACTATTTTGGCACTTAACTATTGCAACATGGCTCGAGCTTTGATCGGGTGCTCCATGAACTGCTGCACCTATCCTGGCGCCATGTCTTCCACCTTTTCTATTTCTACAGCCCATGATGAGTCTTGTTCGACATGTGATTTGACTATGTCCCGGAAGTTGACAAAGTCAACGGGTGTGTTGGCACTAAGTGTCACCCTCAGATTGCAGGAGGATAAGCCTAGTACCCATCAAAAATGTTTGGTGGATGTTTGATTTATGTGAGTGGAGGTCAAATGGGGAAAACTCAATACATGAATGATTTCAACACAGAACTGAACAAGTAATGCACAAGGAAGTGAGGGCCTCATTAACGTCAATCAGTGATTTGAGTTTAAGTGTGAGCATGGGGAAGAATTAGTGAGAGGGGTGAACAAGAATTCTATGGGCATCAGGCTTTCAAGCAACTTGGTGAAGAAAAACTCAAACTCAAGAGCACTCTTGAGCTCAATCTTCAGACATTGAAATATGTCCAAGAAACATAGTCACAACAACATAATAATCAAACCTACATTATCATGTAACTACAACAACTCGATTGGATACTCCATCCCCGAGTCATTCAATGTGAGAGGGAATAAGATAACAAGGAATTTGACTATAATTGGTCACGATATTGCTGTAATCAAACCTACATTACAATAACATCACAACCCTCGACTGGATCCTCCATGCCCGAGCGTTTTAGCACAGTTTTTACAGAGAGATGAAAAGAGGTTGACTTCTATTAATGCGAAAGTCTCAAATGTGATACATAACCAGAGAACAATTCTGGTATCAAAATATTACAAAGTAGGGAGCTCTGCTCAACCAATTGATGACCTTAACAAAATATCAAAACTACCTATTTATACTTAAACCAGTCCACCACTACCAGGAGTGTGACTTGGCCCTTACAATCAAAGCTTTGCGTCGACGATTTCTTCTGTCAGACTGAACGTGCATCCTTCTTTCAGACGCGAGCTCATATCAGCATGGGTCTATAGGAAAATCGACTCGCAGGGGTACCATAGGCTGACATATCTTTCTTCGTGACTAGATCCTCCATACCTTCCATTTATGGGGTGAGTCGAGGCTTCAACCACCAGTCCTACCTTCCATTTAGTACTTTTCCTTAGGGACTCAATGAGACTTAATTCTCAGGGGGCGACCACATGTTTCTCTCGGGTTCGACGCTACATGAGAACATGATTGTGGGGCCATCAAAAGAAGTTTGGATTCAGACCTCTTTTGGGCCCGCAATCCATTACCTTTCGCCACATAACACCTTTGAATTACCATGGTTTCAATTGTGGGACTGCTCAAGAAAATTATCGCTTGAGCATGTTGCATCACCACAATGGAGTGTGACCATTGATCTTGCGATCTAGGATGAGACCCTTTGATCAACGGCTCAGCTCTGGCACTTTTAGATCGACGACTAAAATCTTTTTGGGATAAAATCTCAAACCTGGGCTTCTTCCATGTGCTTTTACCTGAAGCTAGGGATATGATGATGCATGCCCCCCGTAGATCGATGTTTCAGATTCATTTCGAGCCTTCGGCACTTTGACACTTCGGCGCTTCGGGACTTCAGCAATTCGGTGCTTCGGGACTTCGACATTTCTAAGCGCTTGAATTCCACGATTCTCTGAAGCGCCAAACTCCAAAGTAGGGGATCTGCCTCTGCGTGTCCCTTTGGCTTGGATGGCTCAGATTACTTCGAGGGTCCGGGCTTCGGATCTTCAAGTCTTGATTTGATTACGTGTGGCCCTTTTGATTTAGATGACTAAGATTCACTTCAGGATCCTTAGTGCTTCGGGGATCCCAACTCTTCGAGAGTTCGGGCTTCGGCTCTTCGGGACTTTTGAATGTCTAACTCCCGCAATCCTCCAGAGTGTCGAATCCCAAACTAAAGGATCTGCCTCCATGTGTCCCTTTAGCTTGGATGGCTCATATTTTACTTCAATACTTTTCAATGCTTGACCTCCGCAATTCTCTGGAGTGTCGGACTCCGAAGTGAGGGATCCACCTCCACTTGTCCTCTTACTTTGGATGGCTCAGATTAATTTGGGAGTTCAGGCTTCGGCTCTTTTGGAACTTGGCGTGTTTCTCATTTCAAAACCCTGGAATAAAAACCCACAAAGTGACATATTTGATGACGTGTGGCCTATGGATTCAGATGGTTGAGATCCACTTCGGGACTTTTTAACATTTCAGGGTTTCTGGAGGCACTGTCGCTAATATCAACGGATCCCTGCTGATTTTGAGATCAACAGTCCACAATTGCTTCAAGAGTCTAGGCTTCGACTCTTCAAGAATTTCATGCACTTTTCACTTCAAAAATCCCGAAGATCATTTCCCCAAACACCTAGATTGGATGCCACATGTCCCCCTCAAGATCTACAACTCATGTTCGCTTCGGGCTTCAAGACTTCAGACCCTTGGTCTGGCGCTTTACTTCGTGCAATTTTAAATTTCTAAACTCCTGTGAGCCACTGATATTTCTCTTGCTTAGATCTTATGGCTGGAACTGAGCCCGCTTGCCTGCTAATATTTCCAATCCGACGTGATATTCTTTGAACGTTGTGCTTTGACACTTCCTATGCAGACCATGAACTTGGATGACCTGCTGCCCTTGACAACTATATGTGATAACATTTGTCTCCATAGGGTATGGCATGATCCCTGCGAGCTACCAAGAACGCGCAATTCCAGTGCCTTAGTTGTTGGGCTATGGAGTCTAGCTCAAAACGTTTGCTAAAGAAAATAGGGAAATATGTACACTACTCTACTAAAACAAAAATGAAAAAGAACACATGGGCTCCAGAAGAAGCTTATTTATATACAATCTGTTAGCACAGGGGCATACCTTAGGTTCAGCTCTAACAGTGCACCAACAAGCCCTAACTACTAGCCCTTTCAGAAACACATGCGAAGTAGATGCAGTCTCTCCCAAAGTAGCAATAGGGGGTTGCAGGACACAGGTGTCTACAACCAGAAGAAATGCAAAGTGGATCCATAACAAGAACACACAAAAAACTAGATATTATTTGCCTCTCTTAATCTTACCTTGCAAGTTATATCTCAGATCTAACACAATAATGAAATAACAGTATAACATAAGACAAAAAACACAACATCAACCACAGAGACAAATTATTTATTTGGTTCACCCTCTCCCTAGGGCTATGTCCACAAAATTGTGTTTCTTGATATATTAAGATGGAAACATACATTTCTATCTACGCACTTAGCTTGCATATCTCTCTCTCTTCCTCTCTCCTCTATCTCCCCCCCCTGTGCACCCAGTTTCAAGGTTGATCTTCACACCCAGCTGAAGATCTTACAATACAAGAATGCTCTCACACACAACACTTCTCTCTCGCACAACCATAATCACTCAACATCAAAAACCCATCTTGAACCAACAACAACAACAACAACCCTTCTTCTCTCATCTAGATATTTATTTATACATTACAATGACTCTCAGACAACCTTAGGCTAAAACCTAGGTTTCAAAACCCTAGATGCTAAAACCCTAGGTATCTAAAACCCTAGGTCCACTTGACCCGCATTTTCAGGGCTTCACTAGCCTGTCTTTACATCTTTTCCATGAGGTGCTCCAAAGCACTCGTTGATGTCTTTTTTTACTTTCTGATTTGTCCTCGATCCATCTTCCTTGTTGATCTATATTCCTTGATCTTCTCTTCCAACAGCTAGCTTTCCCTTCTCTCCTTATTTTCTACTTCTTCGACCACTTCGACCCATTCTTAGTCAATGTGCCTTCCGCACAGTTCGTACTTCATCTTTTCTCTTCCTTTTTCTTCCTTTCTTCCTTAATCCATAACCAAGGGCCAACAGGCCCCCAACACTTACTTATGACTTGTCTCGAGTCACTGTAGTAGTGAACCTTTTGTATCACTTCGACTACAGACTATGTGAAGCGACCTATACTTTCTGCTCTGTCCTTCCTTGTTATGTGCAGATTGTCTTTTCTGTGTCTGGTACCCAGTTTCAACTACACCTGGTACCTGGACCCTTCTCCTTATGATTTTACTGAGAGATGCACGACAGCTGACTATCATAATACAATTTCAACCGGCTCCCATTCACTAAACCTTCCTTCCATTCTCCATTCAAAGTCTTCAACTGCGCAGCTCCTCCTTCAGTAACATAGGCGACCACAAATGGCCCAAGCCAATGTGTCCTGAACTTCCCTAGATCCTTCATGAACTTGCTGTCATATACCAATACCAGATCTCCTTGCTTAAAATATTTCTTCTTGATATGTCTGTCATGGTAGGCCTTTTCTCATTCCTTCTGTACCTGCTGATGAAATCTTGCAATAAATATATCTTCCTCTAGTTCTACCAACTGCGCAAGTCTTCTTGAACAATGCCAGTGTCATCCATATCTGTAAATGCTGCAATTCTTAAGCTAGGAACTAAGTATTTAATAGGTACGACTTCTTCTAGGCCATATACTAGCTTAAAACGAGTCTACATTTTCAGCTTCTTGCAAGTGGTTCGATAGGCCCATAACATTGTTGGTACTCTCAAATCCCAATCATCTCAATTCACACTGCAAATCTTCATCAACATTGTATCCAAGATCTTATTGAAGGTTTCGACAATACCATTGGCCCCTGGGTGGTATGGAGTGCTCTTCTGATGGTGGATTGCAAATTCCTGACTCAGGGCTTCAATAGTATTATTAATAAAATGTGTACCTTGATCGCTCACAAGGATCTCTAGAAATCCAAATCGGGTTATGATATCATCAAATATGAATCATACAGTTGTAGTTTCACTAATGTCCCTAACTACTCTTGCTTCTGCACATCTAGTCAATTACCATGTTGCAGTGATGATGTATCGAGATCATGTGCGCTTTCCTGGTGGGTTGATAGGTCCCGCAAAATCAATGGCCCATTTCTCAAATGCTTGTAATGTCAGTTGAGGTGCTAAAGGATTCTCATCTCATCTGGAAGGTTTCCCAACTCTCTAGCATACATCATAGGCTTTGTAGTATCCCTTAGCATATTTATGTAAAGTAGGCCACTAGAGGCCAGCTCTAAGAATCTTCTGCGTTGTTGCTTTCCCTGCATAATGTCCTCATGTGATGCCTTCATGTGCTTCTGCCATAATCAATAGTCTTTCTGCCTCCATAACACATCTTTTCAAGATCTCATCAGGTCCCATATTATATAGTTGTCCACCTATAAGTGAAAAATATGCAACACAAACTACCAATTATTTCTTTTAGATAATTGTATATTCCCGAGGTGTCATTCCTTTAGACATAAACTGGACTATCTTGGTGAAGTGATCGTCAAATTTTCTGATGGCCAGCAACTATGCATCTGGTAGTATATCCTCCAAGCTATTAGGTTCCTCTCCATGCTCTAACCTAGACAAGTGTTCAGGTCCCTTATTCATTCTCCCTAGCTTGACCACAATTTCAAAATCATATTCCTGGAATAGCAGTAGCCATATGCATATTCTTCCCCCCAACATTGTCTTGTTAAATAAGTATTTCAATGCAGAGTGATCAGTGAACATCTTAAAATGTCCTCCCAATAAGTAGTGTCAAAACTTCTGCAGCGCATACACCATAGTTAAACCTTCTCTTTCAGTGGTAGTGTAATTTATCTCAGCTGTAGATAGCTTCCTGCTAGCAAAGGCTAGCAGGTGGTCAATATCTCCTGCTCCTGGTTGTGCTAACACTACTCCTAATGCAATGGATGAGGCATCAATGTGCACATGGAATTCCTTACTCCAATTTGGGAAAACTAGAATAGGCGGAGTAACCATTTTCTATTTCAGTGTGTCGAAGCTCTGTTGGCATTCTTCTGTCCATTGAAACTGACAATCTTTCTTTAAAATCTTTTCCATAGGTGTTGTTAACTGTGCATATCCCTTGATAAACTTTATGTAGTATCCAGTATGTCCCAGCATAGTGTGCTTTTGTCTAACCGAAGTAGGGGAAGGTATATAAAAAATGATGGAAATCTTGGAAGGATCTACCAACAACCCCTGCTTACATACAATGTTTCCCAACAATACTCCAAAAAGTGACAAGAAAATGTACTTTTTTAGGTTCAGGGCAATCTGACATTTCCTGCACTTATCCAACATTAGTCTTAAACATTCAATATGATCTTTCAGTAAGCTAAAAACAATCCAATCATCAAAATATGCTTCCAAAAATTTATGTAAAAATTCATTGAATGCTTCGACCACCACCCTGGAAAAGATGGTTGGTGCATTCTTCAGTCTGAAAGGCATCACTGTGTACTGGGAAAAAACCCATTCTATTGCAAATGTGGTCTTATGTCAATCTTCCTTGGAAATCCTAATCGGGTGATAACCTAAAAATCTATCTATGAAGGAGTAAACTTCATGTCCTCCTACATTATCTAACACTTCATCAGTAAACAATGTAGGGAATGGATCATGTAAGCATGCATCATTCAATATCCTTAGATCTACACAGATTCTGATCTCTCCTGACTTCTTATCCTGGACCACCATAGGGCTAATCCATTCTGACTCTTCGACAAGTTATATGATTCTTGCTTCCAACATTCTCTCCAATTCAATCTTGACTTTCTACTTATACTTGGGATTCAATCTATAGGGTCTCTGCTTAATAGGTCTTGCATCTGGTTTCAAGGGAATCTTCATTTCTCCCATGGGCCCTTTAATGCCCTTCATGTCTGTGAACTTGGTTGGTAACAAGTCCTGGTATTGATGCAGTAATTATTTGATCTTATCAATAGTGGCATCATCCCAATAATCTCCAACGTTCGCCAACTTGGGTGCTTGCTCTGTTCCAATATTAACTTTCTTGATTTTAATTGGCTGTCCAATGAAAGGTAATTCAATCCCAGGCCCTTCTATGTCTCTCTATCCTTCATTTTATGTGATGTTCACATTCCTAGGATCATCAGCATTGATATTGTAACAACCCTATAATTTCTGAAGAGGGGCAGTCCATTCATCTTCTTCTTTCTCCAAAGGGAGGTTAGGTGCCTCCTCAAAGACTTTTTGTTTTACAACTTGTAAAGATTGATTTACTGTGGGGTATTGACTTTCAAATAAAAATGTAGGTATAAAGTTCTGAGTCATACCATACCAATCTGAAGTGGTGAGGCGCAGTTTTGCTTGAAGATACCAATTGATAGGTGTTGTATCCAAGGTGTTAATGAATTTATGCACCCACTGTTCTTGAGGAATGCTACTCCAGGCTTCCTCACAACTTCATACATGGTCCTTCGGGCAACTCTGACCTGTGTATTGAACTTTGCACCCTTCGACTTGGTCTGAAAAGTGCATTTTCATCAAAGTGTGACATTGCACCCACTCTGCGATGTTCTTCTTGTGTGTTCCCCACCATCTTGTTGGCGTTGCTTTCAAGGCTTCATTCAATTCCAACAACCTCTGTTGTACTGGGACAACTTATTCAAATTCCAATAAGAATGTTTCTAAATGATTCAAACTATCAAATGTGGGCAGGTTACTTACTTTTGTGCGATTCCAGCAAACTTCCTAGGTCAATCTGGCACACCTCCGCATAGAAACTTCATACATTTTTTTCTGACAGTTCTCCAGTGCTTCTTCTGAGTCTGATGAACATGCACTTTCACTTCGCCAAATCAAATTCCCATGTACTATAGGATTAATGTAATCCCTTTGTCTTGTTGTCAATTTGTGTATATTCTCTAATTCATAAGAACGGTCTTCTTCTCTGATGGGTTTTCTGTATCTGTGACCTTCATCAAGATCAAGAGGTGCAATGAACCTAAGGCCATCACCTTCAAATGTCATTCATCTCTTCTTTAGTTCAATGACAGTCAAAATTTTGAAAGCCCAATCAATTCCCAACAACACAGGATAAGGACAGCTATCATCAACTATCTCGATCACCTCGAAGTCCACAAAAGTCCTGACCCTGTAGATGTCCACAGGGACATGCTCCAGTCTTCCGAAGGGGCTTACTGCCTATTGATTATCCATCCTGAGCCTGATAGGAGAATAAATCAACTTAGGTTTTCCCATCAGTGCCCAAGTCTGCTTCGTCATAACATTGACTTCTGATCCCAATTCAAGGACCACATAATATATGTCATAGTCTCTAATCTAAGCATTAAGGTGTAGTTCCTTGTTTGTCCTTCTCTTTCTAGATACTTGGTTCATATCCCTACTCAGCATAGGGTCTATTCTTCCTATCTCATACTGTCTTATCAAGTGTTGTAGTTCTTGTATGGCTCTTTCATCCTTAATTAAATCAATAAATGTATACAAGAATCCTACAAGCTTGCTTACCTCTTTCCCTTCTCCAGGTGATGCAGACTGATCGAATGCCAGAGGAATTCTACATTCTTTCACTTTTGGTTGTGCCTTAGATGAAGAAGCCTATTCCCTTCCAAATTCTCTTCTTGCCTCTTCAAATGTCTGCTTTTCTTTCCTTGGATCAAACAACCATGTCTTCTTTGCAACTCTTTTGACCCCTGATTCCTCTATAGTCTTTTTGGGAGTCACCTTATCTTCTCCTGTAACAACGCCTCCTCTAGTGATAACAACAACTCTAGGATCCTCTCCGCGAGGTTCTGCTGATATTAGTTGGACTTACTGGTTTCCACCCCGTCTTTCCTGAAGTTTAGCCAGCAATGCTAGGCAATATTCAATCACATGTTTGAATGAGTTGCAGTAGCTGCAAGTAGTACAAGGGTTCTGACAGTCCATTGCCAAATGGCCTGACTGAGTGTAGTTATAAAAAATGATCTGACCTCTACCTCGACCTATGCCTCCTCCTCATCCTCTTCCAATGAATCCACCACGAGGGTTGAAGTTTCCTCTTCCTGGAGAATTAAACTGCGTAGCATTTTCTTCCTGTTGCATCTCTACTTGAATCCTATATGTATCTCTTGACCTTTCATGCAAGAGTTCATAAGCCCTATAGTCCTTCTCATCATGCCCCACAGATTTAAAAAATGTGCAGTAAAGGTTTGTAGGTGTCTGGGCATTTTTTTGCATGTAATACCATTCACCGGGGCGATGTCTATTTCTACATACCTCGCACTAGGGTAGAGTGACCTGCTTCAAAGGGATCAATGCTCTAGAGGCCAGGTACTCATTAAATAGGGAACAGTGCTCCTTTTCATGGCCCTATGACTTACATCTAATACACCATATGTCTTCTCTTTTATCTTTTCCCTTTTCTTTCTCCATATCCTCAACCTGCAAAGATAAGCTAGTTAGCTAACTCAAAATTTGACTCATACCTGAGTTGGATTCTCCCATAGGGGATGATTCTAGTTTCATGGTGATCTCCAATGCCTCAGTCTATGAAGCAACCTTCTGCTACATCAGAGGAACTCTGATGTGTGGTAAGAGGGAAGCAATGAACCATTCCTTATTCTGCTCATCTGGAATATGAAAACTCAAACGGCCTGTCAAGGTATTAAACCTCTGATCAAACTCCCAAACAGGTTCAACTACTCTCTGCTTGATTTCTTTCAGTTATGTAATGCACTGTGACTTCGACTTGGGTTTCTTGAATTCTGCACTCAACGCAGTCTTGATATCATTCAACAGTTTAGGCTGTGCAACTCCTTTAACAAAGTTCATATACCAGCTCAGTGAGCGGTCTCTCAAGATAGTATTAAACTGATCTCTCTTAACAACTTCATCATTGGTTGCTTAATACTCCATACAACTTCACATAAGAACCAGTGTTGATTAGGATCTTCATATCCATCTCCTCTAAATATAGTTAGCCTCATTTCATATGCCATAGATATTACTAGATTTCTTGATTGAGTATGTATTGAATTGCTAGTAATAGTGCTCTGAGCACTCCGTAACTCTGACTACTCTGGTTACTTAATGTTGCTAAAACAAGAAGAGGAGTAATAGTACTTACTTCGACGGTAGGCATAGTTCCTGAAGTAACTGATTCTTCTCGGTGAGGTTCTTTAGTATTCCTCTCCTCTGACCTAGCAGACTCCAAATATTCCTTGTTCAACAACTCTTCTTCTTCTCCACTATATAGCCCTCCATCCCGTGCCAGTGGCTCGTGATTTTTATCAAACAGGTTCACCAGAGGAACTTCTCTGAATGCTCTCCCACTACGCGCATGTCCAACCTCTATGTCGCTGTCATTATTTGAGTTCTTGAACATTAGCTTCTCTATCCAACTGATTATTGTATCTTCAAGATCAACTTCAAAAAGTGTAAAAATTTTCCTCTAGGTCCTTTAAAGAAATATCTCTCTGCTTGGCTATATGACTCTACTCTGTCAATAGAAAAATCAATAATGTACCCTCCAATAGTGATATCAAACTAGTGATCTAATGCTCTTGACATGGCGTTATCAACTCTCTTGACCTTCTTGATCAACACTAACATCCAAACCACAGGTGGTCTAGATCTGATCTCAAACTGGGTATCTGCTAATATGGCTAAGCACTCGTATAGCTCCTTATGAATTCCTCCAAAGAAAATCTTGTGTATATCAATAAAGATATACCTTCCCAACCAATCCTCTGTACTAATACTAGGGTTTTTGTTTTGAGCTTCAGCAAAGTCTTTTTCTTGTTCTTCTATCCACTTATGAAACCCTGTCTTCGATGAAAACCACCTTAACATTCCCTCAAGAAGATCTCGGTCCCGACAACGGAACCATTTGTTGGCCTAGGGGTAGACCCAGGGTTCAACGCTTCAACAACACACCAACAAAAACCTAACTACTAGCACTTTCGTCAACACCTGCGAAGCAGATGAAGTCTCACCCGAGGTAGAGGCAGGGGGGGTTGCAGGATTCAGGTGTCTACAACCTAGATGGGACACAGATTTTTGATTACAACACTTAACAGAGCACTTAGCCAATAACATGCATTAGTTCCTGAACCTTATTCACACCGCAGGTTAAACCCTTATTACAGATCAACGCAGTAGTAAGCAAGATTAAGCACATCTAAACATTTAGCACATAGCATCAGCTTATATATAACATTCATTCATATTATTAAGCACTAAGCTACAACATTAGATGCATTCATTATACATAACATCAACAACACTGAGCAAATAACCACATAAACAACATCAATAACATCGCACAAAGCACATAAACACAGGATATATGTGGTTCACCCCAGTGTGGGGCTACATCCACCAATATTATTCTCTTCTTATTAGTCTTCGATCTCCTTACATTTGTCTGCACAAAGCCACAGAGCCAACTCCTCAAAGGACAAGAGATCTGGGCACACCTCGCCAGATCCTCCTTCTGAAAAACAGGCCAAGGCACAGAGCGAACTAGCACAAAGCCTTACACAGTAGGTGCACAAAGCATCTTATAATCACTTGCACTTAGCTCTGCAAGTCTTAACATACTCTTTTCACGAAGCCAACAAGTCATGCACTAAGCCAATGGCCTTTCTACTAATTACATCGCCTAGCTACTTATTTATACATTTACAAAGAGGCCTAAACATGGGTAAACCTATGGGACGACATCTGGGATGATTTTAAGGATGGAAATTTATTTTAAAATATAGAAACCTTGGTGAATCTTACTAATCCTTCATATGCCAACTACAAATGTTTAGCAATATTTTTGTAGAAATATTCAAATTTCTAAGGATTTTATATGGTTTTTATAAAATTTTGGTGATTTTTAAGGTAAAACAATTTTATCCTATAGAATTTGGGTGAATCATTTTTAAAATAACCAATCTCGTTTTTGGAAAAACCATGGAAAATTATCCCATGAGCGAAATTTAGCCCCTAAAATCATCTATGGACGACATCCCATACCTGTTACATAAACCCTAAAGCCCAAAAAAACCCACAAAATGAGCGAGATCCCACGATCTCTGCTTCGCCTGGGCACTCTGTCTTCGACCAGCCTGTCAAAGTCCCAAGAATGGTCAAACACGACCAATGTTTCCTCAAAACTTGGTCAAGGGCCAACACATGCCCAATTTACAATGGTCATTTGAACTACAGATAGATGCAAATGGATATGCATTAGAGGTAGTGCTTATGCAAGGAGGAAGACCGATGTGTAACGATTCAAACTTGTTTCATGGAGGAGTGTTGGACTACCCCACATATGATAAAGAGATCTTTTCTATTGTGCAAGTGGTGAAGAAGTGGATGCATTACCTCCTAGGAAATGAGACCATCATACACGTTGATCTTCAACCCCTTTAGTACCTGTAAAGTTAAAGTAAAATGAAACAAGTGAGGCATTACAAATGGTTGAGATTCCTACAACAATTCCACCTTCTGATTAGGTACAAGAAAGGAGCTAAAAACAAGCTCACTAACATGCTTTCATGACCCCCATTGAAGAAGATTACAAAATTTGTTGTGCTAATGAAACTTAAGCCTTTCACTCATGATTTGTTAAGTGAATATTATCAGGAAGATGAAGATTTTAGAGGTACATGCTAGCAGCTAAAGGAGATATCAGTTGTCATCATGGAAGGAAAAAAATATGACCTCTATAAGGGGCTACTATAGAAGCTAGACAAAGTGTGCATACCATAGGAAAAACATATTCAGTTGATGAGAGAAGCTCATGCTTTGAGGGTAGTCAGACATTTTGGTGTGATGAAGACAATGGAAAACTTGTAGAGGTATGTGTATTGACCAAATATGTAGAAGCAAGTGGTAAGATTTGTTAGGGGTTGTGTTTTGTGTAGCACTAGAAATCCAAGAAATATGAAGCTCAAACTATACATGCCACTGCTAGTACCAAACAAACCTTCAGAGAGAATCTACATGGACTTTGTTGGAGGTTTACCGTTACCCATGTCACGAAGAGGCCATGACTACTTGTTTGTCGTTAGGGAATACTTTAGTAAGATGTTGGTGCACATGCATCATTTTCCCTCACATGCATACTCATTTTCTCTCTCTTGGATAATTATCTCTCTCCTAGAGCACACTTGAGCTTCATCATATGTAATACCATGGGAAAATATGATGGGTTTCCAAAACCATGGGCTCATAAACTACCATTGGTAAATTCCAATTTTATCTTAGGTAAATTCCACCTGATAAGAGTGCTTCATTCCTTAATTCTAGGGTCAAATCTTATTTTCTAGGAGCTAGAGGGATTCTTTCTTTTCTCCATTGTATGGACAATTCCTATTTTCTAGGAATAAGTGCATACTTGCATGAGTAGACCTTATTTTGCATCCATGAACTATTTTTCTCCCCTTTGCATGCATGAACTAGTTTACTCCACTTGACTAGTAAAAGCCAATTTAACTCCCTCATGAAAGCGCGTTGGATTATTAAGGCATGTTCTCTCATGCTTTGCATGTAGTTAAGCCTATCTTAGTTGCATGACTATTTCTTATATATTGCAGTCAATTGTGTTGTATTGAAATAATTATTCATTCATCCTTGGATCCATTATCATTCTTTCAAAGGTTAATGAGAATTACATTGCTCCTATGATTCTTCTTCTCTTCTATTCTCTCAAATTAGTTACATTGCTTCTCAATTAGATTCTAGATCCTCTTGAAGTTTGATCAACCCAATCTTACATAAGTTGTGTGTGCTCATTCCATACAAGAAGAATATCACTAGAAGAGAAGAACCTACGTTATTCTTCATTCAATTAACATGTTTGGCTACTTTTTGGATTGCCAAGCTCATGGATCATATATGATAGATATAGCAGGTTTTTTAGCATATTTTGGACAATGCTTTGGCAGAAGATGGATACCAAACTAAGGTATTCTACTGCATTTCATTCCCATACCAACCAACAAATGGAAGTTGTCAACCAAACATTAGTACAATTGTTGAGAGGACCTTGCAAAAGAAAGCATCCAAAGACTTGGGATGTGTAGTTGGTGTACATTCAACACTCATACAATCGAGCGCTTCATTCTTCCACCAACAAATCACCTTTCGAGACTTGCTTCGGCTATTTACCTCCCTCACCATTTTACATTGTGTATGGACAACAGAGGGATGAATATGAGGTGCAAGGATAAGAAGGGAAGGGAAGCAAATTTGTGGAAAGGATATGACAAATACATTTGAAAGTGTAAGAGTAATTTGAGAGAATCCAATAGAAGTATAAAGCCAAACATGACCAACATAGATAAAATCATAAGTTCTGCATTGGAGACAAGGTGTGGCTTTACCTATGCAAGGAACACATGCAAGGACTAGCGATGAAACTCAATCCCCTCAGATATAGACCTTTTGATATATGAACAAGTGAATGAGAATGCCTTTAGAATGAGAGTCCCTCCTTATATTGAAATTAGTTTTGTGGTGAATGTTGAGGATATGAAGTTGTATGAGACTTCCATGCTGGATGGAGAAGAAGATCATCAAGTTATCCCCACCATTGAAGACTTTTCACTGTGTGATCTTGAAGAGTTGGAGGAGGATACCATTATGCAGAGGAAGGAATGGGTAACTCGTAGAGGATAGCAAGATATTTGGTAGATTAATGTTAAAATACAAACTCCAAGGAAAACAAAATGGTTTGAGAGGAACCAAGTTGAAATAAATTTTCCTCATTTGTACTTGGAAGATTTTGGGGATCAAAAGCCTCTCAATGGAAAGGTGTGATCTGAATTGGATCCACAAGAAAACAATTAGCTATTGGCCTAGATAGAATAAAAATACAATTTTATGTTATTTATATTGCATTTTTGAATTCATAAATGGATCTAGCTTGCTGAAAAAACCCTTGAGACACTCACATTACATAGATTTAACTACTCAAATCTAAAGTTCAACAATTTTTTGTGAGATTTTAACTACTCCGAGGACACTTTGTTTTCATGTGGTGAGCGCTTCCGTGTGAACCACGTGAATGGCGGATTGACTATTGACTCCGCGTGCACCGTGTGAATGGCAGATTGACTATTGACTCAGTGGACACCGTGTGAATGGTGGATTGACTATTGACTACGCGTAATGGTGGATTGACTATTGTCTCCGTGTGCACCACGTGAATGGCAGATTAACTCTTAGTCCATGGACACTTCATTTTCATGTGGTGAGCGCGTGAATGGTCAATTGACTTCATCGTTTAAAAGTCAGATAAGTGGGGTTGCCATGTGACTGGAGTTATTATTATTTCACAGTACGAAGGTAATAAGTCGTGTTAGGTGGTAATTGAGTTGAGAGGCGTATTATACAATCTAGTATTAGGTTGATGTGTGATTTCAAATTCAAAGTGGAGATGATAAGTGTCACTTTTAAATAATAATAATAAAAAAGTTAAGTAAATGAAAATTGTATATGTTCTTTTGTTCTCTAAAACGAGTTAAGAAGGAAGGGTTTGTACCTCCAAAGATTTGATCCATCTAGACATTTCGTAGAATCGAAGATAAGATGAGTCTATACTGATTTTCACACAACCATCACTATTTTGACTTGATAGGCTTCTTGATTTAGTAAAAGAGACATCCAATATAATGTAATAATAAGAATAAGTTGAAAGAGATAAGGAATGTTGTGTAATAATAAAAACAAGGAAGTCCACAAGAGAAAGTCTACACTATACAATGGGATAAAGAATTGGTGAAATTTAAATGTTTTATTGTTTTTAAAGTTGTTAATTTTTATTTATTTATTATTTTTTTAATTATATTAGGTTATATAATTTTTAATTAAATGATAATTTTTAGTTATTTAAATTGTAATTTGAATATATAAATGAATTCAGTGAAAAGTCTTTAAATATTTGGATTATACAAACCAGGTTATATAATTTTTAATGAAATGATATTTTTTAATTATTTAAATTGTGTTTTGAATATATAAATGAATTCACTCAAAAAATCTCTAAATATTTGGAATAAATTACTATTTGATTATATAATTCTTAATAAAATGATAATTTTTAATTATTTAAATTATATTTTAAATATATAAATAAATTTAATGAAAAATATCTAAATACTTAAATTATACAAACCAACCATTGAAATATGCCATTCCTAGGATTTCTAATTAGATTTCAGATAAAATTAAGAAAAAATACAAAAATTAAAATTAATAAAAAAATACAAAAGATAGAACATTTTGAATACAATAGTTAAATCGCTGCTGGTGAACGCTGGAAGGTTGATATGATGAAACAAATCCTTAAAAAAATATATTAAATTTTATTATTGATTAACAAATAAACTGTTGGGTTTCATTTATTTGGTGTTAATATTTTAATTTATGTTAATCACTTACATGTCTTTATAATAGCTCGGAAGTTAATGATTAAAATCACAACCATTTATTTTGTGTGACTACTAATAATATTCCAGCCATATTTAATCCTATCCTTAGAAAACATATTAAACACTAAACCCCTATTAAATCTGCCCATTATCAATAGGTGTACGCCTTTTGGCGTAATTAGTATCATTATAATAATCGAGGAGTGAGATTACTATTATACTTAGTATAATTATAGTAGTTGTATATTTATGTGAGATTACTATTATAATTAGTATAATTATAGTAGTTGTATATTTATGTGGTTTTGAAAAAAAAAAAAAGTTTATTAAAATATTGATAAAATTAAGATTATGATAATATTTTTGAAAATTTTATTATTATTGTGGAAATAAGATTTTAAATAAAAAAATTGTTTTGAGTATTTTAGTTCTCCATATTGTTTTTCCTCCTCCTGAAGTTTGAGTTTATAGCATTTCTTTTGAAAATTTATAATAAAATTATAAACACATTATTTTTCGTCATGGTGAAGTTTGAGTTTATAGCATTTCTTTTGAAGACTAGTAATAAAATTATAAAATTATAAGACTCATGATTTACATAGTAAATTGGTTATTAGACTAACCTAAGAACACTTTATCTTAATTATTTTGGAGGATTTTTTGGCTAATGAAAACCATAATGATCTTAATACCTTCATTTTCACCATGTTTAGATATAAAAATAATATGAAGAATATTTTGTTATATTACATTTATTTGTTAAATAAAAACTAACGTAGATCCATCTAAACTCCCCATCTACTATGAGAGAGGGATCAAATCCCTGGAGGCCATAATGATCCATAATGATCTTAATACCTTCATTTTCACCATGTTCAAATATAAAAACAATATGAAGAATATTTAGTTATATTCCATTTATTTGTTAAATTAAAACCAATGTAAATTCATCTCAATTCCTCATCTATTATGAGAGAGATCAAATCCTGCAAGGTGCAAACATTTTTTATATTGCAAAAAGTTGAGGAAAGGTTTGCACCTAGAGAGATTTTATCCCTCTTGACACACTTATAGATCTCGAGTTAATCTGGATCTATGCTAGTTATATAGCTCACATTTACTATATATGATTATTATATTATTTTTTTTTAGATAATTGACATGTATTTTGAGAAAATTTATTTATCAAAACTAAAGAAATATATGTATGTATGGTTTTTAACTTTAAATCAAGGCTAACATTGGAGCATTTTATCATTTTTTTAAAGTGTCATATATCATATCATCTCCATATTGAGCATGGAAGGAATTACACATCTCCCTCATCTTAGATTGTAAAAAGCACCTATCACCTAAAAATTAAAGTTAAATACATTCATAGTAATGTACAATGAAATGAGAATTTAAAGTTAAATACAATCATATTGTTAGGGACCTAATCTCCCTAACCCCTCATGTAGATAAAATAATATATTTACATGTAATAAATGCCAATATTAATAAGGCCTAGCAATAAGGAAGAAGAAGTCAAATGTAAGAAGACTTAATAGAAGCTTCCGCTTCTAGAAGGATCTTCCTCTAGATTGTTCTTTTGGATAGATATATTTAGTATAAACAGGAGTAGAGGGTATGAGAAGTTTTGTCTTGAGAATTATTGTAATATAACGCTGCTTTGTTGGAGGTCGCCCCCTCGAAGAGGCAAGTGAACATTGTTTCCTATCAATAAAGGTATTATTCTGGTGTTGTGGTTTCATCTATTGTGTTGTTCCATTGTTATTCTCTGCAATATTTATGTTTTTGGTTATTATAATAGATATGGTACCTTACAAGTGGTATCAGAGCACTTTCCTTGGCAGAAAATTGTGGGTTAATTTTTTTCTACGGTAGATACGTATTCTGGCGTCTTAAACCTACAAATATATGTCATTCATCGCATAAATTTGTGGTAAGAGAAGCATACATGCAGTAACTACAAGTGGTACTTAAGCGCACATTGTTCGCTATCCTTGTAACCCATGTTGGTACCCCTTCGAGCGGTAGCGCATCAGACAACACCTATATACAGATCAACCTAGATATGTTGAAGCCCTTTTTAGATAAACCAATCGATCACCTGACTGTTATAGTTCCACCGAGAACAACACTTGTGAAGATAATCTCTAGTACCTAGGTAGTCGGGTAGTATGGCTAAGGGCACGGTCTAACCTCCTTAGTTGGTGCCCTAAGATATTGGGCCGAGTACTATTTTTGGACCCCACATGTATATTAGAGATTTATAGCACAGGAAAAACCCTTGTCTGTAGAAACCCTACATACCCTAACCCTTGGGACGGAAATAGAAACAGAACATACAAGATCTCTGGCTGTGCAACTGTGCCTCATGCATTCTAGTTGTGAAATTACTACACATTTCTTCCTGTTAAGAATTTGGGCATTTCAACACTGTTGTATTCTTCAGATCGGAGTATAACTCCATAAGAGTTAAAAATAAAAATAAAAATAAAAAGTATGGATCCTGCTGGCACCATTATTTGAGCCCTATTCCATTGGATTCCTCTCTTCGCCCTGATCGCGGTCATACCTATAATTTTTCAGCAATTTTTTTTCCCGTGGACCTGAACCCCTTCCGACACCCTTATTTGGGCCTTACCCCATTGGATTCCCTTCATCACCTCGATTGTCATTTCCTATCAATAAAGGAAATTTTCCATGTCATACATGATATTGATTTCTTTGGGAACACAGATTCTACATATTCTAGGACTCTGGACCTCTACTACCATGTAAAGAAACTTGTTGCTTGTGAAATATAGAATAAACCCAGGGAGGGTGTTACACATTATTTTGGTCACCTCAGTGATCAACTGACAACATGTGTTCATGTTCCTCGAAAATATTAAAAGAGACTTTCTCCATGAGAAAAGTGGTTTTATTTTCCTCTTTCAAAAACCATAACAAGGAAGGTCCTTGCACCCTGATGTATGCATGGGGTGCGACGATGCCTAATCGTCACACTCTACACTAAAATTGGACTGCAACGTCATCGTAGGATACCTGTGCATAGGGTGCGACGATGCTTAAACAAAGGAAAAATCAAAATTTACGAATGTTCTAGAAGGGAATCTTCTAGAAGATGAGGTGGCCTCCGATCGATTTGGATCTTACTCGCTTCTCTGATTTAGTGGGATCATCCTAATCTTCTAAGCCATCTCTCTTTCACCCTATATAAAGAGGGATATCTTATGGAAAAGGCTAAGGTTTGCGGGAGATTTCATATGCATGAAGATTTCTACTATAGATTATACTTGAGAGCTTTGCTTTAGTTCTCTAGGTCATATTGTGGATCTTCTTCATCAAAGGCATTGGAGAAAAAGTGTGTGTGTTGGAGAAAAGAGCCATTGAAAGGGACCTTGCAACATCAAGGCATGGGTTGTATTCTCCACTTTCCATTTAATATAATGCAACAATACATATCTTCCCTATAAAGGTGTCTTAACTTTTATTGTATAATTCCTTGATCTTATACATAGAATTCATTGGAATATATATATCTTTGTTCTCTCTCTCTTTGTTGGTTTGTGCTTCTTAAAACAGGTTCACCATCCCAAAAACTCAAAGAAGGAGCTACAAGGATGACACTAATGAGGATCAGGCATCATTTAAAAGGTATGTCACTTGTACCTCTCTAAACTAGTTTATATGACCATGAAGTCTATAAGGTGAAGTGTGTATTCTGTCTTATTTTGTTCTAGCTTACTATGGAAGTTAGGAAGATTTGTATGTGTCCGCACTTACCGATTAGTCCGATAACAAAATTAGCGACCATACTGGGGATACGACATTTGTTTTTGTTTTTTGCCTCTTATTTTCTTTTATCCTACCTTCTTTTGGTGAATTTCATTCTCTGAGTCTGTGGGTGATCCATCTTGACTCCCTGGGTCTGAAGGTTCATTGAGAAATTTTGTATTTCTTCCCATTTTTCTTTATTTTCAGAGATCGTCACATTGTACCCTATTGACATACTGCGACGATCCTGTGACATCGCACTCTATTGGTGCATACCAGTGCGACAACGCCGCATTGTATCTTATTGACAACTTGCGATGATCCTATATCGTCACACTGTACTCCTCTGCAACCTGTGACGATTCCTGTAGGAATTGTTGGGTGATAGCCATTTTTCTTTTCTCCACCCAGTTTTGCCTCTAATGCCTGGGATGAACTTCTGACACTAGTGGATGATTGATTTATAACTTTAAAGCCTTCTTTTGATTGATTTTCGGAAATTGAAAGTCTTCTTTATAAAGCTTTGCAAGTTTTTCTTTTGGTATCTTGTCACAAGGGTATAATCTCGAGATCTTGGTCCCGAGTGCTTGTTTGATAAGGAGTCCTTGACTTATTCTAAGTTTTGGATTGTTTTTACTTTTTGGATTGTTAATTGATTAAGAGACAATTTTTGTTTGTATTTGACAAAAGGTTTTCTTATCATTTCATTTTTTTGTCTACATTGTGAGATTGATTTGGGAATAGTGTTGATAATGTGCTAGTTTTCTTGAACCATGCTTTATTTTCTTCATTACATATCTTATATGATTTGAGAAAGAAAGAACTGAAGTCATTTTTCTTTTTAGTAGTCATTGCAAGAAAATTGTTGCATTCGAATATTTGTGAAAAGAGAAAATTTGGAAAATTTAGTAGTTTTTGATTATTTGGAATCTTTTTCATTCAAAAATTGAGAAATTGTGTTTCGTAGCTTTTGCATTCCAAAAAGAGACACCTTCTCCCTACTGTAATTAGAGTTCATCAAATTAAACAATTGCATGTCATCTCTTCTTGCATTTTATTGGGTCAAGGTCAAATACATCATCAATTTCATTTATGTTTCCCTTTTGAGTAAGAAACAACTTTTAAAATACAACGCAAATTTTAAAATCTATTAGCAAATTTTATTTTCTAGAACGTTTCTACACCAACGTTAGCTAGGATAGCGCTTTGGAATAGGTTGTAAGGCACACTCTCCAAAGCATCAAAACACACAATAGTATCTTGTGATAGGGAGAGTTCAAATCCACTTTCTACATTTTGTCCTGGGAATCCCTTCTAACACAAGGGTCAATCACGAGGTCGCATTAGGACTAGAAGAGTTACTCACCCTACTTTGTTGGTCTTAGTATAGAGATTACGTGTATTATTGGGGGTCACTTGAGAAGAAAACCCTGTGGGGACCTTCTTGATTTGATTTCGGGCTTAGATACCCTACCTTTGCACGTGAATCGGATTGTCATTTGTTTCCTCAGGCATCATTGTCATAATTGGTAACCTTAGTAGCCTTTCTCTTTAGAGTTTTTACACAAGGTGATTGTGGAGGGGCAAGTCTTCACGGTAACTATAATCGACGTTGGCCAAACTCACTCGGGATCCTTGAAGGGTATACCCATGATTATGTGTGGGAGCTTGTGCCAGGGTGTAAGTTCGTTAATCATGTCGTCAACGTAACTTTTCCACCTGCTTTATCCCAACCCCTTCTTGTCTTGATTTCACGACGTTGGATTTCATCACCAACTAGTGACTTCGAAATAAGAAGGTTTGTTTGCATGTATGATATCTAGATTTTATTAGTGAGTGTTGTTTGTTTTTCTAGTTGACCATAGATTTATTTCATTCTTTATTTGGTGTGGCCAACATCGGCCCTCGTCATTCACGTAGGATGTAAGGGTTACCTCCGAAAGATCTGGAAGAATACACTCCTTTTCCTCCTAACTCACCATAGGTTTCTCCTGAAGGAACAGTCAACCTAGACTCTGAGATTGGAAGTTCCACTCCATTGGAGGAATAAATACTTCTTGTAAACCCGTTATTGAATATTAGACAAGATCCAATTTTTCTCCGGCTAAATTTTTCGGGAGACATTGATACTAAATATTATACTAGAATACCTACTGGACCTCACATAGATTCTGGTGTAGATGACCCACCCTTTTAGAGTGTTTCGTTTAGAACTCTGGTTCATACAGCTGGAAATTTCGATCCTAGTTCTTCTGGTCCTATTCGTTCTCTTTGGAAAACCTCTTCGGGACAACATATTTTTGAAAAACTAGGAATGAGTCATCTACGTCAGAGGACTTCTACTCAACCTATGACATCACATACGCCTATGAATTCCACTCCTTATATAGTACCTTTAGATCATTTTACTGACATGACCAATAATGTTGTCACAGTTTCATACCAATTGTTGGTTGGTTCTCACACGATTCTTCCTCTCCATCTCACTAACTCTACCATGGTCCCACAAGCTATGCCTGTTTCTGCCAGAAATGTGGTAGTCACTCAATATCCTATTGGAAAACCACTTCCGCTTAGATAAAATCTGTCACTTCCACCTAGGTATAATGCTTTGAATACTTCCATTACTAATCCTTCCCAGAATCCATCCAGAGGGTCTAATATTTTTGTTCCTCCTGGATACAATGTTGCTAGTAGTTTTGTTCCTACATCTACCCAGGTTCTCTCCAGGGGGCCTAACATTCCTCCTCCACCTTCACCTGAAGGATCTAATCGTCCTTGCCCTATTATCTCCAATCAATTTGGAAGCACAAGTCATTATGTCGCTTCTGGTTTTCAAATTCCTGTTGGAGGTCATAACCCAGTGTATGGGAAAAATATCCCTTGATTACAATATCAACCTTGGAATTTTCCTTTCCAAGGTAATCAACAACTACTCGGTGGGAAAAATCCTCAAGTTAATTCTTTTGTACCCCCTAATCGCGGGCAACCATATCCATGTTCTATGAATCCTACCTTGGGTCAAAATTTACAGTCTAATGCTCCTTTTCAAGGAGGCTTACCTAATCAACCAACTCATGTTGGCTATTCGACTCAAAATCCTCCACCACCGAATTTGTCAGGACTCTCTAACTATCTATAGACTGCTTATTGTCCTATTGGTATACCTACAGGACTACCTCCTCAAAACTACCAGTTTCCTCAAGTGAACAGACAGTTGTTGTTTCTTGCTACTTTGGATTTACCAGATTTATCTAGGATTTTGAATGATCTTATTTTTCATTCTCCTTATTGGCCCGTTATATCTTCCAAATTGCCTTCAGATATTCCTAAGTTTGATGACCTATTGGGAGAATACCCAAATAATCACGTCATGACATTCCATCTTTGGTGTTCATCCAACTCCTTGATGGATGACTCTATAAGATTAAGTCTTTTCCAATGAACTCTTATGGGTTCGGTAGCCAAATGGTATATTGAATTACCACGAGGATTGTTCAATGAATTCAATACCTTAGCTATGGATTTCTTAATGCATTATCAATTGCCCATATGCTATGAGACAGGAACTAAAATTTTGAGTTCATTTAAACAATCCTCTTCTACTCACATTTCCGATCATATTCATGAATGGAGGAGGAGAACACGCTTAATCAAAGTCCCCCTTCCCGATCAATTATTGGCCAAGTGGTTTACCAAATCACTCATTGGTCCTATATACCGTGATTTTGTCATGGGTGGTGTCATCATTGAAGAGCAGGTGATTAGTTGTGCTCAATATTTGGATCTCATTTATTCACAAACGGGCACACTATATGACTTGATCCCTGATGCTCCTCGTCCATCTACGAATCCAACCCCAACACCTCCAGTAGCTTCTCATGTTGTTGATGGCATGATTGGCAATTTTCATGCTGAGACTCAGTCTAAAAAATCCATTCATCCCAATCCCAAGTCTACTACTCCTAATGTACAAAATACTTCTCCTCCAACTCCTTTTTCTGGTAAAACCTCTAAAGTTAATTCGGTTCAATCTACACCTACCGGTAAAAATCAAAATAAAAAGAAAGGGAAGGGTAAGAATAAGGAGGACAAAAATAATAATCAACAATCTGAGAAACCCAAAACCCAGCTTGTTGATGACAAAGACAAGCGTAAACCTCGTTATCCTTGCCTTATCTGTGGTGAGGATCATTATATGAAAGATTGTCCACGACGTGTTGAGGTTAATAAGTTCATGCAAGGGACCAGGACACCTCCTACACCCGTCGTCTTGTCACAACCATTTCCTTCTCAGTACCAAGCCCAATTGGTCATTCATGACCAACCTTCTCCCTCTACCACGTCTTATGTACTTATGTGTACTGGTGACTCCAAGAAGAACGAAGTTGCAGTCGTGACTCGAGCCAAAGATTATTCTCCTTTGAAAGATAAAGTTGATGATTCACCACCTCCATTGGTTCAACCTCCTCCACAAACTTCACCTATGAACAATCCTCTTCATCTCGAACAACCGGGCCTAGATACATTTCTTTGTCCTCCTCCCACGGGCATTGTTCGAAACTCATCATTTAATCCTCACGCACGTGCTGCCCAAAACTATAGTATTGTAGAAGACCTTGCGCAAGCACCTTTTGCGATGTTGGCTCTCGAAGTCCTTCAAAGTTGTCCTACTCAACGGAAGGCGTTGTTAAAGGCTATTGGTGGAATTGATCCTACCGATACAAATTTGATAATGTTTGACTTGGAAGATCATATTCCAAGGCATCCTCCTCAATTAGCATTTCAGATACAAGTTGTTCTGGAAAATAAGAATATTTTTTGAACTTTTATTGAGGAAGGAGCCTCGACTTGCATCATGTCTGTTACCTGTTGGAAATCCATTGGCTCTCCCGCCCTTACCTAGTCACACAATACTCTTAAGGATTTTAATGGTACAGATTTTAAACCTTATGGTGTTCTTCCTTCGTTGTCTATTACGTTAGAAGTTAAAGCAGTTAATGTTGAGGTTGAGTTCTTTGATGCACCTCTCGATTACAACATTCTACTTGGCTGTAGTTGGATTGATTCCATGCGAGCAATTGTTTCTACTCTTTTCTGTGTGTTACTTTTCATGCACCAAGGAAAAGTCATTACTGCCGACCAACTGGACTTCTTTAATTCTGATTCACATACTAGAAACGTACCTTTCATTGCGAAGACACCTCTTGGTTATGACAATGCCAATGTGGGTATTTTAAAAGATTCATCATTAATGGGTACATTTTTTATTCCACCACTCAATATTACTCCTCCTTTTGTCTCTTTGATTAACATGATATCGACCTTTGTTCGTGAAACCCCTGAGTCTTATTACCCGTGGATAGAACCTAGCTCTAATGAGTGTCTTCATTACGACGACTGAATGCCTTTGAGTCCGATAGAATTCGCTTATCAAGCTATTCAATCGGAAACGCTTCTCCTTGTTCTCTCTATGATACATCTCCTGATCCATTTCGCGTGACATTTCCCACTGATGAGATGATCATGAAAATTATGTCTATGGAAGATACTCCATGGGATGATGGGCATCATCATTCTATTCTCTTCCTAGAACCCGAGACCACAAAGAGTTATCGACGGATTTTGACTCCATCTACCATTGTTATTATTTCCTCTGTTCCTAAACCAACACACGATGTTTTGTACGAAGGGAACTTGGGTAATATATCACCTACCATCCCTCTTGATATCTCAATTAAACCCGGAGTCATGGAAAATGTTCACATCTATGCCTCATGTTTTGCTGATGAGGTCTGTACTTACAAAGCTCTTTTCCAAGAATTTTGTGACGTTATTGCCTGGAGTTACATAGAAATGCTTGGTATTGATCCAAATATTGTTGTACATGAGATTAAGACTTACCCAGATGCTAAACCCATTCAACTGAGACTTCACCCAGTACACCCATGCAAAGTTGTTGCTATTAAGCTCGAAGTTGAAAAACTTATTAAAGTCGGTTTTGTCTATCCTGTGGCTTTGACTGATTGGGTGTCCAATATTGTTTCGGTTAACAAGAAACAAGGCACGGTTCGTCTTTGTGTATATTATAGGGATATCAACAAAGCTTGTCCAAAAGACAATTATCCAATCCCTTTCATTGACTAGATTGTTGACGACTGTGCTGGGAGTGAAATATTCTCCTTGATGGATGATTTCTCCGGCTATAATCAAATCAATATTTGACCTACAGATCAACATAAGACTACTTTTAGTTTCCCTTGGGGAACCTTCACATACTGAAAACTACCTTTTTGTCTCAAAAATGCTTGTGTGACTTTTCAACGCGCTATGTCTTATTTTTTTCATGACATTAAGCACATTGTACAACCCTACTTAGATGATCTACCAACGCATTCTATGCGTCATCAAGATCACTTGACACATCTACGGGCCATTTTCTTACATTGTTGTTATTATCGCATACAATTGAATCCACACAAATGTGGTTTTTGTGTGGATTCTAGATGACTTCTTGGTTTTATCATGTCTATACATGGGATTAGAGTAGACCCGATGAAGGTTGAGGCTATCCTCAATTTACCTCCTCCTTCCACACTCCACCAACTCCAAAGTTTGCAAGGGAAGGCAAACGTTTTACGTCGATTCATCCCCACCTATGCTGAATTAATGAAAGGATTTACTCGACTCTTTAAAAAGGGTTACGATTTTGTATGGGATGGCATTGCTAACCAAGCCTTTGAAGCTTTAAAACTCGCCTTGACCTGTAAACCACTTTTATTTCCACCCAATTATAGTTGAGATTATTTCTTGTACTTAGTTGTTTCAGACACTACCATTGTTATGGTTCTCGTCCAAGAGGATGATTCGCATGATGAACATGTTATATACTATTTGAGTGGGAGTCTCACGACCACCGAAACCAAATATTTACATGTGGAGAAACTAGCCTTGCCAGTTGTTCAAGTTGTTCAACGTTTTCGTCACTACATCTTATTACGCAAAACCACAGGCATTTCCAATTGCAACCCCATGCAACACATCCTTACTCGACAATTGTTGGGGGGAAAATACTCTAAATGGATATTTATTCTCCAAGAGTTTGATTTGGAGTTTGATCACGCCAAGTCAAAAAAGTCTTTGGTTTTTTCCGAGTTGATATGTGACCTTCCCTCTATTGAAATAGAAACTGTGGCAAAAGATTCGTTTCCTGACGAATCTCTCTTTCTGATTAGTTATGATGAAATATGGTATAGAGACATTATCATTTATCTCGAAACCCAAACTTTTCGGCCTGATATTTCTTGTACAAATTGTCGTCGTATTCGGTATCAATCCCATCAATATATTATCCTTGGTGATACCCTTTATCGTCGTGGTATTGATTCCATATTTTGACGATATCTCACCTATCATGAAGCTGAGAAATCTTTGAATGAATGTCATTTTAGAGCATTTGGCGTTCATATGTCTGGGTATGCCACTGCCCAAAAGATCTTACGATATGGTTATTTCTGGCCTTCATTGTTTAAGGATTGCATTACTTCCGTCCAAAAATGCCACGCTTATCAAACCTACAAAAATAAGATCTGATCTCATCCTGCTCCTCTTCACCCTGTAGTTTCTGTTGGTCCATTCGCTAAATGGGGCTTTGACTTCATGACATGTAACCCTCACTTGGCCGAGGGGCATGGATACATCATTGTAGCTGTGGATTATTTCACTAAGTGGGTTGAGGTGATGCCTACATTTGATAATACTGGGAAAACTGCATCATTATTCATATTCAATCATATCGTTACTAGATTTGGTGTCCCTCGAGCCATCGTCACTGACCATGGTAGTCATTTTTTCAATTTCATGATGTCTGAACTTACCGATAAGTTGGGTCTTCGACATGAAAACTCAACCCCTTATTATCTGCAGGCCAATGGCCAGGTTGAAGCAATCAACAAAGTTCTCACTACTATGCTTCGACGGATGGTAGGAATTCACAAGTGAAGTTGGCACACGATGCTATTTTTGACATTATGGGCCTATCAGACATCCGTTAATTCTTCCACGAGATTCACACCTTTCCAATTAGTATATGGTATTGAAGTAATTCTGTCGATTGAATGTGAAATCCCATATTTGAAACTAATTGTCGAACTTCTCCCTAACACCTCGACTGAAGAGGAACATATCTTGTATTTGATGCAATTAGATGAGACTCATTGTGATGTTGCCTTAGTCATTGAAACTCAGAAAAATAATGTCAAATCTCAATAAGACAAGCATGTCAAACCACATATATTTTTTGAGGGTGATTTGGTTCTTCTTTATGTACAAGATCGTGGATTATTAGGGGCCGGTAAATTCGAGCCTATGTGGTGTGGCCCTTATATTGTCAAACAAGTGTTGGAGAAAGGGGCCTATGATCTGGTAGATTATGATGGAATTCTTTTGAGTGAACCCAGAAATGGGCTTTACTTGAAGAAGTATTATGCTTAAACCATTTTTGCATGAGTGCAGTGTATTTTTAGTGTCTTGTGTGCTTTTTCATTTTTGGTTCTGCCTTTTAGCTTCTTACCTTGCATTGTGCTTGGTTTCCATATGTTGGTGTCTTCACTACCCTATATTGGCTTTGCTGATGGCGCTAGTCGTAGTACTCAAAACTTACCGTCTACTGCTTGGGAAATCTACGCACCTACGGATGAATTGATCAGTATACATGGTGTTTTCCTTGGTCGTGCAACTAATAATATCACGGAATACAGTGCAGTTATCGAGTTGTTAACTGACGTCGTTTCACTTGGTATCCATCATCATATTGTACGACTTGATTCACAGTTAGTAGTACTACAGTTGAGTAACATTTATTCCATCCAAATTCCTACTTTGTTCCGGGTATATTTACGAATTTTCCTCTTGGAAAGACATTTTGATTACATTGAGTATCAACATATTCCTAGATGTCTAAATACATTGACAGATGCATTGGCTAATTATGTGTTAGACATACATTTGAGACATTTATAAACCCAATTTACAAAAACAAGTAAGTCAGTAGGAACTTTATATTTATAATGATAAAAGTTACAAAAAAGTGTTTGTCCAAAGACCAAAATATCAAAAATTGAAGATCATGGCTTCATGTACAAAAGGCATCAAGGATGATGCTCACTATAACAAGAAACTGACCATGCTACTTTACGGAGCAATCGACCGATAGATGCAGATACGCCAACTGTTTAGCGTTGATAGTTCCTAGGAAGTTCATCCACCGTGGCATCAGGGACATTCATGGTTAGTCCCTCTAGGTTCTGTTTAATAACCTCGAGATCCGTGAAAACTACCCTTGCTACAACACCTCTCTCTCCTTGCCTCTGGATGGGAGATGATCCCGGAGGATGATAAGGCCCCACATATGCATTATTGGGAGCACTTGATCAGTCTTGGATAGATGAGATAATTTTTTTTTTATATAATTAAAATATCAAAAACATTATATAAACAAAACTTTTCTTCTTACCTATGTCCCCCCATTGAGATCCCTCAGGAAGAGATAAATCAGGATCCCCACAGAAATTCATCCTGACATATGCATAGTCTTCCACCATGATTAGCTGATTCCTTAGCCATTGGAAGAAAACATCGTCATACTTGAAGATAGGAACGCCACCATGAAGAGCCATTAGATATACCCACCTCTTCATCTGTGGATCTTGTGGAGAGGGTATACCCCACTCCACCTGTAGACACAGGACATGAAATCTCTCCAAAATGAATTCCACCAAAATGGACCCATATTCAAACTGTTTCAACCGACCATTTTGGCACTTCGTGAGTTGTTTTTTCATTCTTTTCAGGACACCCTCACACCAGTTGAAGACCCTGGGTTCCATGCACTCTATCACATACTGAAAATGGCTTTGCAAAGCTATATGGGGAGTTGCACCCCCTACCATGTGGGTAATGGTATAAAGGATGGTCCGCAACGGTAAATCTCAAACATCTTTGATGGCCACCTTGCCATTGTGTTTTTTCGTACCAGGCACACAATGGTGGCGAACATAGTAATCCATAGGTTCTCCTCCACCGCTGCTACCTATGAGTGATACCCATGAACCACGATGAGACAACCCTATCAGAAAGTAGATATCCTCTATATCCAATGTGAGTGTATGAACACCCATGCGAAAAGCTTGTTCGTTCACATCCCACATGTGAACCAAATACTCTAGCAACCTCAATTAGGCTCTCATGCCCTGAATCCTGAAAAACTTGAGTAACCCACATTGCCTTAGAGCCATAATTGTGCCCAGGTCATTCCTAGAAAAATAATCCTCTTCCTCATGCTCTCGCTCACATCACCCAAGCATCTTGACCAAGGAAATCTTGCCAAGGAACATTAAAAGAAGATTATAAACATAAAAAATTCATTATTGGAGATTTTACTAGTTAAATTTATCTTTTCAAAATTTTGATTGCGGTCGTCACAGGGCTGCACTTTCACGCATAGCGACGTCATCGCACCCTATCTATGGGGTCTCCTGCAACGATGAAAGGTCGTCACAGTTCATGATATAGTGGACCTGTGACGATCTCAATGCGTTGGTAGCTTCAAAAAATCGACCTAAGATCCAAATTTAACCTCTGAAAACAAAATTTGAAACCATGAAAGGATAAAGAAGAAGACAATTATCTGTTTGATGGAGATGGTTCGCAAAATGATCCACCACACGCTCCGAAATTGACATTAGAAAATTGGGGAGAAAAAGGGTTTTGGGGCACTATTTGGGTAAATTTGCAAATGAAATGGTAAAATGGTGTTTTGGCCTATTTTATTGTTTTTTACCACTTTTTATTGCAAAATTAAATTATTTTTATATTTTATCCATGCCC
>ML788514.1:382298-397522 GCA_009831015.1 Picea engelmannii | reverse complement strand
TATATATATATATATATATATATATATATATATATATATATATATATATATATATATATATATATATATATATATATATATATATATATATATATATATATATATCTTTGTTCTCTCTCTCTTTTTTGGTTTGTGCTTCTTAAAACATGTTCACCATCCCGCAAACTCAAACAAGGAGCTACAAGGATGACACTAATGAGGATCAAGCATGGTTTAAAAGGTATGTCACTTGTACCTCTCTAAACTAGTTTATATGACCATGAAGTCTAAGGTGAAGTGTGTATTCTGTCTTGTTTTGTTCTAGCTTCCCGTGGAAGTTAGGGAGATTTGTTTATGTCCGCACTTACCGATTAGTTTCATAATGAAGGGTATCATAAAGATGCAATTTTACAAAGGCTCAATGATTTGGACTGTAGATATGATGGTCTGATTAATCTCATTTAGGGAATTGAGATAGTAAAAGAGGATAATTGTGTCTAAGAACCAAGGGATGTTCATAGATTGAGGAAGTTGTTGAAGAGGATCTAGAGAATCTAGAATAAAATAGGGAATTAAGAGGCACCCATGCACTCCTATCGAACTAGAGTCAAATTTGGAGGACTGGCTTCCTATAATAACTTTGCATGGTGCAATTGTTTTCCTTAGTTTTTGTAAAATTCTTTAGTCATCACCTCTGTAGGAAAATATTTGGAATTAGTGTTATCCATTTCAATTTTTGTTATAATTATAGCATAGTTATAGCATAGATATAGAAGATAGGATAGGCTTATAGACAATGGAACATGCATGCTCATAAACATGACTTAAGAAACTATAAACATGTATATATTTTTAATTAAGGGAGGTAGGCTCTCTGTTGGCCCTTGACCACGTTTTGAAGAATACTTGGTCATATTTGACCTTTTTTGGGACTTCGACAACCTGTTAAGTTGGAGCGCAATGTGAAGCAGAAATTAGGGAAACTAGACCTATTTTTGGGTCTCTTTAGGGTTTTGGGTTAATGTAATGGGAAAGGGATGTCATCTCATGGGTCTACCCACGCTTAGGCCCATTTTGTAACCTATAAATAGATACTTAGGCAATGTAAGGAAGAGATAGTAGTAGCACATCTATGTGATGTATAGTTGATGGCTTAGTGCCAGGAACCGGATCTGTGTGATCGGATGTATATAGCAAATGCTCTGTGCCTAATTGTAAGAAGATTGCAAGTTGTTGTAGTTTTGTGTTGAAGTGCGAGGAAGAAGGATCTAGCGAGATGCGCAGATCTTCTATCCTATGTGAAGTAAGGATTGTTGAAGCTCTGTGTTGTAACTGCTTGAATGAGATAATAAAGAAGAAGATTTTGTGGACATAGCCCTAGGGTGGGGGTGAACCACAGTAACTTTGTGTCTTGTGCTTTGTGCTTCGATCTATTGTGTTTATCTCCTTCTTTGCTAAGTGCTTTGATGTGATTAGATAGATCTAGTTATTCTTTGTTCTTATGAGATATGAATGAATGTTAGATCTGATATATGAGATGCTTAGTGCTTGATCTATTGAATCTAATCTATATGTCTGTGGCTAAGTATTGAATCCCCTTAAATCTAATTTCATGCTGCGATGCTCTATGCTCTCTGTGAAGTGTCATGAGGGTTGAATATTGATGGATAATCTATGCTAGGTGATTGCTAAGTGTTATAATTACAGATCTGTGTCCCATCTTAGGTTGGAGACGCTTGAGTCTTGCAACCACCCCTACCTCTACCTCGGGTGAGACTTCATCTACTTCGCAAGTGTTATCGAAAGGGCCGGTAGTTAGGGTTTTGTTGGTGCATTGTTGTAGTGTTGAACCCTGGGTCTGCCCCTTGTGCCAACAAATGGTTTCGTTGCTAGGACCTGAAATTGTGATTGCTGGGAACTAAAGAAGAAGAAGCTTTGTGCGAAATAAGCTCTTTGTGTAGATCTGTTGCCCTAGTGTGCAGTATTCTACTTGATGTGTGAAGCTTTGTGCTGAGAAAGAAAGGTCAGATCTGAAGGAAAGAGGTCAGACTTGCAAGAAAAGAGGTTGATACTAAAGAAAAGAAGCAAGATATGAACATTTTGTAATCTAAGAAAGGTAAAAGCAAGGACATTTGATTAAAAAGAGGTAAGATCTATAAGCTCTGTCCTCTGATAAAGGTAAGAATAGTTAAAAGTTCTTAGATCTGGAAGCTTTGTGCCCTATAGAAGTAAAAGAAGTGAATTTTTTTTTTTGTTTAAAAAGATAAGATCTGAAAGCTTTGTGCTCTATACAAGTAAGATAAGTGAAATTTTTTTGAAACATGAATTTAGGTATGCTTGATAGATTTTGTCCTAGATTGAAAACTAGGGCATTTTTGGATAAAAGAATGTTTGATATGACTAGATCTAGTAAGAATAATGAAAGATATGTTATACCTATGCATAGAAAGAATTTTTGGACTAAGCAATGGATGTAGTATCCTAGAAAGAAATTTTTGCAGGATAACCATTATGATCCTAGTGCACAGTATAGGAAAGGTTGGGGATAATTGAAGAGAAAGAGAAGATTAACTCTTTGTTACAGTTGCATAAGACCAGGACATCTTGCTAAGGAATGCCCTAGGAGAAACCCTAGCTGCCTCTGTTGTAAGGCTATGGACCATGAAGTACTGGATTGCCCTAGAATGATTGCTAGACTTGAAAAACTGACTATAGAGAAAGCAAGCCCTGAAGGAGATCAAGAGACTAATATTATAGAAGAACCTCAGAAAGAATTAGAGAGTATGCTACTGAAAGTAAAAGAAACCCTAGATGATCATAAGGATGTCAGTTTATCAGAGATCTTTAAAGAGAAGAAGAAAATTGAAGTAAGAATAAGAGACTTCGACATTGACTGTGCTCTGGATGAGGGAACACCAATGAACATTATGTCAGAAGGTACTTGGGAAACCCTAGGAAGGCCTACTCTTGTCCCTTCACTAGGAACTATCAGATTGTTTAAAGGAAAAATGGTAACCCTATGTGGTAGAATCACCCAGATAGCTATGAGTACCCATTCAACTTCGACAGAGGAAGAATTTGAAGTTATTAAATTTGTTGAGGACTGTACCCCATTTCCATCTTTGTTAGGCAAGATCTGGATTGAAAAAGACTAGATCCAGAGAAAAGAAGAAAAGGAAGCTCTAGAACAGAAGAAGTAAGAACTCATGGAATTTATGTCTAGAAGGATCTCCTACTTGAGGAAAGAACAAGAGGATAGATCTAAGCCATTAAACACCATGAAATTGGATATCAGAGTTATAAGAGCATTAGAGGAACCATAGAAAACTGAATTACCTAGTCCATGTGATGAAGGAGTATTACCCTTGGATCTAAAGAAAGAACCTAAGAAGCGTAAAGTAACTATGTCAAGAGAAGATAAGAATCAGACTGGCAAAAGGATGACCGAGACAAAGCTTACTAGGAAAAAGGCTAGGAAATTAAGTAAGAAGAGGGCCAAAATTGAAAAATTATAGAAGACTCCAGAGGTAACTTCGTAGGAGGAAAATTCACAGGAATCGAGCTTCGTCGGGATATCAGAACAACGGCCTATGGCACTTCGCCATTGCGCATAAATATAGTTGTTGGAAGCCAATATAACCGTTCAAATTTTTCTCTGAATGGGTCAGAGTGCCTTTATGGCTCACCACTAGACCGTTAGACCACACCAGATGGATAGAAAATCAGTGAATGCAGCCTCTTATTCGTTGCAAGCCAACCGTTGCCAAGTTTCCCTACTTAGTTCGTTGCACCATGCATCGAAAATACTTTTGCTAAATGAGAATTTAAGGCCGAAAATTGTGATTACTTCACCCTGTGATCATTTCCTTGTCCCCATACTATTCATCATAGTCTATGAATTCATTTTCACACCCAAGTTAGTTGACCCACACTTGTATGTCAGACGAGCTCAGCGTTGTTGAGAAAGTAGTTGAAGAAGTTTTGATTGATTTAATGACTGAGAGAGTCATGTCAGAGAGAAGGATGTTTGTAGGTGTGAAAGCATCATCAACAAGAGGAGTCCAAGCATCTCCCTCCACTACGCGCAGAGCAGGACCTTGCAGAACCACGATCGAGACAAGAACAAAGCACAAAGACGAAATCTCGAATGCCAAGCTTATCCCATGCATTTTTTCAGTTTACATACCACCTTTGAGCAGTGAGATTAACCGCGACAGTGTACCCAGATACTTTGACTACACTTTGATCACTACATATCTTCTGAAAGGGGTGCACGCAGTATGTGCTGACCAGGATAAGCTCGCAGCACTGAAATTTAGTGATTTTAACCTTGGAGATTGCAAAATCTACAATATGTTAGCTCCGCATAAATACTTAACCAATACCAAAGGAAAAAACTCTAAGATTGTCCCAAAGTCATGGACCCAAAACCTCGCGCAGTCCACACTGCTCAATGTAATGAATATCCCTCACTTCGACAGACACTAGGAAGTCAACGCATGCGTCAAGCTGCTACTGTCTTGCTACCACTGTGGATACTTATGGTTGGACTGCCGCATCACTATGGATCCGACTTTGATCAATCGGATCACAGGACTTAGCATGCAGGGCCTTGACCCACATGATGTTTACCCAGGAAAGACCTCAGACCGAGCACTAGTACAACGGATAAAATAAACTTATGGTGATATAGAGAAGGGTATGTGATACTACAAGGTAGCTTCTATCCAAAGTGGCGTAGTGTGCCTCGCCTGTCAGCTTATCGTGGGCAATTTAGTTCATAATAACATACCAACACAGGGGACTGGCTTCATAGTTGACCTCACACAGAAGTGCGTCGAGGGACTACAAATGAATTGGGCACATAATCTTGTAAACCAGTTAGAGATGGATTGTAGAGAAGCGCACGACCAAGGGTATGACTTCCACTTTAGTTGGTTGCTCATACTCATCGTTTTCATCACCTAAGAGCTGCCAGAAGGAGCCACCTTTCTGGAGATCGAACCCTTCGAACCACTGGCTACGAAGTTTTGTATGTTGTGGTACTCCATCGACATGCACAAGAAGTGGCAGTCCAATGTTGTCTTCCACGCCTATTACAACCAATTGAAGAATGCAATCCAGTCTACACCACGAATCACTCCGAACACACTTCATAGGTTTAGACCTTTGATGAAATTCATCATAGACTACCACTGAACATATATTACAGCGCGTGGTGATGAGCATAAACAGGATCTCCAATCCTACTACAAGTTAACAGAAGATGACTTTGAGGAGATTACCAAGGAATGGTTGGCGAACCTCCTTATTGTAGCGGACCCCGCAGACATGTCCAATGCAAAAATCCCTGAAGCTATGTCGGATACACCTGGGACAAGCAAGACTAAGAAGGATGACGAAGTTGAAGATGTCCCTAGCACATCCACGAAGACTACTTCGATCTCACCTGCACAGGGGGGTGATGGTGACGAACTAGGTGGCACAGAGGTTGAGCAAAACAGAGGCAAGGTTACTCTGCCTAGAGAGGAGGAGGATCCCTCTATGAAAAGAAAGATTACACTGCCAAAGCCCTCATCCCGAAAGAAATCTAGGGCCACCCGGACCATGCTCAAAACTACCCTTACACCGGATGACTTCGACTTCTTAATTGTTGTGCTGAATGATGTTTCACTAGAGCTCACAGGAAAGCAAGAAGCAAAACAGGAGGAGATATTCAGCCGGATCAAGGTTGAACTCTAAGAAGTGCAACAGGCACTCCAGTCTAGTAGAGCAGTTTCTACTGCACCCGTGATAAGTGGAACATCAGGAACAGGCGATGAGTCCACTCAATTACACCAGATCACTGATCAAGTCAAAGATCGCCTCCGACGAGCTCAAGAGGATGTAGGGAAAGCCACCCAGGCTTTGGTACAAGAAAAAAATGCACTTCTAGAACAACAGAGTGAGGTAGAATGGGAAAATATTTTCCTAAAAGTGAAGTGGGATGAGGAAAAAGCACAGTTACAGTAGAGCAAGGACCAATTGATAGCAGAGCAACTTGAAGTATAAGAAAGGGTTCACAAAGCACTTCACTCTGTCACAATCATAGAAGTGAAGAGGGAAGACTGTCTCCCACAACAGGTGACCCGACTGGAAGAAATAATCTAGCAACTCCAACAGCGCATCACATATTTGGAGCTCTGCACCGTGCCCGAGACTCCCCAAGAAATAAGAGATCTAAGAGAGGCCACTAATCGAAGTGCAGTTGGTCGATTAAAAAAATTTGCATTGGAATGCAAGCAGCTGAGCGCTAGAAGCACCTAGACTTATGAAACCCTCTCAAAGAATCCAAGATTGTAGACATTGGAGGCACAACTCCAAGAAGCAAAGTAGCACGCAGACACGCTGCAGGCACAAATGAAGATCTTGACTGTAATGACCCTAATTGGGTAAATGTTTAAATATTAAAATAAAATTAATTAAAGAAAATATTGTGGTTAACTAAGTAATACTTTAACTATAGATCGCATTTAATGACCTGAGAAATAAATCTTAAGAAATCAATGAGAAATGTTATAAAATGGTTGCGTATGCAGAGAGGAAGAGCCTGTTAGTCCCGAGAAGATAAAACATTAATGGAGGGACAAGGGACAGGGACGAGGGCAGGTAGGAGAGTAAAGGAGGAGTCGGTGAAGGAGGGATAAGGGAGAAAGGGAGGTTTACGTGAGGGGCATTCGACATTGGAGGGGGAAGGATTCTGGAGGATTTTCGGACTTGCCGTGAGCACAGAGTTTCTGACTGTGGCTTTTCATCAGTGGAGGCACCGAGTTGCTGGAGGTTTTGGGCATGGGGGCCAGGATATCCGTAGATATCCTGGAGCTAGGTAGTTTTCCTAGTTGGTAGGGAGGACAGTAGTTTTGGGTAGTTATTTTCCTATTTGTGGCAGGGTTGATCTAGTAGCAGGAAGCATGAAGGCAGCAGCAAGGCACATAGGCAACAGAAATTAGCATCAAAACCAGGTACTTGTTAAGTTATGTATTTATTTCTTTCTGCCATGAAATCAGTATTTATTGATAAATCTAAGTTACTGAAGTTGTTGTTATGAAAATCCATATTATGCTAGGAAGTTATTGTTTCAGTTTACGAAATAAAATGTTTATGAAACTTAATGATGTTTAGAAATATTTGGCTGTTACATATGGTATCAGAGCGTCTTAGTTTGAAATATGGGCCTAAGGGCCAAAGACCCAGAATGTTAACTCCAACCACGCTTAAACTACAAACAAAACACGTTCAGTTTGACCCGATATGACTGATACAGTATCCGAAAATATACTCATGTAGTACCCCTAAGTTATCCAAGAAAATAATCTCATATATCGCAAGCAACAGCTTTAGGTAATACCCTGTAACTGGATCATGTATGGTCACTACAGTTTTAGTATGAACATTCGAAGGAATGCCTTTAAAATAGTGGCATCAAACTGGATAGTTGGAAGGATCACTTCCCACAAAATGACTATCCTTAAAGTAGCCTGAATAAAGCTATTAAGCACAAAAAACAGAGATGATAACTTAATTTTATTTTGAGCAATACTTGTCAATGAAGTTTCGAGTAGAATCGACACCTGAAATCGATGAAAATGTTGAGGGAAACTTCTGTCTAAGGCTTGAAGTTGGTAAGAATTGATAACTACACGAATTATACTAAAAAAAATGCAAAAGGACATTGCAGGACCTTGAAAAGGCTTACTTCATCTCGAACTTACCTGAATGAGGAACTGCCAATGCGTAGTCGGGCAAAGGAAATTTCGAAGACTTGTACCACACAGGAACAGCGTAAACTAATTGTTTGTACTAACCTCAGTGAAATTATAAATAATGAAGAATCTCAGGAACTATAGACCCATACAAATCTTAACCTTGCCAAGAAAGAAATGTTAACATTACGCAATGTTTTATGCAACTAATCGATTATCCCGAACGAGAGCTATCTATTACGTGGGAGAACGGATCTGCGTCGTCAGATCTCGGGTGAAATCCCGTCAGCCGTTAGATATCGAAGAAGTTGCACCGGGTTTAAGTCCTAAGTGTGCAGAGGAGGAGTCCCGGAAGAGTCATCGGGGTTTTGTTAAGTAAGAGAATTGAGACCTTGTGGTTCTCGAAATCCCGAGAATGGATCCTAGCCGTTGATCTCGGTAGGACACGCGTCAATGTTCTGCGGAGGAATCGAGATTTTACCCATCGGAGATTTCAGGAGTGTGGAACTCGTGCATGTTGAAATCGCGATCCACGATTTCTCGATAGAATCGGAGCCGTCCAAATAGTGGGGACACGTGTCAGGAGATCCCGCAGCGTCGGAGATCGGGGAATTGAAAGTCCCATGCACATAACAACAGGAATCGCGATATCCCGAAGCGCAATTTCCCGACGGGTACAAGGACAGAATGGGGCCCACAGAAGGGTCAATGGTGGACAAGTGGCATCGGGTATCAGGATATCGCGAGTTTCGTGGACGAGGTGTCCATGCACTACAAAATCATGAACCCTGAAAGCCGACGCAATTAACTTAACTCTTAACCCTTGATTAAAAGAATTAATTAATGACCGTTTAATTAAGACCTAAACATATCGTGAAATCGGAGATCGGGGTTTCGTGATTCAATGTACGCCGATTCTTGTTATGGGAAATCTCGAATCTTGATTTCATTAACCTTCAAACTCGTGAAACGTTAAAATTTTAACCATTCGTTGACCTAGGGTAAACGTAAAAAGGCATCGCAAATTTTAAATTGATGAAATTCTTGCCCGAGGAGGACCGAAAACCCGATAGGGAACCGTAAGGCAACGGTCACATAGGTGCAGGTCACATGGACCTTGGTGTAGCTGAAAGGGCTAACACGCAAGGAAGAGGCGCATCGGGATATTAGGAATCTCGTAGGCATAGGATTCATGCAAATCGATAGTGTAATATCCGAAATCCCGATAAGGGATAAGACTGCGGTCACAGGGCGAGGTCGTGTGGATCACGAACATAGCTTAAGGGGATAATGTACTAGGAACATATTGGGGATCGAAAAATCGCGAGTCTTAAGGAATTGTGAGGTTCGACATTTGGAACCCCGAAACTTCGATGAAGGATAGGACCGGGGTCACATGGAACGACGATCATATGAGGGATGTCTAGCCTAGAGGGCTAGCACATAAAGTGCCATATCGGAGAATTGGTAATCGAGAGTCTATGAGGACAGAGGTTCATGACAGCGAAAGTCACAAAACCCCGAATCCCGACAGGGAATAGGACTACGGTCACATAGGACAGGGTCACATGGACCAAAGCATAGTCAAGGGAGGGCTAAAGTTAGAAGGTAGCGCATCGGCATATCGGAGGTCGGGAGTCTGTAAGGACAGGAAACTCTTGGCATCGGGCATAAGGAAACCTCGAAATCTGAAATTTAAGTGGGGAATTTCACAGTTAGGAGCAAAGGACCGTGAGCAATACGGAAGGCGATGCATACACAGCTAACTACATGTATATGCACAGATGAATAAATTTATAAAGATAAACGAAATAAATTGAAAGAAAAATAGCCAAAGTCTGTACAGGGCTGGAATTACAAGCAAATCATTTTGTTTCAAAAGAAGAAATCACCATTCATTACCACTGCGTAAGCAAGGTTTATGAAATTTCTTGATACGAATAACCCCGCGTTCTTCATGAAGGTACTGAAACTATGCACAATATGCGGACTGAATCGTGCCTCTTACTATAGCTGAGGGTGAGCTCCACAAAATGTACAGACAAGGGATTGGTTCCCAAAATTTCAAGGAGACTGGACTCCAGGTCCCGGATCTTATCAGGGGCCATATCAATATACTCTGTTTTTGGAAAACGAACTGGTAAAGTGCTCAGAACAACATTGTGGAAGTGAGCCATGGAAAGGGTGATTCTGAAAACCTCTGAGCAGAGCAGAGGCAAATCTGTGGTGGACAAAGTCTGATGCGAGGAAAGTCCCAGCGGATGAGAAAGTGGGATAGAGGAAGAACGCGTAGAGAGTTGAAAGGTTGACAGGTGTAGAAATTGAGGGTTAGATACGAGGGAGCTTATGAAAGCCAGACGAGCACGTGGAACCCATGCATGCCCAAACCCTTGGGTATACGTTCAATTATTATATATATATAATATAAAGTGTTAAAAATAATTTAAAGTAAATTAAATAATTTAGTATAAATAATTTATCTATAAATAAGATTAAGTTAGTATAAAATTAAAGTAAAATTAATTTGGGTTAAATTAGTGTAATAATAATTTTAAAATTATTTTATTTGAGTGTAAGGTTAATCTACCTTAAAATTTGATGTTAACCAAGCTTAGACGCTTAATCCTAACCCAAACCTAGCCAATTCCCCTGATGGAGTAATGTCTGTTTACAGAAAAGTAAAGAAAACTTACACCCAACCCTGTTTCTAAGTTTAAGTAGCACCCATTTGAAACGTCCTTGAACTCACCCGGACAACTTTGGGGGTGATGCAGGTTAAGTCATACAAGATGGTTAGGAATCGAAGGGGTCGAGGCAGGGGAGTGTCGTCATGGGCACCACCGACGCCACCCACACCATCAACCCCACCGACACCACTAGCACCACCACCACCATCGCCCGAACTATCCCTCATACTACTCTCATTGGAAGCCATTAATGAGACTTTAAAGGGGTGCCAACCAGCAGGGGCTGAAGTGGAACCCCCACCATCTGGGACAGGTAATCCAGAAGAATCAAGGAACTCAAGGGGAGAATTTCCACCTGAAGACATCACGCGAGAATTGCAGAAGATCAAACTTCCAGAGTTTGCCGGAGGTCGCGCCAGTGAATGCGCGGAAGCATGGTTGGAAGGCATGACAAGGTGTTTTTCCCTAAGGGACTATGCGTCCAACTCGAAGGCAAAGATCACAATTTTTCAGTTAAGAGATAGTGCCTTGAACTGGTGGGGCAACTTGGAAAGACAACTACACCTTACCCCAGACACAATATCTTGGGAACTTTTCAAGGAGAGGTTCCGAAGGAAATATCTACTAGCATACTACGAGGAGCAACAAGTAGGGGCATTTCATGCCTTAGTACAAGGAAACAGAACTGTAGAAGAAGATGAGATCATGTTTATGGAACTGGTCAAATATGTTTCGTATATGGACAATGACCAGTGACAGGCAGAGCGCTTCATTTATGGATTGAACCCGAAGATAAGAGCTATGGTGCGGATGTGGAAACCATCTTCAGTAGTGGAGGCGGTAGAAAGTGCACATTACATAGAAGAACACATGAACTTAACAGGGGGTGCAAGATAGACATTTCTGCATCGCCCTGGATTCGTAGGAGAGACCCCGAGGACATTTCCTAGGGGAGGGGGCTCAAGGCCACCACCTTATGGTAATAGAGGCTTGCCAAGGACAGTAGCTGCAGGGATTTCAATGGAAGCTAGTGCAACATCTCGTTCATCGCCAATGGTGCAGACAGGTCCACGACCATATCGAGGAACAACTAGTAGGGGCAGGGGTTCCAAGGGAAGGAACTCATTTCAGATTTAGCCACATAACAGTGCACTGGTTCAATCTCGTATTACCTGTTGGAGATGCGAGGGACCCCATTACCAACGGGATTTCCGAGAGTTACAACCAGGGTTTGTGCATAGAGAGGGAAAGGAACCGATGGGGAGATCAAGTAGCAACCATCAGATTTACGCAGCGGTTAACAACCGCCAGGCTGAACATCAATCCACAGTAGTAGAATCCTCAGGTACGCTAAATCATGTCAATGTTAAGATTTTGTTTGATTCTGGTGCAACAGATAGTTTCATTTCACCATCTGCATTAGAAAGGAGTGGGTTGGCAGCCTACGAGCACGATGACTTTAAACAAGTCGAGATGGCTTCGGGGTAAAAACAAGCTGTAGGACCTAGTGTCGATAATTGTATAGTAGACCTACGAGTGTGCACTACCAGGTTGAAGGTATACGTCACTGCTCTTGGGGCATATGACCTAATCATTGGAATGGATTGATTAGCAGCTCATCGAGCTTTGGTAGATTATTTCGCAAAGAGGGTGCTTTGTATTGATGATGAAGGAAGACCAATAGAGATCCAAGGTGTACAGAGAAAAGTGTCATTACGCTTTATATCAACTATGAAGATCAAGCGATGCTTGAGACAAGGGTGTCGACTTTATGTAGTAGAGGCAGTGAAAGAAAGGAAGGGACCCTCATTAGATCAGTATCCGGTATTGTCAGAATTCCAAGATGTTTTCCCGAACGAGTTACCAGGGTTAGCTCCAGAAAAGGAGCTTGATTTTACTATTGAGCTAAAACCTGGTGCAGAACTAATATCCAAGACTCTGTATCGGATGACAGTGCCAGAACTTTGTGAATTGCAAATGCAGTTGAAGGAGTTACTAGACTTAGGGATAGTAAGGCCCAGTGTCTCACCTTGGGGCGCACCGGTAATTTTTGTAAAGAAGAAGGATGAATCATTACGACTGTGTATAGATTACAGGGACTTGAATCGTGCTACAGTGAAAAATAGGTACCCAATGCTGCGAATAGATGACCTCTTCGATCAGATGAAAGGAGCAGCGGTATTCTTAAAGATCGATTTACAATCAGGGTATCATCAGTTAAGGATTAAGGAAGGTGATATCCCAAAAAATGCCTTTCGGACTCGGTTTGGACATTACGAGTTTGTTGTAGTACCTTTCAGATTGACCAATGCACCAGCAGTATTCATGAGCCTCATGAACGACGTATTCTGGAAGTACTTAGACCGATTTGTACAAGTTTTTCTAGATGACATTCTCATCTATTCCAAGAATGAAAGAGAACACGAGGAACACTTGCGAATAGTGTTGTCTTGCCTTAGAGAGAACAAATTGTATGGGAAGCTGTCGAAGTGTTCCTTCTTCCAGACAGAGATCCACTATTTAGGTCATATCATTTCCGGCAAAGGAATCTCGGTGGACCCAGAAAAGGTAAAGGCCATTATGGGATGGCCAGTGCCGAAAAATGCACATGAGGTGAGAAGCTTCATGGGGCTAACAGGTTATTACCGGAGATTTGTGGAAGGATTCTCAAAAATAGCGAAACCCATCACCACTTTGCAACACAAGGGGGGTCAGGTATGAATGGACAGAAGAATGTGACAGTGCATTCATTGAGCTTAAGAGGTTACTGACTAGTGCGCCAATTCTATGAGTGCCAGATATGGAAAAGGACTTCATGGTCTGCACGGATACCTCGAAACAAGGGTTGGGGGCCGTGCTAATGTAGGATGGAGGAGTGATAACTTATGCATCAAGGAAGTTGAAGAAACATGAGGAGCTATACGTGACTCATGATTTAGAGTTAGCAGCTGTAATGCTAGCTCTGAAACTTTGGAGGCACTATCTTGTGGGGTGAAACTTTGAGCTCAAGACGGACCATCAAAGTTTAAAACATCTCTTCACTCAAAGAGATCTGAATGCCAGGTAAAGGCGATGGAGTGAATTTATGAGTGAGTATGATTTTGGTATTTTGTACATCAAGGGAAAGGAAAATGTGGTCGCAAATGCCTTGAGTAGGAGACCACGTATCTTCTCCTTGGTAACCTTAAAGGTCAATATGAGGGAACATGTGTTGACACAACTACCAGGAGATAATTGGTATTTAAAGGTTACTTCAAACCTCCAGAGTGGGAGGCAGTTAGTTCCGAAGTATGAAGGATATAGCCTGGAAACAGACAGACTGTTAAGATATCGAGGAAGGATGTACATCCCTGAGAATGGGGATATTCGAAGCATTATACTGAAGGAATCCCATAGATCACTTTATTGTGCGCATCCGGGAGTGAAAAAGATGTACGCAGATATGAAGAAACTCTTCTTTTAGGTAGGTATGAAGCGCGATATAGTCCATTTCGTCGCCAAATTCCTAGAGTGTCAACAGGAGAAGGTCGACCACCATCACCCGGCAGGCCTCCTACAACCACATGACATCCCTATGTCCAAGTGGGAAGTCATCTATATGGATTTTGTTGTAGGGTTGCCGCTCACATCTCATAGACACAATGCCATTCTTGTGATAGTGGATAAGTTAACCAAGAGTACTCATTTCATTCCAGTTAGAGACACTTATGATGTTACTGATGTGGCACGAGTTTTCATAAGTGAGGTTATCCATTTGCACGAGATACCAAAGAAGATTATTTCAGATAGGGACTCCAGATTCACATCTAGGTTTTGGACAAGTTTATAGTCAGCATTGGGGACTCAGTTGAACTTAAGCATAGCTTATCATCCTGAAACAGATGGGCAAACTGAGAGAGTAAATCAAGTTATGGAAGACATGCTTAGGATGTATGTAATGGATAATCAAACCCAGTGGGAGAAGTACCTACCTTTGGTAGAGTTTGCCTACAATAACAGTTATCATAGTTCCATCGAAATGCCACCATACGAAGCTTTGTATGGAAGGCCATGCAGAACACCATTGAGTTGGGATAGATTAGAAGATCGAGTAACAGTTGGGCCAGAATTGATTTAGGAAATGGAGGAACAGGTGATTCAGATTAGGCAGAGACTAAAGGAAGCACAGGATAGACAGAAAAGTTATGTGGATGCACACAGGACCGACCGAAATTATGAAGTGGGGGACCAAGTTTTCATTCGTATCAGGCCTAATAAGAGTACCATACAGTTCGGGAAGGGGACAAAGTTGTCACCTCGATTTATAGGGCCATTTAGGGTCCAAGAGAAAATTGGACCCGTTACCTATCATCTCGTACTGCCACCCCACTTGCATAAAAATCATAATGTATTTCATGTATCTATTTTACGTCATTATGTTGCTGATGAATCACATAAACTAAATTGGAAAGAATTGCAGGTATCAGACGTGGGAACCCTCACGGTAGAACCGTTACGCATATTGGAACGTAGAGTCCGACAGCTGAGGAACCGTCTGGTAGACCAAGTTAAGGTCCAGTGGGACAAGTATAGTCCAGGATCTGCTACTTGGGAAGACGCCGAGACACTATGACGAGACTATCCCTCACTATTTTGACCACTTCGAGAACATGTTTCTCGAAGATGGGGTGTATGTAACACCACCTTTTGACTTAGACAGCCAGGATTACCTGAGGCCTATACACTTTATTTTCTAGTCACAGTGAAACTATTAAGTGATACACTTAAACTTTAAAATTTATGAACTTTTATGAATGTTTAAATGTTATCGATGATG
>ML788514.1:272448-370919 GCA_009831015.1 Picea engelmannii | reverse complement strand
GAGGAAGGATGAGTAGTAATAGTTGAGACAATATGGAGATCTGTCATGTGGTGGAATTTGATGAAGAGAAATGTGTATATATGAATATTCATTATTATGTAACTAAACCACAGTTGTTTAAAATAAATTATTGAACCGGACAAGTTTAATTAAACGATTTCTCACACAATTAATTGATTGTTGTCTTTTATAAAAGACTAGTCTTGCTGACTGGATTGAGTGCATACCTAAATTATTAAAGGATGACAGTTTGATTATTAGTACATGCATGAGATTTGCATGTACTAGCTACACATGCATTTCTTGTACATATACACTAGTATGTATGAGCTTTCTTGACTTACTAATAATGTCAGTTACTTGTTGTGAATGGGTGAACCATGCTCTTTTCCTTTGTACCGTCAGATCCCTTAACTTCGGGACGAAGTTTCTTGAAGGGTGGGTGTATGTAATGACCCTAATTGGGTAAATGTTTAAAGATTAAAATAAAATTAATTAAAGAAAATATTGTGGTTAACTAAGTAATACTTTAACTATAGATCGCATTTAATGACCTGAGAAATAAATCTTAAGAAATCAATGAGAAATGTTATAAAATGGTTGCGTATGCAGAGAGGAAGAGCCTGTTAGTCCCGAGAAGATAAAACATTAATGGAGGGATAAGGGACGGGGACGAGGGCAGGTAGGGGAGTAAAGGAGGATTTGGTGAAGGAGAGATAAGGGATAAAGGGAGGTTTACGTGAGGGGCATTCAACATTGGAGGGGGAAGGATTCTGGAGGATTTTCGAACTTGTTGTGAGCACAGAGTTTCTGACTGTGGCTTTTCATCAGTGGAGGCACCGAGTTGTTGGAGGTTTTGGGCACGGGGGCCAGGATATCCGTAGATATCCTGGAGCTAGGTAGTTTTCCTAGTTGGCAGGGAGGACAATAGTTTTGGGCAGTTATTTTCCTATTTGTGGCAGGGTTGATCTAGTAGTAGGAAGCAGGAAGGCAGCAACAAGGCACAGAGGCAACATAAATTAGCATCAGAACCAGGTACTTGTTAAGTTATGTATTTATTTCTTTCTCCCATGAAATCAGTATTTATTGATAAATCTAAGTTACTGAAGTTGCTGTTATGAAAATCCATATTATGCTAGGAAGTTATTGTTTCAGTTTACGAAATAAATTTTTTATGAAACTTAATGATGTTTAGAAATATTTGCCTGTTACATTGAACCCAGTTGAAATAATGAAGAGGTTTGCAGAACAACGCACAACCCAACAACAAGTACATACACTGCAAAGTAAGGTGATGGAAGTCTCCCAACGACTTCATCCAATCCAAGAAAAGGCATGCCAACTATTCACTAAACTTGAAAGCTAGGGAGCTGAACTTGAACAGGTTGTCATCACCGCAGAACAACGCCTGGAAGGACCGCTAAATGACACAGTGATCCAGGAATTCACTGAGAAAGAGGTTGTCGCACTGCAGTAGGTTAAAGCAGCTCGATCAAAGATCGAAGCATTTGATGTGGGATTAATCAGACCAGAGTGACTCGGGACGCGTCACAGGTGAGTGTTGGCAGCTTGTTGGCCCTTGACCAATTTTTGAAGAATACTTGGTCATATTCGACCATTTTTGGGACTTCGACAACCTGTTAAGTTGGAGCGCAACGCGAAGAAGAAATTAGGGAAACTAGACCTATTTTTGGGTCCCTTTAGGGTTTTGGGTTAATGTAATGGGAAAGGGATGTCGGACCATGGGTCTACCCACGCTTAGGCCCATTTTGTAACCTATAAATAGATACTTAGGCAATGTAAGGAAGAGACAGTAGTATCACATCTATGTGATGTATAGCTGATGGCTTAGTGCCAGGAACCGAATCTGTGTGATCAGATGTATATAGTAAATGCTATGTGCCTGATTGTAAGAAGCTTGCAAGTTGTTGTAGTTTTGTGATGAAGTGCGAGGAAGAAGGATCTAGCGAGTTGCGCAGATCTTCTATCCTGTGCGAAGTAAGGATTGTTGAAGCTCTGTGCTGTAACTTCTTGAATGAGATAATAAAGAAGAAGATTTTGTGGACATAGCTCCAGGGTGGGGGTGAACCATGGTAACTTTGTGTTTTTTGCTCTGTGCTTTGATCTGATGTGTTTATCTCCTTCTTTTCTAAGTGCTTTGATGTGATTAGATAGATCTAGTTATGCTTTGTGCTTATGAGATATGAATGAATATTACATCTAATATATGAGATGCTTAGTGCTTGATCTATTGAATCTAATCTATATGTCTGTGGCTAAGTGTTGAATCCCCTTAAATCTAAGTTCATGCTACAATGTTATGTGCTCTCTACGAAGTGTCATGAGGGTTGAATATTGATGGATAATCTATGCTAGGTGATTGCTAAGTGTTATAATCATAGATCTGTGTCCCAACTTAGGTTGCAGACACTTGAGTCCTACAACCACCCCTACCTCTACCTCAGGTGAGACTTCATCTGCTTCGCAGGGGTTGCCGAAAGGGCTAGTAGTTAGGGTTTTGTTGGTGCGTTGTTGTAGCGTTGAAACCTGGGTCTTCCCCTATGCCAACACTCTCCTTGGATGGCCTAACACCTTGCCCTATACAACCTTCTTCTTAATATTAATAGATACCAAACTAACTTACAAAATCAAATAAAATAATATTGATTTAAAAAATAAATAGCCCCATTATTAAAAACTAACCAAATAGCACCTTTTAGAAAACCCCTTCAAAAGCATTACTACATCGATATGGAAAAATTTTAGACTGAAACTATCGAGGTGAGTTATACAACACTGCCTAAGCTATTGGAAAAAAATGTGGCAGACTATCATTTTCCATCAAAAAAAATAATAAGAGCTTATTTGGAAAGATTAGTAAGGGGTCTTCCTAATGATTCAAAATGGATCGTTCATCATATAAATGAAGCATACACCATGGGAAACCACGTTAAGCCGTATCTGAAGTTAAGTTACAAGGTTTTTCCTCCTCATCTAAGTACTTATTTTATTTATTGTTATGTTATTCCTTTGAATTATGAAATAAAATCCAAATATTTAGTGCATGCAAGGATTGTTCATGGATTTGTTTATGCATAAATAAAAAATGCATATAGTGTAGGACACCCCTATGTGGATGAACTTGTTGATAAATTCTTGATCGAAGTTCTAAAGGTTGGTGGGGATGAGTAAGTATAGACTTTTATAGGATGATGGGATGGGCAAGTTTAGACCTGCAAAATGCATGACTTATTACATTATTTAGTTGTTTTTGAGCAAACTACATGTTTGTTAAAACTCGTAGGACAATTAGAGTACCCGTGGAAGAGTTTCGAGCATTGCATTGATGGTTGAAAAATGCAATATCCATAATCAAGAAGGAGGAAATACATTGTCCATTGCTTCAAAGTGTATTGCTTTCTTACAATTACAATATTAGATTAATCCTTACAAGATTTTTTTGACAATATGAAATATCTCTATGTGTTATATTTAAGTTTCATTAACATTGAATCATTTTATGATTCTATCGTGAATTTAAATATTTTGACGTACTTTTATCCTAGACAAATATTGAGAAATAGTAAAAATAATCCAAATTTGTCTTTTTTTCACATTGTAAAATTAGTGTTGAGTGCCTCAAAGAAATGAACACCAAAAACTACAGTTAATTATTATTGGAATTAAAAATATTCCAAGTTGTAGCTACAAATGTTTTCTACAACCTCTCATACTCAATTAACCAAAATAAATCTTCTATCGTGAAGTCCAATATGCAAATATTGCAATTGATATTATTTGTCAATTTTCATAGTCAGTACATAAATGCACTCCAAGGCCAAACCAAGTACACCCAAATTATGAAAATATGATTGAGACATAATTACACAATGTTGAGCCTATATACCCATGCATTAGGTTTGCTAAAATGCTTACTTACATATTTTTCTCACTTTTACACAAATTTTAAAAAATGCATGCCAAAAGAAAAATTAGGTATGATAAAGGAAATATGAAGCACATACATCATACTTAAGGATGCCTTATGCCTTATATCATGCTTAAGACTGATGACCCTATAACCCTACAAATCCTCTCTAGGATTCTCTCTCTCTCTCTCTCTCTCTCTCTCTCTCTCTCTCTCTCTCCCCCCACTTCTTCTTTCTCAATGATCACATTGAGATGTATATACATAAGATGGAGAATTAAAATTCTTAATTGTCATCGGGGTTAAAAAATATAAGTTAGATCCATTAACAATACGTTTCATAAAGCCCTCACTAACTCAAAAATTATCCTGTGGCATTGAATTACATGAAACAATACACATGTGCCCTAAAATGTAATTCTATAGAATCACATCTAGTTGATGACATCTAAGAATACTTATTATTTTATTGTAAACATCTAGGTCTAACCCAACAAGTCAACATGTTTTCTACCCTTCAAAAACCAATTTTTCCATTTGAACATATGACATGAACATAAATATTTTCCTTTAAAAAATACACACCACATTGTGCATGAGGGTCATATGATCAAAATAAAACTCGTTTTATTGAGCCTTATTGTTGTTTAAAAAGTTGACATAACAAGAATTGTTAAAACATTCTTCCTCTACAAGTTATGGATTTGCCAAGTTGGCCTCTAACCATGTTTTGACCAAAATTGACTAGCTTCACTAAAATGCACACCCAACCTTCATTATCTAGCCAAATTGAATTATTTAATTTGTAGAGTGTGTGTGTCTATTCATTACAAACCTTTATACAAATCTAGATTTTTTATTTGACACCTAAGACTATGTTTTGCAAAAATACTCCAAATTTTCGTTTTTCACAGGGTAAAAATTAGGATTGACTACCTCAAAGACCATGACTTGTAATTAATGATAACGAGAAATAAATATATTTTAGGTTGGATATACCAACCTTTTATACAATCTCTCATACTCAATTGCACAAAATAAATATTTATAATGAAATTATAGTAATTGATATTATTTACCAATTTTCACTGTTACTAGAAAAATGCACTCCAGGAACAAACCAAGTACACCCAAGTTATGAAATTTGGATTGAGAACATAATTACATAATACTAAACTTATATACTCATGCATTAGATCTATCATAATGCCTAATTACTATTTTTCTTACTTTTACACAAATTTGAAAAAATGCATGCCAAAGAAAAATTGTACATGCTTAAAGAAATATGAAGCATGGGCATGATACTTAAGGATTCCCTAGGCCTTGTATCATGCTCGGGACTCATAACCCTATAGCCCTCTATATCCTCTCTAGAATTCTATCTATCTCTCCCCTCTTATTTCTCAATGATCACATTAGGATGTTTATACACAGGATGAAGAAGTAACAACCATAATTGTCATGAGCCTTGAAAACTCTAAGTTAGAGGTGCTTCTCTTATAGTGATAGTATTATTGCACAAAATGAGCATACACATCTTACTAAATCAGTTCATAATGACAAACAAGTAGTAACAACCTCTTTGAGGCATTGGTAAACCTCCAACAAAGTCCATGGAGATGCTCTCCCAAGGTTTGTTTGGTATTGGAAACGACATGTGCAGTCCAAGCTTCATATTGCTTGGCTTGCTAGTGCTGCAAAGAACACAACCCTTAACAAATCTCGCCACTTTCTCCTACATATTTGGCCAATACACATACCTCTGCAAATTTTCCATTGTCTTTGTCACACCAAAATGTACGACTAGCATCAAAGTGTGATCTTATCTCATCTACCGAATCCTTTTCTCTTGTCACTATGCAGAACTTGTCCAAATTGTATATTTATTCTTCATTCATCTTTCGGTACATTTTGGATTGTAAAGCTCCTAGATCATATCTTATCGAGATAACAAATTTTTGAGAAGATTTTTGACAATACTTTAGGAGAGGATGGATATCGAACTAAGGTATTCCACAACATTTCCAATACTAGACTTGCCAAAAAATGCAAGTTGTTAACTGGAGAATAGTACAATCGTTGAGTGGACCTTAGAAAAGCAAGCATCCAAAGACATAGGACGAATAGTTGGTGTACATTCAACACTCATACAATCTAGCACTTCATTCTTCCACTAACAAATCATATTTTGAGACTTGCTTCATTTATTTACCTCCCTTACCATTGGGCATTGTGTATGGACAACATAAGGATGAAGTTGAGGTGCAAGGATAAGAGGGGAAGGAGAGAATTTTTGGAAAGGATCTAACAAATACATTTGAAGGTGCAAGAGTATATTGAGAGAGGAAGTAGAAGTATAAATCCATACATGACCAACATAGAGAAAATCACAACTTCCATGTTGGAGACAAGGTGTGGCTTTACCTCTGCAAGGAATGCCTGCAATGAATAACAAAGAAACTAAATCCCCTCAGATAAAAATCTTTTGACGTCATCAAAGAAGTGAATATTAATGCCTTCAAATGGAGAGTTACTCCTTATATGCAAATTAGTTTGGTGGTGAATGTTGAGTATATGAAATTGTTTAAGGATTCCATGCTGTATGGAGAAGAAGATCATCATGTTCTCCCCACTATTGAATAATTTGCACTACATTCTCTTGAAGAGTTAAAGGAGGATATGATTATGTAGAGAAATGAATAGGTAACTCGTAGGGGACGACAAGAGATCTGGTAGATTAACATCAAAAGACAAACTCTAAGGAAAGTAAAATGGTTTGAGAGGAACCAAGTTGAAATCATGTTCCCTCATTTGTTCTTGGAAGCTTTGAGGTATCAAAAGCCTCTCAATGGGGAGGTGTGATCCGAATTGGATCCACAAGAAAACAATTAGCTATCAACTTAGGTGTTGCAAGGCTTTATAATTAAACAAGTGTGACAACAAATGTACGGATCATGAGTATTGATGCGGTAGGAGAGAGGGTTGATGACATGAAAGGCCCCATGCCATTTCCACCATTGTCCACACCCATTTAATTAATATTGTATTCCAAATATAAGCATGGAAAACAAATGTCAAAAATTTAATACCTTACCACCTCCAATTAAATTATAAAAGACAAACATGTCAAAAATGATATCTAAATCCAAATCACGATGACAACTTTTCCTCTTACCCATCCGAGTTAAACCAAAATTTCTATTTATAACCATAATCCTAAAATTTACAAAAAAATACTTTATGTTTAATAAAGTATCTCTTCCTATCACACAACTTAGTACGGGGTTAATGAGGTGATCCCTTTGCATGCACACCACGTGAATGGTGGATTGACTATTGACTCTGAGGACACTTCGTTTTCATGTGGTGAGCTCTTTTGGGTGCACCACGTGAATGGTTGATTGACTTCATCGTTTAAAATTCGGATAAGTGGGGCCACCATGTGACTGGAGTTATTATTATTTCACCGTATGAAGGTAATAAGTAGTGTTAGGTGGTCAGTTGATAAATTCTTTGGCAAATTGATCTTCCTGTTAAAGATGGGCCACAAGATTAGGGAATTAAGGGTGAGACTCGAGTAGATCCAACTGAATGCTCACCGCGTGAATGGTGGATTGACTATTGACTCCGTGTGCACTGCGTGAATAGCGGATTGACTCTTGACTTCGTCGACACTTCGTTTTCATGTGTTGACTTCATGAAAACTACAGCTTCATACCATGCATTTTGATTGATCACTTAATATGGGGTCATTTTGATTGATGACTATTTACTTCATCGTTTAAAAGTTGGATAAGTGGGGCCACCATGGGACTGGAGTCATTATTTTTTCACCGTATGAAGGTAATAAGTCACATTAGTTGGTAATTGTCACACAACTATTACTGTTTTATGACTTTAGTCGTTTCTTGGTTTTGCAAAGTTGAGAACGAACGGAAGTGAAAATGAAAAGATGAAAATGATAATGGGTTGAGGATTTAAGAAGACGATTAAAAGGGTTGAATTTTTGGACTAGGTGGGAATGGAATTTTGAAAACCTGCAACACCTTCGAATGGCCTCTAATGGTGTCGGGGGGTTTATAGGTTTGGGCTCCTTTACTGTGGTATTTAACCATTGGCCATTTTTACTGGGTCTTTTGTTTTCTACAATGGCTGGTCCTCCAATATCTAGTGTTTGTTATTTTTTGGAGGAACTTGTGGGTAGTTTGGAACCTTCTCTACTTGTCTAGGCCTGGATGCCATTAGCTGGAGGTGTCATTTTTGATTTATTTTCTGCTTTTCCACTTACTCTGGATTTGACAGAGTCATTTATTTCTTTTCCTCCACTTCTGACTGCCATAACTGTTTAACTACCCACTCTTTCCTCTACACTGGACCTGTGGCTATGTTGGTAATCACCCCCGAGGAGCCTTTACTATGGGAGCTAGGTGGCATGGTGGTTGTTGGAAACTGGTGACAAAAAATTCTTCCATGATTAGGATTTAAGATCCTATAATCTAGCTTTGGTTGTAACCAATACGACCAAGTTAGAATATGGATGAGATTGCATTTAATAATCAGTTTTCCTGTGTAATGTATATAAATTTATGTAAACTTGTAGAGGCAGATATGAGGAGTGTGAGATGAGAGTGTGAGTCTGCTGTAATCTCCTTGATCTAAATAATAAGACAACCGATACCTATTCTTGGTGGACGTAGCCCAACATTTGGGTGAACCACGTAAATCGCTGTGTTGATTGTCTGCGTATATATAGATTGTCTTATATGATATTTGTGTTTCTGCATTTGCGAATATAACAAGTGGTATCAGAATTGGTCGAAGGAGAGGGTGTCGGGGGTGTCAAATTCTTGGAGAAGCCGCAGGAGTGAAACCTGTGTACAATGCATCAATTTCTGTATCATCACAGGGACCTCCTCTTGGAAGGTGCGACAACCCACTAGTTGGACTTACAAAACTCGAAAATAATTTCTTAGCTCGTCGCACCCTGGCTGTATCGAGAGGGACGACGACCCATTGAAGCACATTGAAGATCATCACAACCTAGCTACATAGGGAGGTGCGACGACCATCACTAGCACGTCGCAGGGCACGCAAGAGGGATGTGCGACGAATTTAGAATTTTTTTGAAAAACGTTAAGGTATGAAGAATTGAATTTCAATTTTTTAAATCGTGAGAAAGTCAAGTCACGTGGAGGATGTTAAAGGTTTATTATATTTGGATTTAAATATAATATGAAAAGGGTGGAGGAATTAAAGTAAAAGTGAATCTTTTATTGTTATTATTATTTTTTAAAGGTGAATTTTAATTTATTTTTTAATAAAAGGTGAGGAAAAGGAAAGGTTAGTAAAAGGATTTTTTGTTAAATCTTTTATTAAACCTTGTAAAGTTTAAACCATTATTTCTCCACATTATTTTTTCAAAGGGCCTTGGTTATCATAAGCAATGGTGTTTTTTGGAATGTTTCCTCTAATGGCAAAAGACGCAGAGTGCTAAGTTCGAAATTGAGAAGTTCAATGGCAATAAAAATTTCAAGATATGGAAGGTTAAGGCATGGTGAAGGCATTTTTGGGAAAAGCAAAGCAACCCGGGACCGTAACAGGTGATGATTGGGATGAGATGGATGCAAGAGCACTGAGCACCATACACCTGTGTTTGGTCGACGATGTTCTGTTCAATATTGTCTCGGAGAAGACAACAGTCGATTTGTGGACGAAGCTAGAAAGCCTGTACATGACGAAATCCTTGATGAATATGATCTTCCTGAAAAGACAATTGTACAGTTTGTGTGTGAAGGAAGGTATGAATATAGCTAATCATTTAAATACTTTTAATACTCTTTTAGTCTAGTTGGATAGCATGGGAGTGAAATTCGAATCTGAAGATAAGGCAATTACATTATTGTGTTCTTTGCCCACGTCATAGGATCATTTTGTTAACTCTATTAGTTTCAGTTCAACAGAAACTATTGAGTTTGATGATATTGTTGGAGCTTTAATGTCTGAGGAAACAAGGAAGAAATCCAATTCAGAAACCTCTACATCTGAGCTGATGGTGATTAGAGGAAGACCTAAAGAAAGAGGACACGGTCAGAGGGATTTCTCTCGATCAAAGTAAAAGGGAAAAAAGAGCAAGCTTAAGTGTTGGTTTTGTGGAAAATCTGAACACCTGAAGAAGGATTGTTGGAAGAGACAACAAGCCTCCAAAGAAGACCCTCCAAAAGAGACGAAGGAAGAAAATGAAACCGAAACAGGTTCAGCAACAGGTTCAGGTATGACTGATGAAGTTTTATCAATTAGTATTGGTTCACGTCATGATCAACGATGGTTATTAGATTTTGGTGCTTCAAATCACATGTGTCTTCATAGACACTGGTTTATTACTTATCAGTTTGTAGATGATGGAATAGTTTACATCGGAAATGATATCTCGTGTAAAGTTGTGGGAATTGGTAGCATTCAAATTAAGATGTTTGATGGAACTGTTAAAATATTAACTAATGTGAGACATGTACTTGATCTTAGGAATAACCTAATTTCTTTGGGAGTCTTAGACACTGGAGGATATAAGTGTATTGTTCAAGGTGGAGTTATGAAAGTCTACAAAGGAATCCTACTAGTTATGAAAGAGAAGAAGGTTGGTCACCTGTTGTTTCTGTTAGAAGGAAGAACTGAGTCAGATCATGCAACAACGGTATCTGAGAAAGACATTGATTCTATTCGACTATGGAGTCAACGGTTGGGCCATATGAGCGAACAAGGATTGAAGGTATTATCCGATCACAAGTTACTTCCTAGTCTAAAGTCTTTAAAGTTAGATTTTTGCAAGCATTGTATTTATGGAAAACAGAATAGGTAGAGATTTAAAACCGGAAGACACACCAGTGAAGGAATCCTTGATTATATCCATTCTGATGTTTGGGGACCATCCCCTACTATTTCATATGGAGGATCAACATACTTTGTTACTTTTATAGATGATTTCTTTAGGAAGGTGTGGATCTATATGTTGAAAAGTAAGGCTGATGTATTTACAGTTTTCAAGCAGTTTAGAGCTTTAGTGGAAATGAGCACTGACATATCCATTAAATGTTTAAGAAATGATAATGGTGGTGAATTTACGTCAATATAATTTGAAAACTATTGCAAGGATTTTGGGATTGATAGGCATAAAACCACTGCCTATACTCCTCAAAAAAATGGAGTTACTTAACGCATGAACATGACTCTTCTAGAGAGAGCAAGGAGTATGCTTAGTAACGCCAATTTGCAGCAGGAACTATGGGCAGAAGCAGTAACTAAATTTTTTTATTTGGTGAATCGATCACCATCAACAATAATAGAGTGCAATATTCCTGAAGAAGTATGGAAAGGTCACCCTTGTAATTATTCTAATCTTAAAGTTTTTGGCTGTGAAGCCTATGCTCTAATTCCAAAACATCAGTGTTCTAAATTAGATCCAAAATAAAAAGGGCTTATCTTTGTTGGATATGGTGATGGTATTAAGGGGTACAGGTTGTGGGATCCTACTGCCCACAAGATCACCATTAACAGAGATGTGATATTTTATGAATCATCTCTCATCAAATCAGATGTAGATATTCAAATGAAATGAGAAGAAGTACCTAAGTATCAACAGATTCAGTTTCAAACCAGTTCAAATACAGATGAAAGTGAACATGAACAAGTTTATGAATATGTTCATGAAGAGTTTCCTACAGACGAAGACATGGTTGCTGATAACAATCAACAGAATGTGGATGAGCCACAAACTTCCCTAAGGAGATCTACGTGGGTCAGAAATCCTCCAAGAAGGTATGATGATTTTGTTTCATTAGTTTCTTTAAGTATATGCTAATGCAATAGGAATATATGTTTTGAATACCATATGCTAATGCAGTAGGAAGTTTAATGTATACGATGGTTAGTACAAGGCCAAGCATTTCACATGAAGTTGGGGTTGTCAGCAGGTATATGGAAAATTAAGGTAAAGAGCACTGGGCAATAGTGAAATGGGTGCTTCAGTATCTAAGGGACACAAGTGATTACTGTATCACCTATAACAATGGTTGTGAATTAGTCTGTGGATATGTTGATTATGATTTTGTAGGTGATCTGGACAAGAGAAGGTCGACTTCAGGGTATGTCTTTACTCTTGCAAGTGGATATATTATTTGGATGTCAAAGCTATAGAACATTGTTTCTTTATCCACTACAGAAGTAGAATACGTAGCTACTTCACATGCTTGCAAAGAGGCATTTTGGTTGAAAGGTTTTTTTGGTGAGTTTGGAAGGATACAGGACAAAGTAAAGTTACTTTGTGATAGTCAAAGTGCTATTCACTTGGCTAAGAATCCAGCCTACCACAGTAAAACAAAACATATACCTATCAAGTACCATTTTGTTAGACAACTCATCGATGAACATGGAGTCTCTCTTGAGAAAGTACATACAGAAGAGATTTGCACAGACATGTTCACAAAACCAGTATTGTTAGAGAAGATACGATGGTTCTTGGATTCTCTTGGCTTGCAGAAAAGGTGATGAACAAAGAAAGAGAAAGGTATCGGGTTAATTGTTGTCAAGGTGGAGATTGTTGGAAACTGGTGACAACGAATTCTTCCATGATTAAGATTTCAGATCCTATAATCCAATTTTGGTTGTAACCAATACGACCAAGTTAGAATATGGATGATATTGCATTTAATAATCAGTTTTCCTATGTAATGTATATAAATTTATGTAAGCCCGTAGAGGCAGATATGAGGAGTGTGAGATGAGAGTGTGAGTCTGTTGTAGTCTCCTTGATATGAATAATAAGACAACTGATACCTATGATCAGTGGACATAGCCCAACGTTTGGGTGAACCACGTAAATCGTTGTGTTTCTTGTCTGCATATATATTGATTTTCTTATATGATATATGTGTTTTCGCATTTGAAAATATAACAGTTGTTTGGTTACTAGTGTGCTCAGATGATGGAGGAGATCATCAGCGCACTCATGAGTGCGGCTGATGAGGAGGTCTGGGAGAGGGCATGCCTCTTCGACCCAACTCCAATGCATTTAAACCCGAAGCTACACACTAATGGGAATTTATTACCCTAGATATTGTCACCTCTTCCGAACCCTTCTCTTACACATCGCATTGTTCCACCACCCTTTGTTAGTTCTCTAGGTTTTAGAGCTCCTGCTCCCGTTGTTCACTCTATGGTTAGTATTTTCGGTCCAAGCTCTATTGGTGGATTTACTTAGTCTACTGGTCATCCTGTGAGAAAAACTGCAAATTCGGGCTCTCAGAGACCTTTCGCCAAGAAACTGTGGCCTCCTAACCGGTCGAGAAGGAAAATGAATTTAGGGGATGAACTGCGTCTGGAGGAAGCAACTAATTTACCTCTGAATGATTTTTTTGGGCGGTTTTCATACCGTCGCAAATGTACTACACCTCTTTATAGCTGGGTAAAGACCCATTGGCTTCCTATTCTAGGATATGTCCCAAAGGTATTTTACCTCCCACGTGGATGGTTTGGTTTCAATTTACATTCGTCAAAGGATGTCACAAAGATATTAGAGGGATTGTGGCTTTATGATGGTGGTAGTATCATGTTAAAATGTTGGAGGATATCCTTCGATCCTACGCATGACTATTTTCATTTTAGACACTTGTGGGTTCTCTTACCTAGTCTCCCATTGAATTTTTGGAGTTTAAAGGCTCTTATGGCGATTGTAAACTCTATTGGTCGGTTTATTGGTGTAGATGAACAAGCGCTGGGTGCTCCTGACAAAAAAATGGGCAGAATTTTAGTGGAGGTGGATATTCACTCAGGTTGTTGGAGACCCTTGACATTCAGTGGAGAGACTAGCTGTACTCATAGAGGCTAGATTACTTGGGCCTCCCCTTTCACTTCACACTGTGTCATAAGAATGGTCACTTAAGAAACTCCTATTAGGGCATCATGGATGAGGAGGAGTCGAAATATTGTTGTCCTCGAAAACTTCATAGATGTGATTGACCTATTACGGGTTCCATGGGTTGTGACTCACCTCTGTTCGGGACGTAGGACTATCCATCTTCCTCAGATACCGAAACACTTATAGGTAAACTCAAAATTATTTGTCTTTTTTTGTTTCATTCGTTGACCTACCTGGAAAATTTAGTTCTAGATGCTTCCTGTCCGAAGAATGGTTTTCTTGTACATTCCTCCCTATCCGAGCCAACCTCTAAGTCAGACTCTTTAGACTTATACTCCTGTGTTCCTAGTCACTCGGGAGATAAGACATAGATGGTTAAACCTACTGTTTATCTTTCACAGGAGGTGTCTAGGATTCCTCCCGAGATACAAGTAATATTCTTGGGACGAGACCACACACTACTATTTATTTTTCACACTCAGAGATAAAGGAAAATCCTATACTCTCAGGTTTTAGAGAGGAAGAACATGATGAATGTACTCTGGTGGAAACTTTGGATACTTTGGTGCCTCTTCTTCGTGAGGTGGGGGACCTTGTTCCCCTCGTAACTTTTCAAGGAAACTCTGTTATCTCTCCACCCTTATCTACAGACTTGTCTTGCAAATTGGGGGAAGGTAGTGGGTGGGATGGGTCCAACTATTCTTGATCGAGAGGCTTGGTTTTTGAGACCTCGCCTATTAAGACGGGGAGTGTGTGAAAGAAAGACACTCTCCTTCTCGTTATACCTAATGCTAGTACTACTTTTGTTTCAGACACTGGGGTGCTTAGAGGATTAAAATCCCTTGCACATGCTAGAATATGATACTTCTCTCTCTAAATGTCAGAGGGGTGGGAGGCTCCCTAAAATCTGTCTCCATGTGTAGATTAATCACTAAAGTCAAACCCGACATTATCTTTTTACAAGAGACACTTGTTGCTGAGGACAAGGCTCATCTATTTATGCAAAAAATTGTACCTAGCTGGTATGTGTGTGTTGTTAGCTCGATTGGCACCTCAGGTGGTCTCTTGGTGACTTGGGACCCTAACAATTTCACACTAGAACCTACACTGTGTGGTGGGGGCATTTTTCTTTCAAACATCTCCTTAGAAAATCATCGAGTTATCAATTTTATTAATGTTTACGGCCCTTGTAATGAGAGACTTTTATTTTGGGATCATTTGGTGTCAAAAGGATTGTTAGCTGCTAAAAAATTGATACTTGTAGGAGATTTGAACTTTACCACAGGTGCAGATGAAGTATGGGGGTCAGCGACACACCTGTATAGACATGCAAACTATTTTATCGAACTGATCAAGGATCTGTTGCTGGTTGAATTGGCTTTGGATGTTTTGGTTCCTACTTGGAGAAATGGTAGAGTCGGGGGCGCACGTATTGCTAAAAGATTGGATCACATTCTAGTTGCACAAAGTATATTGTCTGTTGTTGGGAGGTATCATTCATGGGTTGAGTTCCCCTTCATATCTAATCATGCACCTGTGATAGCGCAATTTGATTTCACTCAGGTATAGGTGGCCTATCCGTTTAAGTTAAATCCAACTTGGTTATTGGAGACAATTTTTTCTTCAATCGTGAAAGATGTTTGGGGGCATACTGCCTTTTTGGAGGAATTGGACATACAACACAAAATTTTCTGGAAATTGAAGACTTTAAAGTCTTGAATTAAATCTTGGGTGAGGCATAATTGGCGCGAAAATATTCGCAAACTGGAATCTCTGGATGAGGACTAAGTCAGGGATATACATGTCTGTCTAGGGATGGTTTAGACATTGCTGTTGAATCACAATTGAAAACTTTGGAATCAGAGTGAAATGATATTCTTAAAACCAAAGAGGAATATTGGTGACAAAAGAGTCGTGCCACTTGGATAAAATGTGGTGACCGTAATACAAAATATTTTCACAAGTTTTCTAGTGCCGGAAGAAATCAGAAGCATATTTGGGAGATAGATGATAACAATGGTCAGACCATTAGAGGACAGGAGGAGATCAAAGGAGAGGCCTCTATATATTTTAAATAGTTATATGTTGTTGATGGTCCCAGGGATCCGATGGAACAAGTCAATTTAGCCAGACTGTATCAACGTTTTGTGACTAAGGAAGATAATGTAATTTTAGACAGACATGTTACTAAACATGAGATTTGGGATATTTTAATTCTTTTTGCAAAAGACAAAAGTATGGGCCCGGATGACTGGACTATTAATATTTTTACCCTTTATTTCGATTTGGTTGGTGATGATTTATTAGATCTGGTCGAAGACTCCAGGATCAGAGGTAAGATTCAAAGGTCATTAAACTCAACTTTTATGGTGTTGATTCCTAAGGAGAACTCTCCTCGGAACTTTGGGGATGTTAGATCCATTGCGCTCTGTAATCTTTGTTATAAAATAATTTCCAAAGTGATCGCCAACAAAATTAAACCCATTCTCTCAAGGGCTCTGTCAGCAGAACAATTGGGTTTCTTGAAGGGTAGACAAATTTTGGATGTTGTAGGGATGGCGCATGAATGTATCCATAACATCAAATCAAAAAAATAAAAGGCCCTAATATTAAAACTGCATTTGAAAAAGGCTTATGATTGTGTTAGTTGGTATTTTTTTTGTTTAATCTTGGCACAAACCGGCTTTAGTGCTACTTATAGTTTTTGGATTATGAGTTGTGTGACCAGCGCATCCTTTGTGGTGTTGATAAATGGGGAGGCTTCGGATTTCTTCAACAATGAACGTGGTCTGCGTCAAGGTTGTCCACTCTCACCTTTATTATTTATACTTATTATGGAGAGTCTTAGAATTTTATTGAAACGGGGTCAAGAGTTGGGGAATTTGACAGGGGTAAAGGTTTCTAGAGTTGTAAAAATTTTACACCTTATTTTTGTCGATGACTTGCTCATCATGACAAAGGCCTCTGCTGGAGAATGGCTATTGGTAAACAATATTCTGGAACAATTCTGTAGCGCCTTGGGATTAAAAAATCAATCATAGTAAATCTACTTTCCATCACGCGGGGCTTGAATATGTTGATTTGGCAAGTTATAAGGACTTATTTACTTTCAATTTCATGGAATTGGCATCTGGCTTTAAGTACCTGGGATATTTCATTAAAGAGGAGAAATTTTTTTTTGAATGCTGGAGATGGCTACTTATAAAGTTTGAAAAATGGATAAAGCATTGGTGTAACTGTTGGTTAACCTTGGGTGGTCGTTGCATTTTAGCGAAGATGGTATTGGAATCCTAGTCAGTTTTTTGGATGGCACTTGCAACAGTTCTAGTTGCAGTTCTTTCAAAGATCCACAAGATGATATATGAATTTCTCTAGATGGGGGGTAAAGCACAAGGTATACACCTTTGTAGCTGGGTTCAAATTGCCAAACTAAAACTATTGGGAGGCTGGGGCCTCAAGAATATTTTCTTATTTAATCGGGCGCTAGCAACAAACTCACTGTGGAGAGTCTTGATGGAGGACGTGATCTGGCATCGGGTGATCAAAGATAAATATCTCCCTTACACTTATGTGGATACTTGGCTTAGATTAGCTCTGTTCACACAACCTTTGGCCTCTCACTTATGGAAAAAATTGATGAAATCTTTGCCCCTCATTACTCACTAGTTGAGTTGGAAGCCTGGAAATGGTTGTTCGGTCCTCATCGGACTTGACAAAATTCTAGGCATTGGAAATTCTTTTATACTTTCTTAGGAGATTTTATTGGTGTTAAAAATTCAAAATATTCACTATTTGTATCAAGCGAAGGCTCAGTCATCCTGGGGGTATGTCATCGATCAATGGAGGTCCAGTGAGGATTTGGGACTCACCGGAAACATAGATTTGGAATGGAAAAATTATATAAGGGCACTTATTAGTTCAGTTGTTCAGTTGCGTGTTATTGGAAAAATCGGTAGGTGTGGACATGAACAGATCTCCCTAGATCCACCTAGATATAGAAAAAAAAAAGACAGGACACTACTCTTTCCTTAAGTTGTGACTATTGAATCTACTAGTAGAGAGGAACAAGTAACATACCTTTAGATCACTTCCTTAGGTCTCTGTTGTTCCTGCTTCACTCCAGTGATCTCATGTAATCAAGTCCAAGACAACACAAACCAACCAAAGTGAAGATAACAAAGTATATTCAAAAGTCAACCTATGCATATGATCAAGGAATTACACAATAAAATAATAATGATTTTATGGGAAAGGGACATGCCTTTGTATCATATTATATGGAAATAGAAGATTACAACCTGATTGCCTTGATGTCACAAGCTTCCTTTCGGTGGCCCTTGGTTCCAACACACACTTGTTCTATAATCGTATGAAGAAGATATAGCCCAGCTTAACAGGTCAAATGAGAGCTCCAAGCTCTTATCCAAGCATAATCCCTCACACAATTCTTTCACCAATTCTTCATTCAATCTTGCTTAACCTTTTTCATGAGAAACCTTTCAATATATAGGAGAAGGAGAGATAGTTACATGGATGAGGATGATCCCACCAAATCAGAGAAGTCAGTAGGATTCCAACCATACGAATGCCAACTCATCCTCTAGAAGATTCCCTTCTAGAACCCTCGATACTTCTTCTTTTCTCCAAGCTTAAAAAAAGGTTCACACCCTGCCTATAGAGCATCCTGCGAACAGTTCACACCCTATCTATGGGTGGCCTACGAGAATCAGGCATTCTTGCACTCTAATACATAGGAAGCCTGCAAACTCACTTGAGAAATGTGTTTTCTGGAGGAAGACAATAGTCATCTTTCTCAGGCAGAAAGTCCTTGTTGGGAGCCTGAATACAACATTGTAGAAACACCACCAGAGTGACCAAAAAGATGTGTAAAAAAATTCCCCCCAAAGTATGAGGCTTGAACTTGTGACAGCCAAAATACTTTGTAAAATGTGTGCGTGTGTTAGAGACCAGGAGCACACCTAATCGGAAACCTGCAAACAATCAAGCATCTGCAGAATATAACACCAGTTGCGAGGTAGACATTCCCATACTCATACCACAAATGAATGAAATCATAAGTGTAGGTCATGGCCACCAATCATACATCGTGGATCCATGCCATCAAAATGTTACATAGCCACCTGGAATACATTTTGGATCTATGTGAAAATTGCTACATAGCCACCCATAATACATCGTGGATCTATGTGAAAATTGTTGGATCTCGAGACGACATAGCCACATGACATACAAAGTGGATCTATGTGCCGATAGAAATCATACATGCTCCATCGCAACCTAGGCCAGAATAGATAAGGCCTAGGGTCTTCAATCTTGCCACTTAAGTACGAATCTAACCATGTGATTATATGTGTCGAAGTCGAACATGGTAGAAACCACTTCATTATTGGTCATTAAGGAAAACCGTTAACAAGTGCGAGGGAAATCACCATTAATGTCAATGACTCCCAAGGCACACTAATACAATCCAACAAATGTGAATAAATGAGTTGAATTCGAACACTCAATGGAATCTCCTGATCAGGGGTCAATGATGAAAACCCATTGTCGAAAGCGAGGAAACTTGCCATTGAGGCATGCAAGTTCCAAGGTACTAGATGATTTCTAAATCTTGCATCCGGATAATGAGTTGGAGTCGACGGAACAAGACTCGTCACAGGAGGGCCTTGATGTATCCCCCATCAATGACACGAAATAAGTAACAGATTTTGAGGGTGGAACAGAGTATGGACAAACGTGGACATGGACATGGGGAAGGCCGACATAGTAAGAATGGGCAACTGCAGATGGCCGACTCAATAAAAGGTTTGTGTGGACAACTCTTGAACATATGAATGACACGAACAAGGACTTGGAAGCACTGACTCAAAGATGACCCAAGACGTGACCTTATAGCAAGTCGAATGAGAGACAAATGGATTTCCCAACCCAGATTCAAATGACGAATAGGGGGTGTCATGTTCAAGAGCGACACTTAATGCCATTAATATGAAGATGGAAACATATCCCTTTCCTAAATTTCCCCCCACCATTTCTGGCGAGTACCTCTTTATTTTTACGCAAGCTTGAGGAGGATAACATATGCTTGTTGATGTAAGCTCATCCTTTGGACTAGTCCCTCGGAGTATGTTTAACAAACCCTAGGAAGGAGTGGTTCGGTCCCATTGCGGGTCTTTCGATGTTTGTTTAACGAGTCCAAGGATAGAAAACTCGGGGGTTTTTCATATTTTGAGAGTCTGAAAAACACTTAAAGAGGACTCTCTCAGTTCCTTTTTCATAAAAAAGTTTGACAGGACCGAAAAAGTGATAAATTACCGCCCATCAAACATCTTATTCAAATACTTTTACGAGCGTGAACAAAACAAGATCGCTCGGCCATCTTTTCATTTTTAAGGAGCATGAAAAGAGCTTAAAGGATATTCTTGTGTGTGTTCGTCATTTTTGTGTTACCACGACGAGTACGAAAAGACGAGAAAAAGTATACTTGGTTACGCTCTCATGTATTTTCGAGCGCGAGAACGAACGAAGATTGAGCTCGAGGTTTTATCTGGAAAACCTTGAAAAGCAATCGTACACATGATGAAATAGTCATGGCACACATTACAAAAAGAAAAAGAACATATATACCCTCCAATCAGATTTCAAAGATGTGACATCTGCAAAAGACTATGCTCACAAAAGTATTAGGGCATTAGGTCTTATAGGCAAAAAATTAACAAAAAGGGTAAAAAGTAAATAAATAAGGGTAAAAAGAGCCTCTTACCAATTCATTGTGATTTTGCTAAGAAACTTATCCAAAATACCTCATTTCCTCTTGAATTTCATCATTCAATTCTAGGAGGCACGAGCGACCATTTGGCAAACCATCTCCGCTGTCGAGGTACGCTTTCAATCCTTCAACTTTCTCATGGTTTAGTTTTTGTTTTCATGAACATTTTATAGGGTTTTAGATCCATTTTAGGGCTACACCTTGCATTTAAGAATTCTCGCAGGTGGGCTTCATGGGGCCTGTGAGAATCAAGGATTCTCGTAGGTGGCCTTAAGGGCACCTGCAAGAACCTCGCACTGTGCCCAAAGCTTGCCTGCGAGGGCTAGGAAATGCAAATGCAAATTAAAAAATGCTCAATGAATTTCAGGCCAAAGTTTGAATCAAGTTGCTAATACCTTCTTTATGGCTCTTGTGTAGGTGTTTGATCATCACCATGCTAGAGTGGTGAGAGAGAGAGCATGAGGAAGAGGATGCCATTTCTGAGAATGACCCGGGCACAGTTTCCGCTCTTCGAGACTGTGTGCTTTTGAAATTTTTCCAGATTCTAGGCATGAGGGCCCAACTTAGATTACTGGAGTACCTGGTCCATATGTGGGACGTGGACCAGCAGTTGTTTCATGTCGGAGTCCATACATTGACCTTGGATATAGAGGATATCTATTTCCTCACAAGTTTGTCACGACGTGGGTACCACGCTACTTTGACTGGAGGCAGAGGTGGTGGGCTCCCCATGAGCGAATATTGTTGCCAATATTGTGTCCCCGAAGAAGAGAGGAGCAAAGGTAAGGTGGCTATTTTGGGGGTCCAAGAATTGACCCTTCGAACCATCTTGTTCACTATTTCTCATATGGTTGGGAGTGCAGCTCCACACATGGCTCTCCAGAGCTATTTTCAGTACACCATAGAGTGTACAGAGCCTCGAGTCTTTAACTGGTCAGATGAAGTCCTCCGCAGCATGAAGAGGCAACTAACGAAATGCAAAAAGGGCGAGTTGAAACAATTTGGGTATGGGTCACTTTTAGTATCCTTCTTTCTAGAGAGGGTTCTACTATTGCGGTTACAGGTTGACTGGGGTTTACCAGCTTCGGAAGACCTGAGGATGTTGAGGTGGTGCAACCTCATGGCTCGTCATGTGGCAGGGCCCATCATCAAATACAATGATGCATTTTTGGACTGGTTGTGGCCTCAAATGTTAATGATCGATGATTATGCCTATGCAGGGTTGGATTTCCATGGAGATCCGGATTTGGCCTTATCTGAGGGTGCCCAATGGGGTGATCTAGGTAAGAAGTATACACTTTTTCTTTTTTAAATGTTTTTTCTAAATTTTGTCATATGCAATGTTTTTATGTTTTGTCAAGAACTAATTACAAAATCTATTTTTTATGACATAGACGTGGGACCCTATCGACCTCCGGGAACTTCTCCCATTCAACGGTGAGGAGAGGTAGCTCCAGTGGCGAGGTGGGACATTGAAGATTATGAAGCAGTGGAGCAAAATTTGGAGGGGTTGACTGCAGGCATCCCGTATATGGCCATTGGGGAGATCCCTAGACATCACAAATGCCATACAGTAGGCGTGCCTGAGTCTATTGGTCGACTGCTTCATAGGGTGGCCCAAGCTGCAGTGTGCTATCATGAGTGCCATCCATGACACTATTTTGTAGAAGCCATGGGCTTCATATTTTGAGATTTTTGGTCCTTGGACAAAAACGTTTTGTAAAAGACTTTTGATCGTTATATATATATATATATATATACACGACTTCTACTGCCTTATTTGGTGTTATGTTATACATGTGATGTGTGATTGATTTATAAATGTCTCAAATGTCTGTCTAACACATAGTTATCTAATCCATCTGTCAATGTATTTAGACATCTAGGAATGTACTGATACTCAATATAATCAAAATAATGTTCCAAGAGATGAATTCGTAAATATACCCGTAATAAAGTAGGAATTCAGATAGCATAAACGTTACTTAACTGTAGTACTACTAGCTGTGAATCAAGTCGGATAACCAGTCGGTGAATACCAAGTGAAATAGCATCGATCAACAATTCGATGATGACGTTGTATTCTGCAATGTTATTGGTTTCTCGACTGATGCACACACCTCGTAAACTGATGAGTTCATTTGTAGGGGCGTAAAGTGCCCATGCAGCAGAAGCAAGGTTCTGAGTACTACGGCTAGCGCCTTCAGTGAATCCAATGTAGGGTGGCAAATACTCTGACATCTGGAAACCAAGTACAATGCACAATAAGCAGTCGAGGGTAGAGGCCAATTAACGCAAAATCAAAACAAAACAACAAAAAGTATGGTACAATAAAATACAAGTACTCATGCATAGGTGATCTCATGCATAGTACTTCTTTAAGTACAACCCATTTCTAGGTTCACTCAAAGGGATACCATCATATTCCACTAACTCGTAGGCTCCTTTCTCCAGAACTCGTTTAATGATATAAGGACCTCGCCACATAGCTTCAAACTTTCCGGCTCCTAGGATATCCCTATCTTGTTCGTAGAGGAGAACTAGATCACCTTTGGAGAAAATGCGAGGCTTGACATGTTTGTCGTATTGGGCCTTGACGTGTTTTTTCTGGGCTTCTATGACTAGGGTAGCATCACGATGAGTCTCGTCTAATTGCATGAGGTGCATCAGACGTTCTTCTTCTGTAGAAGTGTTCGGTAGGAGTTCGACGGCTAGTTTTAAGGAGGGTATCTCACATTCAATCGGTAGGATGGCTTCTAGGCCATAGACTAATTGGAATGGTGTAAACCCAGTAGCAGACTTAATGGATGTCCGGTATGCCCACAATGTTGAAAACAACATCATGTGCCAACTTGTCTTGTGAATCCCTATCATTCGTCGAAGCATGGTAATGAAGACCTTGTTTATTGCTTCAACTTGGTCATTTGCTTGTGGGTAATAGGGTGTCGAGTTTTCATGGCAAAGACCCAACTTTTCAGTGAGTTTGAACATCATGAAGTTTCTAAAGTGGCTACAGTGATCGGTAATGATAGCCCGAGGAACACCAAAACGAGCAATGATGTGATTGAATATGAATAATGCGGTTGTCTATCCGGTATTGTTGAATGTTGGCATCGCCTCAGCCCATTTCGAAAAGTAATCTACGACTACAATATTGTAATCATGCCCTCCGGCCAAGTGAGGGTGACATGTCATGAAATCGATACCCCATTTCGCAAAAGGCTCAATGAACACCACAGGGTGTAGAGGAGCAGGGTGTGATCGTATCTTGTGGTTGTAGGTTTGGCAGGCATGGCATTTTTGGACGGTAATGATACAATCATTAAATAACGAAGGACAAAAATAGCTGGCACACAAGATTTTCTAAGTAGTAGCATACCCAGACATGTGACCACCACATGCTCTGGAGTGGGAGTCATTGAGAGCTTTCTTGGCTTCGTCAAAAGTGAGGCAGCGCCAAAAAACGGAGTCGATCCCGTGACGATAAAGAGTATCACCGAGGATAATATACTGACGGGCTTGGTAGCGGATTCGACGACGGTCAGTACTAGACAAATTAGGCCAAAAAGTCTGGGTTTGAAGATATATGATGATATCTCTATACCAAAGGTCATCAAAACTGATCAGGAAAAGAGATTCATTAGGTAATAAATTTGCTGCTACATTTTCTGTCTCAGGGCAGGGAAGATCGCATATCAACTCGAAAAACACTAAGGATTTCTTGGACTTAGCGCATTCAAATTCTAAGTCAAATTCCTGTAGTATCATGATCCATTTGGAGTATTTTCCCCCTAGCAGTTGGCGTGTAAGAATGTGTTGCATAGGGTTGCAGGTAGAAATAATGGTAGTTTTGTGAAAGAGGATATAGTGCCAAAAATGTTGTACTGCTTGGACGACTGCCAAGGCCAATTTTTCAACATGTAAATACTTGGTTTCGGTAGTCGTGATATTTTGACTCAAGTAATAGATGACATGTTCATCATGGGAATCATCTTCCTGGACGAGAACCATAGCGATGGTATAGTTCGAGGCTGCGAGGTAGAGGAAATAATCGCGACTATAATCAGGTGGGAAGAGTAGCGGGGCATGTGTCAAAGATAGTTTCAAAGCTTTGAAATCTTTGTTGGCAGTGGTATCCCACATGAACTCAGACCCTTTCTTGAGAAGTCGCGTAAATCCCAGAGTTAGCTCAACGTAGTTTGGGATGAAACGATGAAGAAAGTTTTCATTCCCTTGCAAACTTTGTAACTGGCAAAGTGAGGAAGGGGGAGGAAGATTGAGAATTGCCTCGACCTTCAAAGGATCAAACTGGATCCCTTGGCGTGAAACAATAAAGCCTAGAAGTCGGCCGGATTCTATGAAGAAAACACATTTGTGGGGATTTAGGCGTATATGGTAAAACTGACAACGAAGGAAAATGGCGCAGAGGTGTACAGGATGATCATCTCGATGCATGGAATGAGTAGGTAAGTCATTGAGATATGGATGCAAAATATGCTTGATATCGTGGAAAGCGTAAGACATTGCATGCTGAAAAGTGGCACTGACGTTTTTTAAACCAAAAGGAAGTTTCTCGTAAGCAAATGTGCCCCAAGGACAAATAAAGGCAGTCTTGTGTTGGTTTGCGGGAATGATATTGATTTGATTATATCCAGAGAAACCATCCATCAAGGAGAAGATTTCGCTTCTGGCACAGTCGTCGATGATCTGGTCGATAAAGGGGGTAGGAAAGTTTTCTTTAGGACAATCTTTGTTAATGTCCTTATAATCAATGCACATGTGGATGGTGCCTTGTTTCTTGTCAATTGGAACAAGATTGGAAACCCAGTCAGTTAGGGCCATGGGGTAAATCAAGCCAACTTTGAGAAGTTTTTCAACTTCAAGCTTGATAGCGGCTGCTTTATGTGGGTGGACCGGATGAAGGCATTGTCGGATAGGTTTAGCATCTGGGTATGTCTTAATCTCATGTATCACAATAGCAGGGTAAATACCTGGCATTTCTTCATAGCTCCAGGCGAAGACGTCACAAAATTCTTGGAAAAGAGACTTGTAGTTGACAACTTCCTCATGAACAGGAAGCTCTGATATGCACAGTTTCGACAATTCCAGGTTTGATGGATATGTCGAGGGGAATTGTGGGTGAGATATTTCTTAAGTTCCCTTCGTAAAGCACATCGTGTGTAGACTTGGGAATGATAGAAATGATGACAACGGTCGAGGGGGTCAAGAGCCATTGGTAACTATCGATGGTGTGTTGTTCCAGGAAGAGAATGGAATGATGATGTCCATCGTCCCAGGGGGTGTCTTCCATGAACATGATAGACATAATCATCTCATCCATGGGAAAGATAATGCGGAAAGGATCTGGAGATGAATCATCAATAGAAGGGGTAGTAAGAGTTGTCGATCGAATGGCTTGATAAGTGGATTCAACCGAACTTAAAGGAATTTTGTCGCCATAATGAAGATGATCGCCTGGGTTGGGGACCATCCATGGGTCGTGAGACACATGGGTGTCGTGAACAAAGGTGGATATCATGTTGATCAAAGCGACATATGGATGCGGAATATTGGGTGGTGGAATGGGGAAAGTGCCCATCAAAGAGGAATCTTTGAGAAGATCCACCCCGACATTCTCATATCCATGAGGAGTTTTGGAAATGAACGGTACATTTCTAGTACGTGTATCAGAGTGAAAGAAGGCTAATTAGTCGATGGTAACGACTTTTCCTTGATGTGGGAAATGAACAACACAGAAAAGAGTCGACACAATTGCATGCATAGAGTCAATCCAACTATGGCCAAGCAGAAGGTTGTAATCAAGAGGAGCGTCAAAGACTTCCACTTCGAATTGGACCGTTTTTCCTTCTAACATGATAGGCAACGATGGAAGGACACCGTAAGGCTTGAAACCAGAGCCATTGAAGGCTTTGAGTGTGTTGTGGGATTCAGTCAAAGGAGGAGATTCGATGGCTTTCCAACAGGTGATAGACATGACATACGTTGAGGTGCCCTCATTGATGACTGTTCTACAAATGTTCTTGTCAGAGACAATAACTTGTATTTGGAATGCGAGTTTAGGGGGTAATCTTGGAATGTGATCTTCTAAGTCAAAGATTATTAAATTTGTATCCATGGGGTCGATTCCATCAATTGCTTTCAACAGTGCCTTCCATTGTATAGGATAACTTTGGAGAACTTCGAGGGTTGACATCGCGGACGGTGCTTGGGCCAGATCTTCGACAATGCTGTAGTTCTGGGTAGCACGGGCATGAGGATTGAAAGATGATTTTCGAACAACACCCTTTGGGGGAGGGCGAAGAACTGTATCGAGGCTCGGTCATTCAAGATGAAGAGGACCGTTGGTAGGTGGGGTCGTAGGAGAGGTTTGGACCAACGAAGGTGGTATCGTATCAACCTTCTCTTTATAAGAAGAATAATCTTTGGCTCAATTGGTAAGTGTGATGTCATTTTTCTTTGAATCACCGGTACACATTAATACATAAGATGTATTGGAGGGGGGAGGTTGGTCATGAATGACCAATTGGGCCTGTTGTCGAGAGGGGAAGGGTTATGACAATACGGTCGGAGTGGAGGGTTTTGTGGTCCCTTGAGGGAACTTGTTAAATTTGGCACGACATGGACAATCCTTCATGTAGTGATCATCACCACAGATAAGACAAGGATATCGAGGTTTTCTCTTATCCCTATCATCAACAGGTGGTGTTTTAGTTTTCTTAGTTTGTGGAGTATTTTTGTCCTCCTTGGTCTTACCCTTTCCTCTTTTGAATTTATTTCTGCCAGCAAGGGTAGATTGGACAACATTTACCTCGGAAGTCTTGACGGTGGGAGGGGTAGGAGACAGAGCATTTTGAACATTAGAAGAAATAGATTTGGGGTTGTTGCCAGAGGTCTAGACAGAATTATGTTGGGCATGGAAGGTGCCAATCACATCGTCAACTTCATGAGAAGCAACGAGAAGAGTTGAAGTAGTAGAAGTAGAAGAACGAGGTGCGTTGGGAAGCAGGTCATAAAGAGTACTCGTTTGTGAGTAAACAAGGTCTAGGTATTGGGCACGACTGATTGCCTATTCTTCTGTGACAACTCCACCCATGGCAATGTCACGAGTGATGTCATTCATGAATGATTTCGTGAACCATTCTGCTAGCAACTGATCGGGAAGTTCAAGTTTGATGAGATGTCATCTTCGACGCCACTCATGAATGTGATCAGAGATATGAGTGGCTTTTCTCTATTTGAAAGAGCTCAAGATCTTGGTTCCTGTTTCATATCAGATCGGTAGCTGGTAGTGAGTGAGTAAATCCATGGTGAGGGTGTTGAAGTTGGTGAAGAAACCTCATGGTAATTCTATTTACCACTTTGCGGCAGACCCTGTGAGGGTTCGTTGAAAAAGACGTAGGAAAATAGAGTCATCCATCAAAGAGTTGGATGAGCACCAAAGGTGAAAATTCATGACATGATTAATGGGATCTTCTCTTGGTTTGCCATCGAACTTAGGGATGTCTGATGGTAATTTGGCTGTTATTGCAGGCCAGTGAGGAGAGTGATGGATCAGATCATTCAATATCCTCGACATATTCGGTAGGTCCAGGGTGGCTAAGAAGGGTAACTGTCTGTTCACATGCAGGTACTGGTGACTTTGGGGAGGAAGTCCCGTCGGTAAACCAGTGGAACCATAAGTAGTTTGCATGTAATGCGATGATCCGGGCAGGTTCGATTGTTCGTGTGGAGGAAGGTAATTCATAGGGTTATACCCTTGAACAGGAGCATGGGGCTAGGGGTTTGAGCCCCAGATAGGATTGGACATGCCTAGGTATGGTTGGCCTGTGCTAGGGGGAATGATGGAGCTAGCTTGAGGTTGTTTCCCCCCAGTCGAGAAAGGATTATGTTGAACTAGATAATTCCAATACTGGGCCAAGGATGAAGGTATGTTTTGTCTAGAGGGTGGGGTTGGTGGGGGTTTCCCCCCAATCAGGGGTTGAGTCCCAATTGGAATTTGTCCTATAAAAGGGGTTTGGGTTTGGCCTCCTTGGTGAAATTGTCCACCAACAGGAATCTGGTAATTAGATTTGAATGACGGAATGGTGCCACTAGGATTTGTACCTCTGACAGAAGATGGAAGAGGTCCTTTGAAAGGGGGTGGAGGAAGTGTTGGAATGAAACCGGGAGGGGGGTGCCCAGAAGGAGTGGAATCACCGGGAGTCCTGGACGTCATCTGTGCAGGAGTGGGGATAGAAGCATTTAATGCATGATATCTGGTTGGAAGGGTTGGGGTGAATCTGGATGAAAGTGGTGTGTCAATGGGATCTTGGCTGGTTGTCGTAATCTTGGTGTGTGGACTTCTGGTTTTTGAGGCCATTGTGTAATGGACCGTCTCTAGAGGGATAGTCAAGATGTGGCTGGCTGGTGAAGTTTCTGTACCAGGAAAGTAGTAAGCAGTAGTAAAAGGTACTGCGTCCAGATCAGATGTCTCGGGCAGTTCAGGTGCGACAGTGATATCAACGCCTGCTCCTGAGCCAAAGATATCCCATCTAAAAATGCCAGAAGCCCAAAAAGGATCTTGACCCTTAGGTCCAAGGTAAGGTCCGGTTGGTGATCTAGAAGACTGAACAACTAATTCTCCTGAAGAATTAACCCGCACAATACGTCTCCCAGAGTCGGGGTGAAGTCGAAAGTCCTCTCTAGAATTGGAAATTCAAAATCTTTCTAGAGAGTCAGTTCTTTCCACTTATGGAGTGGTGATGTCCTAGACTTCACTCTATTGAGGAGATCCCTCCGGTGAGCTGGTAGGCAAGGGTTGAGAACCTTCCATATCTTCTGGGGGTAAACCTTGCATTCTACGTGAACGACGTGGAGGGTCAATTGTGATTGAGTTAAAAACTTACAAAAGAAATTTCAAGGCCTACTTGGGTAGACAAACAACACGCGCTAGTAAAATCTAGGAAGCAAAACCAAACAAACAAGACCTTCTAATGTCGGGGTCACTAGTTGGTGATGAAATCTAACGTCGCAACGACGAGACAAGAAGGGGCTGGGCTAGGGTGGAAAAGTTACGTTGATGGCCTGCTTAACAGACTTACACCTTGGTGCAAGCTCCCACACATAATCGTGGGTATACCCTCCAAGGATCTCGAGTGAGTCTGGACAACGTCGATTCTAGGTACCGTGGAGACTTTCCCCTCCACCGTCACCTTGTGTAAGATCCTAAGAAGATAGGAAACTAAGGTTACCACCAACAACAACAATGCCCAGGGGGACAGTCGACAGTCCAATCCACACGCAAGGGCAGGGTATCTGGCCCAAAATCAGCTTGAGAGGCTTCCACTCATCATTGTGGGTATACCTTCAAGTGACCCTCGTAATACGTGCAATCTCTACACTGATATCAACAATGCAGGGTGAGTAACTCTATTAATCTTGATGCAACCTCAGGTTTGACCCTTGTGTGAGAAGGGCTTCCCAGGACAAAATGTTGCTAATGGAATTTGACACTCCCTATCACAAGATACTATTGTGTGTTTTGTACTTTGGAAAGTGTGTCTCACTGCCTGTTCCAAAGCTCTAGCCTAGCTAATGTTGGTGTATAAGAGCCCTAGAAAAAGTTACTAGTTAAATTTTAAAAATTGCGCAATATTATTAAAGGCTGTCATTTACTCAAGAGGACATGGGAATAAAACGGATGTTGTATGAGACTCTAACCCAACCATGCGTAAGTAGGAATGAAATATACAAATTTCGTTCGATGAATCCTATTTACAGGAGGGAAAGAGGAGTTTTCTGGAGCAACATCAACTACAATGCATGAGTCTTTAAGATGCAATATCAAACAATCACTAGAAATGCAAATTCTCTATTTGTGTTTTTTCAATATTTAAATGCCACTATTTTCGAATAACAGGTTGCTTAAATAAAATGTTTTTAATTTTTATTAGAAACCAACAAGAGAGATGGAACTAAAAAGAGTAAGAAATCCATGAAAACAAAAGTCAAACACAACAACACTCCAAATGGATCTTTCAATGAAGACAAAAATAATCAAATTGACAAAACGGGTCGTTTCAAATGCATATGGGTATAAGTTTCCAAGTAATAAAAAATTGAAAAAAAAATCAATCACAACTTTTAAACCAATGACAGACTCTTGGACCAAACAAGCACTCTGATACTAAGATCGGAGATTATGCCTTTGTTTGAAGAAAAAGGGTCAAGAGGTAAAAGTCGAGACAAATTGAACAAAGAGGGATTTCAATTTCCGAAAGCCAATCATTCACGGGGTCTGAAGCTAAGAAAAATCCAATCAATGGTCAAAGAAGTTCTTCCTAGACACACAACTAAGTCTGGGTATCTCAGGACATGAAAGGCTTAAACCAAAAAAATTTGCAAGAGGGTTCACAGGCTGGCAGTGTATTACAGTGTGAGAATCAAGGATTCTTGGAGGCTAGACAAAGCTTGACTATGAGGGGTTCACACTGGACTGAACACCAGGGTGTGAAATCAGGTGATTCTCGCAGGCCACTAAAGGGTACAATGCGAGAATGCCTGTAAACAAGCAAAATTTGGAAAAAGGACTAAATTTCTGAGAGGACTTCTGGACCCAGGGAGTCAGTGAGGGTATTCTCAAGACTCAGATATTGATGGGAATGAGAAATGGCAGGTCAAGAACAAATGGCAAAGAAAAAACCAATAAAAACCACTAAAAATGGGTATGCTCCCCAGTGGAGTCGCCAATTTTGTTATTGGACAAATCGGTAGGTGCGGACACGAACAAATCTCCCTAGATCCACCTAGATCTATAAAAAAACAAGACAAGACACTACTCTTTCCCTAAGTTGTGACTATTGAATCTACTAGCAGAGAGGAACAGGTAACATACCTTTAGATCGCTTCCTTAGGTCTCTGTTGTTCCCACTTCGCTCCAGTGCTCTCGTGCAATCAAGTCCAAGACAACACAAACCAACCAAAGTGAAGATAAAAAGGTATATTCAAAAGTCAACCTATGCATATAATCAAGGAATTACACAATAAAATAATAATGATTTTATGGGAAAGGGACATGCCTCTGTATCATATTATATGGAAATAGAAGATTACAACCTGATCGCCTTGATGTCGCAAGCTTACTTTCGGTGGCCCTTGGTTCCAACACACACTTTTTCTATAATCGTATGAAGAAGATCTAGCCCAGCTTGATGGGTCAAATGAGAGCTCCAAGCTCTTATCCAAGCAGAATCCCTCACACAATTCTTTCACCAATTCTTCATTCAATCTTGCTTAACCTTTTCCATGAGAAACCTTTCAATATATAGGAGAAGGATAGATAGTTACATGGATGAGGATGATCCCACCAAATCATAGAAGTCAGTAGGATGCCAACCATACGAATGCCAACTCATCCTCTAGAAGATTCCCTTCTAGAACCCTCGAGACTTCTTCTTTTCTCCAAGCTTAAAAACAGGTTCACACCCTGCCTATAGAGTAGCCTGCGAATAGTTCGCACCCTAGCTATGGGTGGTTTGCAAGAATCAGGAATTCTCACACCCTAATACATAGGAAGCCTGCGAACTCACTTGAAAAATGTGTTTTCTGGAGGAAGACAATAGTCATCTTTCTCAGGCAAAAAGTCCTTGTTGGGAGCCTGAATACAACATTGTAGAAACACCACCAGAGTGACCAAAAAGATGTGTAACATTGTGTCCGAGTGAAGATATTTTATTGTGGACAAGTGGAGATCACTTGGGACTCCTATCGAAAAAATATTTTTACAATGATTTAGCACAAAAATTCTAGCCACAACAGACCTCTTCTTGGCGTAGATAGTTATGGACCTGGGACCTGGCATACAAAATAAAACTGTTTTTTTGGTTAGTTCTGGAACATAAAATTCTTATTTGGGACTCTTTACATAAAAGAGGTTGGGTTGGCCCGAATATTTGTTCACTATGTTTCAGGGATGAGGATTCCATTTCACATATGTTCTTAGCTTTTCCTTTCACTTTAAATCTGTGTAAAAAATTACATTATACATATAATCTTTCTACAATATGGGGAGTCTCTTCCTTAAACGACTGCTTAGAAAGCTGGTTAAAAGTGGAATTTTTTTTTTAAATCCTTACCAATAATTGTTTGTTGGTATTTGTGGTTGGAAAGAACCAAATGCTTTTTTTGACAGTTGTTCTCCCTCAACAAAGAGGGTTAGTATTCAAATATGTGGGATGATGAAGCCTACTAGCTGTCAAGTCTTGAAAAGGACTCATAACAAGATTAAGAAGACTCCAAACTTTATTATGGAATTTGTCTGTTGGTTCGATGGAGCAGCACAGAACAATTGGTTATTAAGTGGTGTTGGGGGTTTACTAAAGACTATAGGTAATACTACCTATAGATGGACATTAAATTGTGGGTAAGGCACAAAAGCTAGGGAAAAAATCCCGAGTTTGTGGGAATCATTAATCTTAACACATCGGTTAAATATTACACATTTACATGTCCTGGGAGATTCAAAGATTGTTATAGACTAGATAAACCACAACTGTAGCTTACAAGTTACCAATCTTATGGGCTGGATGACCAAGATTAGAGAACTCACTCCTCTTTTCACTAATATCAAGTTTGATCATATATACAGGGAAGAGAATATGGAGGCAGATCCTCTATCAAAGTTGTTTCGTCTGGTACCAGAAGGAAAGATACATTTCAACAAATGGAAATATGGCCACGAGGCCCCCCCACTTTCTTTATGTTTCTATCCATGAACGCCACTCTTGGTGGTCTGTTTCTATCTACTTGATACTTCAGACTTGATACTATCTGTTAATGTTTTTTGATACTATATCCATATTGGATATCTATGTAATTTTTTTGGATAGCATTTGTTGAGGAGGGATGTAGCCTTAGTCTTTAATCCTCAATGTATCATATTTTGGGGAGGGTTGTATCGCTTTTGGTGGTTTTCTTTTACCACTTTTTGGACTTCGTGTTATATTGTGTTGCCCACAATTACTTTTTTTTGGAGGGGGGTTATCTTTGTAAGACATGCTTGTATTGTGAGAACATCATATATTAATATATGAAGAAATTTTATATTGGAAAAGTTGAGAACGAACGTACGTAATGTAAAAACAATAAAATAAATTAAGAGTAAAGTTGTTTATACTTATTTTTTTATAAATGTTTTAATGTAATAATTAAAGTAAGTATAAAATATTTAAATTTGTAATAATGTATAATTAGTTTCTACTGAAGGGACTATAGCATTCCATATATTGTTGAATGAGTATTAGTTTTTGTATTGTTTTTATAATTTTTCTCCATTTCTAATGTCTAAGAAAGTGTCAAAAATACTTTTATTTTAATTAAAATAAATATGAAAATATTTTTTTTCTGTCATATTATTGGCCTTCAACTTTCACCTCTTATTGCAGAGGTGATGACGAAGTGCATTAATACCTCTACTTCATATTTATTGTTGATCAAATCTATGTAATCAGTTCCTTGGCAGTCTAATCACAGTCTGATGCCTCAAAACACATGTTTGACCTTTTAAATCGATTCACATATCATTTAAAAAACATTGAATTAATAATTTTACAATTATCGGGATGTCGGGTTGTTGAACCACCAAGTTGCATTTACATAAATAATGCATTGGGGGGTCGATAGGTCAGTACATCAAGATCGAAAGATCGGGTGTCAGGGCACCGAGATATGATTTCCCACTGGATTCATGATACGTCATGGCCGATATAATCCACGGTTAAGGTTTAAATTTACACGATGGTGGCATGCATTAATTCTTCTTGCTTCTTACAAAAATATATTTATTACTTCTACGAAGAAAATTTATTGTTGCGCGAAAATGAATAAGGTCATATTTATTGCACTATCGAGTGGTACTCGGTACACTGTACATGGATGGATGATCGACGATGTTGGATTTAAATAGGTGAATTTGAATATGGGTATGTATCATGTATTACGTAGTTAAGATAGCAAGGAGTAGGTGCTATTTCGAATCCAAGTTGGATCATTCTTCACACATTTAAAAAACTATAAAATGTGTATGGTTATTTAGCCGTATTCTTCTCATTATTTGACACCAACATAAAAATTATGTACATATAAATCATAATTAAGACTAGAAATTATATGATTGTCCTTGATAGTTAAAGGTGACCCATTTATAATATAATCTAGCTTTAAAAATAAAATAAAATTCAAGTTGTGTTTTCTGCATATTTTTCTAGATTTGTACCAGGATGGATTTGTGCAAAGTTTAAGTGATAATAAAGAAAATTTTATTATTATCGTGTGGGTTGCAAGTCTTGTGGAACATGCAAACAATAATAGATCCTAGTTCAATCTATGGTTCACAATCCATGCTGCTAGTTAAACTTGCAAGGAATCCTCATGTATGTTTACATTAATCTTGAAAGATATAGACTCAATATCACTCACATCCTTGTTCCATTATTCTTACAATTAAACTAAATTTGTTGTTATTCACTTCTAGAATTTTGGTATCAAAATTGTTGTAATCACATGATTGGATTTCAAAAGGATAATTGTATTTCATGCAAAAGGAAGAGGCTTTCAAGAAGTGAGGGAGAGGTGAGATGCACCTTTGCATTATTTTTCCATATACATATAGTGATATAGATATTGCATTCACCATCTTGGGTCCAGTGAGTGGTATTGAAGTGCGAATATGAAATTAGATGAAAGAAACTGAATACTGATTTTTTGACATTTGGAAAGGTTTTCTCAGGCTTTATGTCTCAGTGTTTTGTTGTTGAAAAAATTGAATTTGCAATTTATACTCTAACAAAAAAAGAGCCCAGTGTATACACTAATTTTTTTTTTGCACCCTAGGGCATGATGTAACAAAAAAAAAATGATGTTCATTGTCAAAGTCCACCATGGATTAAACTAGGTCATAGGGAGAAAAAAAATATGATGGATGTGAAAATTTCCTTCTTCAAATTGGAAAGTGTCTGGGGAAAAGAAGATGAAACAGTGCACCATGTAGTGAAGGTTATGTTGAATGCTTATGCAATGATTTCCGTTCCATGAAGAAAAACCAAAGAAAAAGAGAAGAATGGATTTAACGTTCTTGCATAAAATGTGAGGAGAAAAATAATTACATAAACTGTCAACATTGTCTCAATTTACCTCATTTCTTTGTGGGGAAGGGAACGTTGGGTTTCATCGTATTTTTCTCGTCAAGATCTTTCCAATGACTATGACCATGCTCATAACCTAGCTCTGGTTCGAAATTTTTTGCATTTTAAAGTTTTCAAGTCTCCACTAGTGCTAAGCCCTTTTTATGCACAGAGTTCTGGTCACTTTGTCCACACTCAGATCAATGATTGAAAGCATTCTGAGACACTAAACAAAACATATTCATAGGACCATATGCATCAAAATCAAAGGCTTGACCGTCTATGTCAGAGCCTTTCCTTTCTTCAAGACCATTCCTTATAGTGCCACACGACCAAGTGTTATAACGTTGTGCTAGCAGAGGGTGCTAAGGAATCGTCAGGTTGCATGTTCTCAGACTCCAAGACACTGGAACCCCTTTAAATTTAGCGCCTAATCCTTTATGTCATCACCAAACCGAGTGCTATGACCACAGGCTTGTTTGCGGGAAGCACTAGCGTGAAACATCATGTCCATGTCATCCTCTCCCTCCTTGCACTTATATACGATGAAGGAAGGGAACCAAGGTCTAGAACCTTGTCCCACCAGTGTACGAGGACACCAGGCACTGAGATTCCTAGAATAACCTTTTCCCTGTGTATTCGAGACATCTTCATATACATTTTTTTCTACAGCGTTCAATCTTCCCAAATAACAAGAAAATCGATTGTAATATTTTTTATTTCGTACTGTGAATTTGATGTACTTACATACCTGTTATTTATTTTCTCTCTAGGAACAAATTACTGTGACTACGAAATTCTCAAGTTGAGGATGACAAAGCTAGAGCAACCAACGAAAGGGAAAAACAAAACAGCTCTACATTGTGGAATTTGCACTATTCTTTCTTCCCTGCATGCATAATATCCTAAACATTACTTAAAAAAAATTTGAACACACAAATTAGAAGATGACAGAAATAACATATGTTGAAATTTAGTTGAAAGTTATCAAATTAACGAATTCTCCACTGTAGATACCAACATCAACCAAGTACTAACTAACAACAATCTTTTCATATTTGGTGCATTTTCATACATTGTGGGGGACTCTTTGTTTGATGCACTATAAGTTCTGTTGCATTTTTGTTACTCTTCAGTTGAGTTGCACCATGCCTTGATAGATCACTTCCTCTTTTGCTTGCACAATGGCAACATTGATATGTTAGAATCATTTTAGTATGAATTGGCATCTGAATTTTTGTATCAATTGCATGACATTCATGATGTTGGTATGTATATTTCAAAGATGTGGTTATCCGCATCTGCAAAACAAATTGAAAATGAGAGAGGGCTATGGGGGGTTACTTTTTGCATAAGATGGCTAGCCAACTGGTTAAATATATCAATCACAGTTTGGTAACTAACAAGGAAGAGAAGGTACTTTCTATTCAACAAAAATGCAAATATAGATCTGTATTGTATCTTGTTTGTTGGTTGTGGAGCCTGATTATCTTCTTGATTTAGAGGTTTGTTTCAGCCGTGCTTGGACCCCATTCCCTAATGGGGGGTGTGGGGGGGATTTCCCTCCCAAAACTGTCACCAGGGGGGTCCATTGGGGGGGACGACGACATTTTTTTTATCCCCCCCCCTACCCGGGCGGGGGTTCGGGGAGGGGGGGGGAAATGGGAAAAATTAGGAAAACTTACCTTGTAAAATATTGTAATTTCGTAGTCAATCTGAACCATTCATTATAAGATCGCAGATATGACGGTAGAAGTTATTTTTTAGGGTTTTTTTCCCTAGAAGACAACTCTTTCTTATGAGGGAAATGTATTGTGGTTGTGTATTATTGTGAATGTTGTATTCTGTGAGAGGAGACTGCGAGAGAAAGAAGAGGAAGTTATTGTAGTTGAGTTGTAGGTTGTATCCCTTCATTTTGTTGGATAATAAAAAGGAAGGACTTGGAAATTTCTCTGGTGGATGTAGACCACACTGGGTGAACCACGTGTATTTGTGTCTCTATTGTATTTTGTATCTTCTATGTTTTATTTATGCATTTGTTTTAGTTTATTTCTCTCCGATCATGTTTTTCTAACAACTGGTATCAGAGAAAAAGGTAACTCGCAGGAAAAGAGGGTTCCTGGTTCGAGTGAGAGCAATGGAGGAAGATGGAAAGTTTAGGGGCGAGAAATTTAACGGACAAAACTACCAGTTATGGAAGATGCAGATGGAAGATTATTTATATCAGAAGGATCTATTCCTACCATTGGGTGGAATAGCAAAGAAGTCGACGGCCATGAAAGATGAAGAATGGGAGGTTCTTGACATAAAGGAAATAGGAACGATACGGTTGAGCCTGGAAGTGTCAGTGGCTTTCAATATTTCAAAAGAAATACAACGAAGGAGTTGATGGATGCAATGGATAAACTGCATGAAAAACCCTCAACTTCCAATAAGGTATTTCTAATGAAGAGATTATTTAATATGAATATGTCAAAAGGTGGGTCTGTTGCAGATCATTTAACTGAATTTAATATGGTTACTAATTAGCTAAGTTCTGTAAAAGTGGACTTTGATGATGAGGTTAGGGCTCTTCTAATATCGTGCTCATTACCAGAAAGATGGAATGGCTTGGTCATGGCTATAAGTAACTTTGTCTCTAGTTCAATCACTCTAAAATTTGATGATGTTGTTGGTGTTATCCTTAGCGAGGCATGCGACAAAAAAGAACATATGAGATATCAGGTAATGCGTTGACTGTGGAGAACAGGGGAAGACAAAAGGATATAGGAAAGGGCTCAAGGAACTATGGGAATTCTAGGAATGGCAGATCCAAATCTATTCTGGAAAAGATAGAGTGTTGGAATTGTGGGAAGAAAGGACATTTGAAGAAACACTGCAGAGCTCCAAAGAAACAAAGAGACGGACAGCAAGAGAAAAAACAAGAAGCAAATGTAACAGGTGATGGGTTACAAGATGATTTGATTTTTTCTGTAGATAACATTTCTGAGTCTTGGGTAGTATATTCAGGGGATTCATTTCATACCACACCCCATAGGAAACATTTTCTAGATTATGTTTAAGGTGATTTTGGACAGGTTCATTTGGGTGATGATGCACCATGAAAAATTGTTGGAATGGGTAAGGTGAAAATAAATCAAAAGAATGAAAAATCAATGGTTATTGAAAGAGGTAATACATGTATCAAATCTATGGAAAAATATAATTTCAACATGGCAGTTGGAAAGTGAAGGTTTTATATCTATATTTATAGATAAGGTGTGGAAGGTCACCAAAGGATCATTGGTGATAGAAAAAGGAGAGAAGGTAGGTAAATTGTATTTATGTACTGGTAATACTAACTCTTCTATATCTTTATATTATACAAGAGTGGATACAACACTATGGCATCATAGGCTTGGACACATGAGTGAGAAGGGGATGCAGATACTTCACAAAAGAATTTTTTTGCCAGATCTTAAACAAATTGATTTGGATTTCTATGAGCATTGTGTTTATGGAAAACAAAAGAGAGTCAGATTTATCAGAGTCGGAAAAGAAAATAAGAGTAAAAGGTTAGAGCTTGTGCATACAGATGTATGTGGACTAACTCAGGTATCATCTCTTGGTGGCTCTCATTACTATGTTAGTTTTATTGATGATGCAATTAGAAAAACTTAGGTTTATTGCATTCGACAAAAATCTGATGTTTTTGATACTTTTAAGAAATGGAAATATTTGGTTGAGAATGGAATAGGAAAAAGGTTGAAGTGTCTCAGATCAAGAAATGAAGGTGAATATTGCAGCAAAGAGTTTTATGATTATTTTTCATACCATGGGATTCATAGAGAGAAAACAGTTCCATGAACACCACAAGAAAATGGTGTGTCATAAAGGATGAACAGGACAATCATGGAGCATGCAAGGAGTATGAGATTGCATGTTGGGTTTCCCTTATAGTTTGGGAAGATGTTGTAGATATTTTTGTTTACTTAATAAACATAGGACCTTCAATCTCTTTGGATGGTAGAATTCCAGAGGAGGAATGGACAGGTAAAAAGGTAAACATTTATTTTTTGAAGACTTTCGGTTGTGAAGCATTTGTCCATATTGATAAAGAAAATAGAACAAAGCTTGAGGGAAAATCCAAGTAGTGTACCTTTATTGGATACAATGTTAATGATTTTGGTTATCTCTTATGGGATTATGAAAATCACAAAATCATTAGGAGTAGAGATGTCATATTCAATGAGAAGGTCATGTACAATGATAAGTTGCAGGAAAAGAAATGGGAAAAAGAAAAACCAGAATACACTGTGCTTGATGAGATCACTGAAAAATAAATTTCAAAGGTACCGGAAAATAAAAATGTACAACAACAGGAGGAACATGTACCTCAAAATCATACAAGTGTTGTTAGAATATCTACTAGGTTAAGTAGACCCCCTGAACGATACTCTCCTTCATTATATTATTTATTGTTGATTGATTATGGTGAACTAGAGTGTTATGAAGAGACAATGCAGGTAGACACTAAGAAGAAGTGGGAGAAAGGCATGAAAGAGGAAATGGATTCCTTGGTAAATAACTAGACTTGGGACTTAGTTCAGTTGCTTGCAGGAAAAAAGAGCATTGCAGAATAAATGGATTTACAAGTTGAAGGAAGAAGATGGAGGAAAAAAGAGGTACAAGGCTAGACTTGTTGTAAAGGGGTTTGCACAAAAGAAAGTATACATTTTGATGAAATATTTTCTCCTGTTGTTAAGATTACTTCAATTCAGACTATTTTAAGTCTTGTGGCAATAGATGATTTTCATCTTGAACTGTTAGATGTAAAAAAAACTTTTCTCCATGGGGATTTGGAGGAAGAGATTTATATGCAGTAGCCACAGGGGTATGAGGTCAATGGGAAGGAAATTTTAGTATGCATGTTGAATAAGAGATTGTATGGCCTAAAGAAATATCCAAGGCAGTGGTATTTTAAGTTTGACAGGTTTATGACAGAACAAGGTTATAGTAGATGTCATTCTGATCACTATGTTTATTTTAAAAGGATAGAAAATGGAAGCTATATTATCTTTCTATTTTATGTAGATGACATGCTTGTTGCAGGTTCTAATATGAAGGATATAAATGTGCTTAAGAAGAAACTAGCTAATTCATTTGCGATGAAGGATTTGGGTGACACAAAGAAAATCCTTAGTATGAGAATAACAAGCGACAAGAAAAATCACAAATTGACATTGTCTCAGGGTGAGTACATAGAAAAGGTGTTGGAGAGGTTTAGAATGCATAATGCAAGAACAATTAGTACACCTTATGCCAACCATTTAAAATTAACTAAGGAAATGTGTCCCAAGACACACGAGGAGATATAATACATGTCCAAGGTCCTTTATTCATCAACAATTGGCAGCTTGATGTATGCGATGGTTTGCATAAGACCATCTATTGCACATGCAATTGAAGTTGTGAGAAGGTATATGAACAATCCAGGTAAATAAAATTGGGAGGCAGCAAAGTGAATTGTCATGCATTTGAGAGGTACTTCTACTCATGCCTTATGTTTTGGAGGTTCATACATTTTTCTAAAGGGATATGTTGATTTAGATATGGCAGGTGATAAAGATAGCAGGAGGAGCACCACAGGGTATGTTTTTACTTTAGGTGGAACAACGTTAAGTTGGATTTCAAAACTACAAAAGTTTGTTTCACTTTCAACAACAAAAGCAGAGTATGTTTTTGCTATAGAGGCTAGTAAAGAAATGATTTGGTTACAGATGTTTATGGAGGAATTGGGAAAGAAGTAGGAGAATAGAAGGTTGTACTGTGACAATGAGAATGAAATTCATATTGAAAATAACTCAACCTTCCATTCAAATACTAAGCATATACATCTCAAGTACCATTTCATATGATCTGTCTTGGAAGATGGACATTTGAAGTTGGAAAAGATACATACTAGCTAGAATCTTGCAGACATGTTAACAAAGGGAGTAACCAGGGAGAAACTGAGTTCCTACTCAGTTTCAGTTGGTCTTCAAGCATGAAGGTGAAGATGAGAATTTTTCCAAGTCCAAGGTGGAGTATAGTCCAACATGTACACCAACAGTGGAGTTTTTTTTATCAGTCTCCAAGTGGGATATTGTTGGTTGTGGAGCCTGATTATCTTCCTAATTTAGAGGTTTGTTTTAGTCATGCTTGGACCCCATTCCCTAATGGGGGGAGTGGGGGGGATTTTCCCCCCACAAATGTAACCAAGGGGGTTCAGGGCAGTGGGGGGGGTGAGGGGGGAGAGAAAGTTTTTGTAGCCCCCCCGGTGGGGGATTCAGGGGAAATATTGGGAAAAATTACCTTGTAAAATATTGTAATTTCGTAGTCAATCTGGACCATTCATTATAAGATCGTATATATGATGGTAGAAGTTATTTTTTAGCTTTTTTTTCCCTAGAAGGAAACCCTCTCTTATGAGGGAATTGTATTGTGGCTGTGCATTATTGCGAATGTTGTATTCTGAGAGAGGAGTCTGCAAGAGAAAGAAGAGGAAGTTATAATGGTTTAGCTATAAGTTGTATCCCTTCATTTTGTTGGATAATAAAAAGGAAGGACTTGGAAATTTCTATGGTGGACGTATCCCACACTGGGTGAACCACATATATCTATGTCTTTATTGTATTGTGTATCTTCTATGTTTTATTTCTGCATTTGTTCTATTTTATTGCTCTGCGATCTTGTTTTTCTAACATTTTTCCATGACACTAATCCTATTAGTGGTCATTACTAACCATTGCTTTATAAAAAATCATCCATATGAAATTTTGGAAGATCTGATACTTACTTGTCCCTCATGTGCAAAGAGCTTCAATTCCATTGGAAAGGTATTATGCATGACATGTATGCTTGTGGATTGGACCTAGAAACAACTAGTACATTTAGTTGTGGCGAGAGTCTGTTGACTACACTTTGCTACTTTGTTGCGAAAAAGTTCAATGTACAGTCTCTAAGACTGTACATTGTCCAATCCTTTTACAATGCACTTATGGGTGGAAATCACTATTACTTCCACTGCTTGCATCAACATTTGACACCTGATGTCATGCAAATCCTACCAACATTTGGGAGTTAGCAAGAATATCTAATAAACATGTTAATTCCATATGAGAAGGGGAATATAGAGGGCAGGCCATTTTGTTTGCAGTGGGTATCAATCATATTCCAGGAAAATATCCAAGTTTGGTCGTCCATTGAAAATAGCATTGTCAACTGCTACACTATTGATTCAAACTGTGATAAAACAATTGATGTTATATCATTTGAGACAAATACAGTGCACATCCACTATGAACCATTATCAAGAAAAAATTGCAACCATGAATGCACTTTGCATTGTAACCAGGTTGCAATAAGTTTGAACATGGTGGATGGAGTCAACTGCCACACGATTACAATGACACTGAATCCAACATGTAAAATCAATCACATTATGCTTCATGGCCATGTACTGAAACAACATCATCATGTGTTTTATCAATGTCATTGTACAAGAACAACAATGTTAAAAAATAACGATGATGGCGTCGAGCTATGTCATTGTCGGTAATTGGGAAGCCTTAGTAAGAAACATAAGCTTACTTACTACCAACTGAAAAAATTCATACGTGAAAGCACCGTTGCATTGACACGTTCCTTTTTTAAGACAAGGAACAGATGGCCAGTTCAGGAGTCCAACAAACTCATCACCTTGCACACTTTGCACAGATTATGGTCTGAACAAATAGTCGTTCCAACCTCCACATCCCTTGCCACCAAGAAGACCCATTTTCATCTCATACACATAGAATTAGTTACCACCAACTGAAAAAGGAAATATGTCAAAGACAAAAAACAGATTACATATCCACAGTCAACCATCATTTTGATAAGATTCCAAACATAAGGTTCCATAGATTAAAGAAAACACTTTGCAATGCCAACAATGAAAAATAATAGATACTCATTGGGTATTCCCATCTACAAAAAAAATATGTAAAAAAAATCTATATGGAACAAATTAAAGACACTCCTAGGATCACATGTGTGATTTGTGAGCAACTGTATTTTCAAAAGAACATTAAATGTTTCACCCACGACTTGGAAAAAGAATATGTGAGCTTGACATTGAATGATAGAACGTTCTCCAGTAGAAAAATATGTGTTTCATGCAAAAGTTCACTCCAAAATGGAAAAGTGTCGCAGTTTGCAACACCAAACCAAATAAGACGTAACACACTATTACCAGATGTAACCACACTTTCAAAATTTGAAGAGAGACTTGTATCAATACAAATTGCATTTGCAAAAATTATACCATGGGGTTATAAATGGTCCCAAATGGGCTTAACAGGATCAACTATCAATGTACCTATCCATATGGATGTTATGCAAAAATCATTGCCACAATCCATGGATTACACCCTGATAATAGTTGTTGCCTTGAAGCAGCATCTGCAATACAAGAATGCATACCAGATAGGCAGAGTACATGTCAACATTGTCATGACAACATTGAAAGAATTAAGTTCCAAAAATCTGTATAGGGTTGAAAAAATATGTATAGACAAGAACTGGAATCATGTTCTTCAAGAAGATAATGCCAACTCCATGCAAAATGCAAAGACTATTACTCAAAGAAATACAGATAGTGAATCAAACAATGAAAACGCTACTGAGACGTTAGTTCTTGGACTCATAGAGTCGCAACATATCCGTGACTTGCAGGACAAGATCATCGAACTCGTGCTTATTGAAGGGCAACATCCACTTGGAATTTTCAAGGAAAAATATGTAGAATAAATTAAATTCCCCACACTTTTGTATGGAGACCCACATGACAATGACATTACAAAACGTTTTAGCTACCCAATGACATTAATACAACAAAATTTTGCAAAGCCTTACTAAACTTTGAATAAAGTTTTGTCTAATTTAGTTAAATTTTATGAAATTTATTGATTGGAGGGAGGGTGAATGATTCTCGAAATCAACCCCCCCCCCCTCCACCCCCCTTGGCCCCCTCCTTGCTCAAAATTGCTAAAAATTGGGTTAAATTTGGTTAAGATTGGAAAAATTCGCCAAATTTCCCATTTCTTGTTAAAATTTCAAGCATGGAGGGAGGTGTCTGATTCATAATTTTACCCACCAACCTTTTCGACCCACATCCTATGCTAAACATTTGATGAAATTTGGCCCAATTTTGGCAAATTTTATAAAGTTTCTTACATGGGGGGGTGATGTTGGTAATCACCCCTGAGATGGGGAGGAGATGTTGAGAATCATCCCCTCTCCCTCCATGCAATGAATTGCACATTTTTTCACAAAAATAGGAAAAATTTGACCAATTTTTACAAAATTTAATGTGTCCTCCCCTCTATCCATGTTTGAGATAAAAAGAAAATAGAAATTTAGCAAAAGTTTGTCAAATTTGACCAAATTTAGCCAAATTTTAGGCAATTTTGAAAAATTGGCAAGATGATGCTAGTAATTTCCCCTTGRGGGGGAAGGAAATGTTGGGCATCTCCCCCACTCCCTMTATACAAGAAATTTCATAKAATTTYACMAKATTGGTGAAATTTAGAAAAWGATTCATTAGAAGTTTGCTAAAATTTCACAAAAWGTTGTTGAACTAAAGGRAATTATCTTCTTGGTTTTACAAACTTTGTAAATTTTATGAAATGTATTCTTTAATGTTATGTTATCAAGGTAAAATTGCATACAAATTGAGTGGGCCTAATGGTTAAGAACATAGATTATATTTTTCAAGCTTATGTGGTTATCAATGTTATCCATTAAGACTTCAAAGGCGACACATAACGAATTTGAATGTCGACGTTTCAAACCTCAAGCCAAGTTCTTCATCAGGAGTGTTTTCTCATTGGGGGTTAAATGTAATGTCCCCTTCCAATTGATCACAAAGGAGGATGACTTAGCAGCCTATACGACTCCCGTATTATATAGTCAGTAGAAAAAGGGAGTCACCGGAATTTATTTAGTGTCACTTGGGGGGAAGATGTTATGTTCATAAAGTGAAAATAGATAAAAAGATAAATTATTAATCACTTAAACATTGGAAAGAAATTTTTAATGTTTAAGTAATAATTAAAGGAAAAATAAGGGTGAGGTTTGATTTGGTAAAAAGAAGGGGAAATATCTAGAAGGCTCGGAGGAAGAATAAAAGGAGGGGTATCCCTTCACCTTAGCATTCTAATTTGATCTATTGATTGGGTGCTCTTGGAGCCAAGATTTTCGTTAGGGTTTTTTCAAAACCCTTCCAGTGTTGGTCTTGTTTTGGTGGTGAGATACCCACCCTAGATAGACAAGAGGGGAATTCATCTAGGATTCCCATTGGAGTTCTAGTTTATGGCTTTGTCTTCAACTGGGAGGAGAATTGATCTCCTTGGGAGATTCATAGAGACTATTGTGAGGGCCGATTTATTATTTTGTAGGTCGTGGAGGTATTTGCAGTAGTGAGAGGCACTTGGTGGAGATCTTGGTACCTAGGAAGATCATTGGGAGGTTTGGAAGGGTTGCAACCCTTCCATATCTATTGGTTCATGGGTTGTAGAGTGCTATAGAGGCACTAGAGCAGGGTTACAACCCCTTGGAGGAGAAATGCAAACTTAGAGAAGGTCGCAAACCTAATTTTCTGAGCCACAAATCTGTAGTTGAGAACAAGGGTTTGAGGGAGGGCCGAGACCCTCATTTGTTTTCCAAAGGCGATTGGAGGCCCACATGGGTATTATATAGGTCAAGGGAAGAGAGATGAGTGGTGGGATCATAGGAATCGAGCAGAGACGGTGGGTCGATTTTCATAGTAACATATCATAGGCAACGAATTGTTTGGAGTGTAGTCTAGCAGTAGGAAATAACTTTCAGAAGGTTATTGACATTGTTCTCAGGTTTTACTTGTTATTGTGTGTTGATTTAAGTATTGTAGTTGCTAAAACAACCTGTAGAGAATTTATTGTTACACTAGTGTTTCTATCCATAATAAAATATGCGAATGTAATCTCTTCCATTTGATATGTACTTTATTTCCATGTTATCGGTTTAATGAGATAACGATCAAGGAAGTACTTGTAAATTTTTGTTGAAAATATTCTATCAAGAATTTTGGTTAAAGGCAGGTGAATGAAAATTGTTCGACATAATTATAAATTAGAAAACACTTTAAATTTCATGATATTGTAGCACAACTCACTTGGGGATTAAATAGTGGTATCAGAGCTGGTGATCTTGCCAACCTGTGACTGTATTGATTCCTAAAAGAAGTGGGTGTGGAGGAAAACCCTTGCCAGAGTCACCAGAAGGAGAAATAGAAGTAATCCAACTAGAGTTAGAGCAAGAAGGAAACATGGGGGACCATGGTGAGGACAAGAATTTACACCTATTAGAGGCCCTAGTCAAGGGGCAACAAAAAATGACTAGTGAACAATGACAATTCACATAGTTCCTAACATAGTTCATTACCAACACATAGGGAGGTTCAAATGGGAACCATTTAGAGGGAATCCGTAGAGGAGGTAGGAATCATGTAGAGGGTAGAAATACCCATACTTGAGCTCATAATGGGAGAAAAAGGATTCCCAGGCCTCTATTACCACAGTTCCTTACAGAGCAGCCTAAAGGAACAAAAGAGCAGCCAAATCATGAGCTTGATGTTACCTCCAACTACAAGGAGTATTAGGTGTTAGAGGAAGATATCGAGGAGGACTTGTCCTATGAGGAATTCTACAACCTCAAGTAGAGGAACATGCCTAGGGAGTGGAACAGAACAACACATAACCAACAAAACTTCGATCTCATGCACAAGGTGGGTAGGTATATTATCCCATCTTTTGACGGATATTCCAAAAGAACAACCATAGTGTGGGTGCAGAATTTGGATACGTACTTCCAACTCAATCCAATGACAGAGGCAGAGGCAATCAAATTTTCCACCCTTCACTTGGAGGGAGAATCTCATGAGTGGTGGTACCATGGGCTAGTGACATTAGGACACACCATCATCACTTCATATGTGGACTTCACTCATAGTTTGGTGGTTAGGTTTGAAAATAAGGATATTGAGATACACTTCAGGGAGTTGGCATAGTTGAGATATACAAGTACACTAGATGCATACATCGCATATTTTCAGAGGATGGAATTCATGGTGATAGACATTTCTGAGTAGCGGTTGGTGATTCTATTCCTAGAGGGTCTAGATGAGCCCTTAAGAGGATGGGTAAAGGCCTTTAGACCAACCACATTGCAAGATGCCATCATGAGGATCTATAATATGAGGGACATAGTCTCTAAGAAGGTATCGATAAAACCCTTCAACCCTCAAGGGGTAAGGAGATGAATTTTCCCCAAAAGCCATGGATAGAGAAGGACAGGGTCGATGAAGAAACTAGGAAGGAGCTAAGGAGGAAGAAACTTTTCTTTAGTTGCAAAGAACCATGGGAGATGGGTCATCAATGCATGAAAAATGGTAACGTACACTACATAGAGGTACTTTCCAATGAGGAGGAGGATGGCGAGGATGAGGTAGTTCATGCACAGGATAGCGAGCAGAGTAGTGGTGAGGCAGATCCATCACATCATGAGGTTACAACACAGGCAGAGTTGCAGGAAGGTTTCATGAAAGTGACCATTTCCACACTTTCAGGAGTTCCCAAGTATCACACCTTTAGGATTTGAGGAATCTTGCAAGGGTAGAGAGTTACAACACTCATTGATGTTGGGGCCACCCACAACTTCATTGATGCATCACTTGTCACTAGGAGACACATCCTTGTAGATTATTTCGAGGGTTTCAATGTGGTAGTTGTAGATGGGCACAACATGACATGTACTCAGAGTATCATCAGTTTAGATGTCACATTGGGAAACTACATGTTGATCGATGACTTTTATGTTGTAGATTTGGCAGACACTCATATGGTATTAGGTGTCTAGTGGCTATACTCACTGGGAGATATCCACATGAACTATCAGGAGATGAGGATGGATTTTAGGCACAAGGAATGTTAGTGGTTTTTTTAAGAGGTATGTCCACAAGATTTCCCAGGATCATGTGTAACAATCATATTGAGGCCATTTTTAGACATGGGGATGTGGATTGCGTAGCAAAATGTTTGATAACCATGTAGAAGCCATCATAGGACCATCAAAATTATCATGTGAACATACATGAGTTGCTTGAGAAACACAACAAAGTGTTTGGGCTACTAATAGTAGGGAGACCGCCTGATAGTGGATTTGAGAATATCATTGATTTAGAGGAGGGTGTGAAGCCCGTGATCACCACACCATACATGCATTCAAAGAAGTTTAAATATCAGATAGAGAAGGCCATATAGGAGTTATTGGAGATGGGTCACATAATGCCTAGCTCTAGTCCCTTTGCTTATTCAATGGTATTGGTAAAGAATAGGATGGCATGATGAGGATGTGCATCGAATATAGGGCGTTGAATAAGAAAACCATCAAGAACTAGTACCCGATACCCAGGATTGATGACTTGATTGACGAGTTTCATGGAGAAGTGTACTTCTCAAACATTGATCTTCAATCAAGGTACCATCAAATCCAAGTCAAAGAGGAGGACATCCATAAGAAAACATTCAGATGTCACTATGAGCATTATGAGTTTCTATTCATGCCCTTCAGGTTGACTAATGCACCAACCACCTTCCAGTCATGTATGAACCATATATTCAACAAAAAATTGAGGAAATTATTACTAGTATTCTTTGACAATCTACTGATCTACAATAGGACCTGAGAGGAACATCTGAGGCATGTGGATGAGATTCTCATCATTATGGAGGAGCAGTCATTGTTTTCCAAGGAGGAAAATTGTTAGTTTGGGATGACATAAATTCTCTATTTGGGGCACGTGATTGGTGTCGAGGGAGTGAAGGGATTTTCATAGTTGGGTGTGTCATTGACAGACCTCACCAAGAAGGGAGCATTCAAATGGACAAAGGAGGTACATGTAGCATTCGACATAATGAATAAGGTGATGAGAAATTTCCCAACGTTAACACTTCCATATTTCTCACTTGCATTTGTACTAGAGTGTGATGCATCCAGTTAAGGGATATGAGCAGTGTTGATGCATAATAAACACCCCATAGATTTTTAAAGTAGGAAGCTGAGGGATCCAAAGAATATCTATCCTATCTATGATAAGGATATGTTGTCCATCATGCATGCATTTTCCAAGTTCAGACACTACTTGGTGGGAGGACGCTTTGTGGTTGGGACTAACCACAACAACTTGAGATACTTCTTGGAGCAACGAGACTTGAACGAGAGGCAACAAAAATGGGTGAGTAATATGCAGGGATATGATTTTTACATTGAGTATGTAAAGGGGGATAAGAACATAGTTGTTGATGCCCTATCTAGGAGACCTGCAACATTCTCCATGGAATATATATCAACAGACTGGAAGTCCATTCTCTTGGTGGAGTAATCCAAGAATACCTTCTCATGTGAGATGATGGAGGGAATTATACAGGATGATAGGTACGGGGTAGTGGATGCATCATCTATTACAAAGACAATATTTGTCTTGTCCGGGAGTCCACACTCAAAAATAAGGTTTTCAAGGAAGTACATGATGCACCAATGGTAGGGCACCCGGGGTATATTAAGACCTATAGGCAGGTGAGGGAGAGATTCTCTTATAAGAGTATCAAGCAGGATGTGCTTCGATATGTGAGGGATTGCATGACCTGTTAGAAGAATAATTTAAAGCTAGCTTACACACCCTGCAAGATTTCTTTAGCCATTGTTGATTCTAGAGCAAAAGTGGGAGAGAATTTCCATGGATTTCATTACAGGGTTGCCAAAGGTACATGGAAAGGAATTTATCTACGTTGTGGTGGACATGTAGACCAAATGTGTGCACTTCTTTGTCATTCCTTTAGATTACAACACATCTCAGGTAGAGAAAATATTCTTCAAGGAGGTGTTCAAACTACCTGGTCTTCCAAGAAACATAGTCAATGACTAAGATAACAGGTTTCTCAACACATTCTAGTAGGATCTGTTCAGGTTATCTGGGATGGAATTGACACCTAGTACTAGCTATCACCCCCAAACGGATGGGAAAATTGAGATAGTGAACAAGTGGGTTGAGGGGTATCTCAGGACCTATGTGTTAGGGTAGCAGAGGACATGGATAAAATGGTTGCATCTCAGGGAGCATTTCTACAACACACCTCATCACATGTCCATTGGGATGAGCCCATTCAAATAATTTTATGGCTATGATTCCCCATCATTTGTGTATTTGGTGTTTGGGGAGAGTAGGGCCCCAAAGGACAAATATGGGTTGTAGGAGAGCCAAGACATATTGAGAATATTGAAGGATAATTTGTAGGTTTCCCATAAATATCAGAAGATGTATGTAGATAATCATAGGGTGGAGCGCAATCTTGAGGTTGGGGACTTAGTATTTCTCAGGTTGTAGTCGTACAAAAAGTCTTATTTGAAGAAGAGTGGCATAGAGAACCTGAATCCTTTCTTCTATGGACCCTACATAGTGATCAAGAGAGTTAGAGAGGTAGCATATGAGTTGGAGCTGTCAGACAGTAGAAGGATCCACAACGTCTTCCATTTATCTTTCCTCAAGAAGGAGTTGGGACAACATGTCACCACTTCAACATATCTTCTTCCACTAGACGAGGAGGGACAATTATTTCTGACTCTAGAGCGTATTGTTGATACTAGAGAGAGGAGGATGAGGAGCAGAGTCATCCAAGAGTACCTGGTCATATGGAGAGGTTTTCCCACAGAGGATGCTACTTGGGAAGGAGAGAAGATATTACAACACCATGATTTGAAGTTGCTTGAGGACAAGTAATGTAGGGAAGGGAGGATTGTAATGTCCCCTTCCAATTGATCATAATGGAGGATGACTTAGTAGTCCATACAACTCCCATAGGCTATAGTCAGTATAAAAAGAGAGTCATTGGGATTTATTTAGTGTCTCTTGGGGGAGGAAGATGTTATGTTCATAAAGTGACATTAGATAAAAAGATAAATTATTAATCACTTAAACATTAAAAATAATTTGTTAATGTTTAAGTAACAATTAAAGGAGAAATAAGGGTGAGGTTTGATTTGGTCAAAAAAGGGAAAAGATCTAGAAGGATCAGAGGAAGAATAAAAGGAGAGGTAGCCCTTCACCTTATTTTGGAAACGTCGGTCATCCTTACATTGCTACATTAAATCTTCCTGGTTTCACTAAGGGGTTACCAGTATGGTTATTTTCCACTCCTTTGGTTCCAAATTCACGTGTCGCTTCCCAATCACGTTCTCTAGTGCAAGAAAATCAACCTCATATTGATCCTTTTCCTTCTTCCCCCGTCGTGTCTTATCCCCTTATTCTTCCTCGCCTGGTGAAATCCTTGAAGCTAGTAATCAGGAGGCTAAGAAGAAGAAGAAACGGGAGGACAAAAAGAAGAAAAATATTCAAGGGGATAATCAACCAATCACTATCACGAGGGGTGATAATGTTAACAAGTTGACCAACATTGGTCGCAAACCCAAATTCCCTTGCAAGATTTGTAATGTTGACCACTTTCTTAAGAATTTCCCTTGTATTTCAAAGATCTTAGAAGTGTTGTACTTGGGTTCTCAACAACCCATGTCTCCAGCCGCTGCAAGTCATGCTAGTGACATCCCATCAACCAATGATCATCGAGTTGGGGGAAAAAAGGTCAAATTCATGATTCCTTTCCGGTTGTGTAGGGAAATGCACCTCACTCACCTTTTCTCTTGTATGGATGAAGCTTCACAATTGTTGGAGGACATTGTTGTTTCCCAACAACAACCTCCAGCTACTTCCCATGAGCCCTCTCCCATCCAACCGTTGGTTGATGAGGTGGTCATTCTAATTCAATACGTAGTCGATCCCACTCTTCCTTTGGAGAGTGAAGTACATACCACTAAGGTTTTTCTTGTCACTACAGATTCCTCCAGACAAGGGGGAATTTCACCTATTTCGACGGAACCCCCTCCAAGCACTGAGGTCATTTATTTTGATTGGAATAATTTGGCAGAGACTCGCCTTCCTTCATACCTACCTTTCTGTTGGCACAGGGGCAGACCCAGGGTTCACTCCAAGAGCACACCAACAAAGCCCTAGATACTGGCCCTTTTGGTAACACCTGCAAAGTAGATGCAGTCTCACCCGAAGCAGCTATGAGGGGGTTGCAGGACAAAGATGTCTACAACCAGGGGAATATCAAGTGGTTCTTGTATAACAATAATAACAACATTCATATATCACTTATCAACGAGATCTATTTTGCACAGCTATAGATCTGATCTAACACAATAATGAAAATAACAGTATAACAATGACAGAGATCAAAGCATCAATCACACATACAACACAAAATATACGTGGTTCACCCTCTCTCTAGGGCTATGTCCACAAAACTGTGCTTATGATATATTTAAGATAAAGCTTACAGTTCTTATATGTGCTCTTAGCTAGCATATCTTCTTCTTCTTCTCTCAATCTCTCCCCTTCCTGCGCACCCAACTACAGGATTGATCTCCGCACATAGCTGAAGATCTTACAATACCAGAAGGCTCTCTCTCTCAACACTTCTTTCTCACAGTACACAATCTCTCATGCCAACAACATCATCAATCATACTATAATGAACCCTCTTTTCTCATCTAGGCTCTTATTTATACATTACAATAGTTCACTGACAGCTTTAGGCCAAAACCTAAGTGTCCAAAACCCTAGATACCAAAACCCTAGGTCAACTTGACCTGCATTTTCAGGGCTTCACCGGCCTGTATTTCATTTCTTCTCACGCAATGCTCCAAAGAATCGAATGGTGTCTTCCTCTGCTTTCTAATTTGTCCTTGATCCATCTTCCTTGTTGATCTGCCATCCTCAATCCCCTCATCCAATGACTTTCTTTCCCGTACTTTGCTCCGACTTTTCTTCTCTTCTACTTACTTTGACTAGTGACAGTCATTGTGTCTCCCGTGAAGCTTGCTTTTGAACTTTTATTCCTCAATCTTCACTTCCTCCCATAACCAAGGGATAACAGGCCCCCAACACTCACCTGTGACTCATCCTGAGGCACTGCAGATCTGATCCTATTGTTTTTCTTTGACTTGAGACTACGCAGTGCAGCCGTTGCTTTCTTCTCTGTGTCTCCTTCCCATCCTTGTGGAGACTGTCTTTTTTGTGTCTGGTACCCAATTTAAACTGCACCTAGTACCTAGACCCTTTTCTTGTTGATTTTACTGAGAGCTGCGAGGTAGCTAGTTGTCATAGTACAACTTTAGCCGACTCCCATTCACTAATCCTTCCTTTCATTCTCCCTTTAATGTCTTCAGCTACGCAACTCCTCCTTCTGTAACATAGGTGATCTCATATGGTTCGAGCCAATGAGTTTTGAACTTCCCTGGATGTTTTATAAATTTACTGTCATACACCAGTACTAAATCACCTTGCTTGAATGCCTTCTTATTGATGTGCCTGTCATGATAGGCATTTTCTCTTTCCTTCTGAACTTGCTGATGGAATCTGGCAATGAAGTTGTCTTCTTCCAGTTCAACCAGCTAGGAAAGCCTCTCACGAACAACGCCAGTATCATCCATGTCTATAAATGCAGCAATTCTTAAGCTTGGTACCAAGTACTCCATCAAGACAACAACTTCAAGACCGTAAACCAACTTGAAAGGGGTTTGCATCATTAATTTCTTGCAAGTGGTTCTATAGGCCCATAGTACTGCAGGTACTCTTAAATCCCAGATGTCTCTATTTACACTGCAAACCTTTGTCAGTGCTATCTCCAAAATCTTGTTGAATGCTTCGACTGTTCCATTTTCTTAAGGATGGTAAGGCGTACTCTTCTGATGGTGGATTGCAAATTCTTCAGTGAGGGCGTCAATTGTCTTATTGATGAAGTGTGTTCCTTGATCACTCATAAGGATCTTAGGGCATCCAAACTAGGTTATTATGTCATCAAATATAAAACACATAGTTGTAGTGGCACTACAGTCCTTGACTGCTCTGGCTTCAGCCCATCTAGTTAAGTATTCAGTCGCAACAATGATATACCTTGCTCCTGTGCGCTTCCCTGGTGGGTTTGTAGGTCCCACAAAGTCAATGGCCCACTTTTGAAATGCTTGTAGGGTCATTTGCAGTGCTAATGGCATGCCATCTCTTCAGGGTGGTTTTCTCACTCTCTGGCATACATCACAAGCTCTGGTATACTCTTTAGCATCTCTATGTAATGTAGGTCACCAAAGGCTAGCTCGCAGAACCTTCTGCGTAGTTTCTTTCCCTACATAATGTCCTCCTGTGATGCCTTCATGAGCTTCTATGAGGATCAGTGGGTACTCTGCCTCCATCACACATCTTCTTAGTATCTCATCAGGTCCCATCTTGTATAGATGAGTGGCTATCGGTGAAAAGTCTGCAGCGCGCACCACTAGTTGTTTCCTCTAGGGAATTGTATACTCACTTGGAGCCATTCCTGTTGACAGGAATTGGACTATGTCTATGAAGTGGTCATCCATCTTCCTAATGGCGAGTAGTTATGCATCCGATAGTGTATCCTCCAGACTGGTGGGTTCTTCGCCATGTTCCAACCTTGACAGGTGGTCTGGGCCCTTGTTCATTCTTCTCGGCTTAACTATGATCTAAAAATCATATTCTTGAAAAAGGAGAATCCATCTGCATATCCACCTCCAAAACACTGGCTTGTTGACTAGATATCTCAGGGAGGAGTGATCTGTGAACATTTTAAAGTGTCCTCCTAGTAAGCAGTGGCAGAATTTTTGCAGCATGTACACCATGGCTAATCCTTCTTTCTCTGTAGTAGTGTAATTGATTTCAGTTGTAGATAGATTTTTGCTGGAAAATGCTAACGGATGGTCGATCTCCCCTTCTCCAGGTTGTGCCAATAATGCTCCTAATGCAACAGAAGACACATCGACATGAACATGAAATTCTTTGCTCCAATATGGAAAGACCAGAATGGGCACAGTCACCATATTTTGTTTTAGTGTGTCGAAACTCTACTGGCATTCATATGTCCAACCAAACTGACAGTCTTTCTTTAATAACTTCTCCATTGGTGTTGTTATTTGAGCATAGCCTTTAATAAATTTTCTGTAATAGCAAGTATGTCCTAGCGCAGTGCGCAGTTGTTTCATTGAAGTAGGAGGCGGTAAGTCAACTATAATTGCATTTTTTGATGGATCAGCCAACAATCCTTGCTTTCATACAATATGACCTAATAATACTCCAAAAGGGGAGAAGAAGATGCACTTCTTCAAATTCAAAGCAATTTGACACTGCCTACATTTATCCAACATTAGCCCTAGACATTCAATATGGTTTTTTAACAAACTAAACACAGTCCAGTCATCAAAATATGCTTCTAAAAATTTATTCAAGAACTCTTTGAACGCTTCGACCACTACCCTGGAAACGATGGATGGGGAATTCTTTAGTCCAAATGGCATCACTGTGTATTGGTAGAATCCCCATTTTGTGGCAAACATGGTCTTGTGGCAGTCCTCCTTGGCAATCCAAATCTGATAGTATCCTAAAAACCCATCTGTAAAAGAGTATACCTCTTGGCCTCCCACGTTGTCTAATACTTCATCAGTGAATGGTGTAGGGAAGGGGTCATGCAGACAGACATCGTTCAACTTTCTGAGGTCTACACATATCTTGATTTCTCCTATCTTCTTGTCATGTACTACCATAGGGTTGATCCACTCTGATTCTTTGACAGGTTCAATAATCCCTGCTTCTAGCATTCTGTCAATCTCAATCTTTACTTTTTCCTTATATTTCGGGTTAAATCTAGAGGGTCTTTGCTTGATTGGCTTCACATATGGCTTCAAAGGTATTCTCATCTCTCCCAGAGGTCCTTTGATTCCCTTCATATCAGTGAACTTGGTTGGAAACAAGTCCTGATATTCGTGCATCAACTCTGTAATCTTGTCAATGGTAGAAGCATCCCTGTAATCTCCAACATTGGCAAGCTTCAGTGTCTCCTCTGTCCCGATATTGACTTTATTTATTTTGATCAGTTTTCCAATAAATGGTAGCTCAACTCCTTGTCCTTCTACATCCCTGTGGCCTTCTAACTCAGTGATGTTTACTTTCCTTGGATCATCATCTTTGTCAGCATTAATGTTGTAACATCCTTGTAATTTTGGGAATGGTGCAGTCCATTCGTCTTCTTCTTGCTCTAAAGGGAGGATAGATGCTCCTTAAATACTTTTTGCCTCACAATCTGTAATGCTTGATCTACTGAAGGAAATTCGCTTTCAAACAAAAAGGTGGTTATAAAATTCTAAAGAATACCTTCCTAATCTGTAGTGATGAGGCGTAGCTCTGCTTGAAGGTACCAGTTAATAGGGGTCATGTCCAGCGTGTTAATGAATCTGTGTACCCATTGTTCTCGAGGAATGTCACTCCAGGCCTCTTCACAGCTTCACACATGGTCCTTTGGGCAGCTTCGACCTATGTACCTCACTTCGCAGCTTCCTACTTGTGTTGAGAACCGCGTTTTCATCAAGGTTTGGCATTGTGTCCAGTCTATAATATTTCTTTTGTGTGTCCCCCACCATCTTGCTGGTGTGGATTTCAGGGCCTCGTCCATAGCCAACAAACTTTTTTGTGTTGGGAAAATTGCTTCAAAGTCCATCAAGAAGGATTCTAAAGGATTTATACCATCAAAGCTAGGTAAGTTCCTTATTGTTGTACCAATCTAGTGAACTTCTCTGGTCAGACGAGCACATCTCCTTGTGGATACTTCATACACCTAGTTCTTTAAGTTCTCTAGTGCTTCTTCTAAGTCTGATGAGCATGCGCTGTCACTTCGCCATCTTAGATTCCCATTGGCAGTAGGGTTGATATAATCCTATTGTATGGATGTTAATTTATATATGTTTTCCAGTTTGTATGCGTGGTCTTCTTCTCTGACGGGTTCTGTATATCGTGGACCCTCATCTGGATCTAAAGGTGAAATGACCCTAAGGCTAGCTTTCTCAAATGTCATGCGTCTTTTATTTAGATCAACAACAGTAGAATTGTCGAAGGCCCAATCAATTCCTAGTAATGCAGGGTAAGGGAAACTAATATCAACAATTTCAATTACCTCAAAATATGCAAAGGTTCTAACTCCGTCACTGTCCACAGGGACATGCTCCAATCATCCAAATGGGCTAACAAATTGCTGATTAGCCATTCTATGAATGATAGGGGAATATATCAACTTCGGTTTTCCCATCAGTGCCCAAGTTTGCTTCGTCATGAAATTGACCTCTGACCCTAAGTCGAGGACCACATAATCTATCTCATACTCTCCTACTGAGCATTCAAGTGTAATTCTTTATTTGTCCTTCTCTTCTTACCAATTTGGTGTACTGCCCTATTTAGTAGGGGGTCTATCTTTCCTAGCTCGTACTATTTAACCATATTTTGCAGTTCTTGTATAGCTTTCCCATCTTTAAGCAGCTCTATAAACATATATAAGAAACTGACAAGTTTACTTACCTCTTTTCCCCCTCTGTGAAAAAAATATTGATCGAATGCATGAGACATTTCGTATTCTCTTATTTCTGGTTGTGTTTTTGAAGAGGACCCTTGATCTGCTTTGAACTCTTGCCTTGCCTCTTCAAATATTTTCCATTCTTTCTTTGCATCAAAATTCTGGGTCTTTTCTGCAGCTTTTCTGATTCCTGAGTCTTCTACAATATTCTCTTTGGTCACTCTATCTTGTCCCGTAGCAGCGCCTCCTCTTGTAATAACAACAACTATAGGATCAACTTTGTGAGGTTCCTCTTTGATTAATTCTATTTGTGGGTTCTGCTAAGATCCTCATTATTCTTGAAGCTTAGCTGGTAGCACAGGGCAGTATTCAATGACATGCTCGAAGGAATTGCAATAACTGCAGGTTGTGCAAGGGTTATGGTAGTCCCTTGCTAAATGTCCTGGTTGCACTCAGTTGTAACATATTATTTGTCCTCATCTTCGGCCCATACCTCCTCCTCCTCCTCATCCTCTGTATCCACCATGAGGATTGAATTTTCCTCTCCCTAGAGAGTTGTACTGTGGAGTGTTTCCTTCTTGATGTACTTCGCCTTGAATCTTGTATATGTCCCTCGACCGCTCATGCATGAGATCATAATCTTTACAATCTCGATCATCATGCCCCACTGATTTACAAAATGTACAGTAAACTTTTGTGGGTGTCTGAACATACTTCTGCATGTAATAGCACTAACCTGGGCAATGCTTATTTCTGCATGCATCACACCAGGGTAGGGTGATTTTTTTCAATGGGCTCGGTGCTCCCGAGGCCAAATACTCATGAAATAAGGGGCAATGTTCCTTGTCATTGCCTTCTGATATGCATCTGACACACCAAACATCTTCCCTTTTCTCTTTTCCCTTATCTTTCTTCATATCCTCGACCTGTAAAGACAAACTAGTTAGCTGGCTCATACCTAAGCTGGATTCTCCCATAGGGGCTGATTCAAGCTTCATGGTGATCTCCAATGCCTCAGACTGCGAAGCAATTTTTTGTTGCATCAAAGGTACTCTGATGTGTGGTAGGAGCGCAATGATGAACCATTATTTGTTCTTCTCATCTGGGATCTTAAAAGTCAATCGACCTGTTAGGGTCTTAAACCTATGGTCGAACTCCCAGATAGGTTTGGCGACCTTCTGCTTGATCTCCTTCAGCTCTATGATACACCATGACTCTGATTTAGGTTTTTTGAATTCTACAATCAATGCCCTCTTAATCTCATTCAGTGGTTGAGGTTGGGCAAGTCCTTGGACAAGCTTCATGTACCAGTTCAGTGTGCGATCTCGCAGAGTGGTGCTGAACTGTGTTCTTTTAACAGCTTCATCGGTGACATTTTTAATATTCCATATGGCTTCGCATAGAAACCAATGCTGATCTGGATCTTCAGATCCATCTCCTCTAAGGACAGGGATTCTCATATCATCTGCCATAGAGCTGCCTAGACTTCTTGTCTGAGTAGATGTTGAGCTACTAGTAATAGTTCTCTGGGGACTCCGACAGTTCTGACTATTCTGATTACTAGGTGCTATTGAAACAATAGGAGGATTAATAGTACTTACTTCAGTAGTCCGCATAGTTCCTGAGGTCTCTGGCTCATTCTAGTGAAGTTCTTTAGCTTCTCCTCCCTCTGTCTTCGTGGGTTCTGAGTGTTCTCCATCTGTCAAATCTGCCTCTTGTCCACTATAGAAGCCCTCTTCTCCATAGTTTTTCTTAAACATGTTCTCAAGGTGACCCCCTCGGAATACTCTTCCACTGCGCATATGTCCAGTTTATGTGTCGTTGTCGCTGTATGAATTTCTGAACATTAGCCTTTTCAGATCCAACCAATCTACTATATCTTTAAGATGTGGTTTTCATGCAAGAGCATCTTGATTCTCAGCTGCAGGAAGTGAAAAAAATTTCCTCTCGGTCCCTTGAAAAAGTATCTCTCAACTTGGCTATATGATTCTACTCTATCAACAACAAATTCGGTGATATACCCTCCAATGGTACTATCAAACTAATGATCTACTTCTCTGGATATAACGTTGTCAACTCTCTTGACCTTCTGGATCAACGCCGGTGTCCAAACCATAGGAGGTCTAGATCTGATCTCGAACTGGGTATCGACTAACCTAGCCAACCACTCAAACAACTCCTGGTGGATTCCTCCAAAGAAGATCTCGTGAATGTCAGTGAAGATGTATCTTCGTAGCCAATCCTCAGTACTTAGTTTAGGGTTCTTATTCTAGGCTTCAACGAAGTCCCTCTCTTGATCCTCTATCCACTTTTGAATCTTTGTTTTCGATCAGAACCACATTGACATTCCCTTAAAAAGATTCAGGGTCCTGACAATGAAACCATTTGTTGGCACAGGGGCAGACCCAAGGTTCACTCCAAGAGTGCACCAACTTGACCCACATTTTCAGGGCTTCACCATCCTATCTTTCCTTTCTTCTCGCGCAGTACTCCAAAGCATCCAATGGTGGCTTCCTCTGCTTGTTGAGTTCTCCTCGATCCATATTCGTTGTTGATCTGTCATCCTTGATCCCCTCATCCAACGAATTTCTTTCTCGTACTTCGCTCCAACTTTTCTTCTCCTCTACTTACTTCGACCCAGTGACAGTCACTGTGTCTCCCGCGAAGCTCGCTTTTGACCTTTTCTTCCTCGATCTTCGCTTCCTCCCATAACCAAGGTCCAACACTTTCCAAATCACAGTCTAGGTTTGTGATAAGATCATGATACATTGAACTATTGTTGACGAAGGTTCTTATGTTAGCATTCTATGCTCAAATACTTGGCAATATTTTGGTTCCCCTCAACTTGTGTCGGTTACCTATCATCTGTGGGATTTTAATAGAAGATTCAGTGAACCTTTAGGGATCCTTCCTCAGCTATTGATCATCGTAAGAGGTAAAATTTTATGTGTCGATGTTATGGTAGTCCAAGTCCCCTTAGAATTTAATTTTCTCCTAGGGTGGGACTATGTTTATAGTATTAAAGTTGTTGTATCCATGCTCTTTCGAGTGATGCATTTCCTATTGGATAGTTGGTTTTCATTAATGTTTTTGGACAATTGGTTGTCATTGACATCAACAGATGTGATGAGTTCATATGAAGAGGTCTACAAGAAGCCCCAGAGGTATGTTCATGAATCCCGAATTTGTTTGAGGAATAAGGACATGAAGGACAATGTAAATGCAGGTAACACACTCATATATGGATCGTATTTGTCATGTCATTTCAAATGGTAGGTGGAACATCACATAGTCCCTCATGGTTGAGGAGTTATAAGGTCATGAATTTATAATCCCCGAAGAATGGTTAAGAAGCTCATAAACGGTTATAGCAAGTTTCTAGAAGTCATTAATTAAAGGGTAAAGTGGTTATAACAAGAAAGTACAGGTCAACCCTTAAGTTAAGGAAATAAGTCACTTGGAAAAGTATAAATGCACTTAAAGAAGCCTCTCATTATTACACACACAAATTTATTGAATATCTTGTATGTGAGCACACTTGATCTATTTGACGAATATGAGGTAGCGAGTATGAGGCAATGGAGGAAGTGCAAAGGAGAAGTTTCAGGATTGTAGAGGAGAGAGAGGCTTTCCAAGAAACCCTAGTTTGGTTGACCCCTATGGGTTAGACTACAAGTGTCCCACAAGGCACCCCCATGTAAAAATCATCTTGGTCCCGTGAGGCTAAGACAAATCTAGGGGAGGATGCTAGTACCATATTGTTGAGGTTGAGGAAGACATATAGGTCTGAAATCTATGCATCAGGTTAGCTACAAGATTAAAGTTATGGTTATATGCATGTTATACATTGGTGATGTTATGGTTCATGATTTAGGCATGTATTTGGTATCTTGTTGAGATATTGGTACATGCTTGAGGCACATCTTATGTGCATGGTATGACGCATATTTGTGGTACATTTATGAGGTACATTTCTTGGTTATATTTATGCATGTTTGAGGCACTTCTTGATGAGGTTATGGCACATGTTTGAGGTACATAAATTGGATGTTTTGGTACATGCTTGAGGCATGTATTTGTGAGTTTTGGTATATTCCTTGAGGCACATCTTGAATACTTTGCATATGGTTTGTTGTATGGTATATTTTTGAGGAACATTATGAGTGATATGGCACATGTTTGATGGAATCTATTGGTACATGGTTTATGGATGTTGGAACATGCTTGAGGCACATGTTTTGAGGTACATCTCGGATACATAATTGAGTGATGTTATGGTACCTTTGTATCTGGTTTGGTATGATTTTTGAAGGCACACATTTTTTATGGTTGAGGTATACATTTGATATATGGTGGCATATGTATGAGGAACGTTCATTGGTGAATGGTTGAGACACATCTTGGTGATGTTATGATTCATGAGTTGATGATGATATGGTACATTTCTAGAGGCACTTCTTGGTGATCTTGGTACATGGTATGGTACAGGTTTCAGTACATGGTTGATGTACATGTTTGATTGTTGATCTACATGGTTGATGTATATGGTTTGGTGATTGTTTTGGCATCCATGTGAGTGGATATGGTTACAGTTGGTTGATGATGGTATATAAATGACAAAGACAGTGACATGTTGGATGATTAGTTGATCATCGGTTATAGGTTGATGTGACAGTGACAAGTTGATGTGATAGTGATAGGTTGATGCGATAGAGACAGAGACAGGTTTTTGATTAGTGGTAGTGACAGTTGAGTCTACACTTATATTTGAGGGTGATAGGATGGGGCAAGGAAAGGGGGTTGTAGCCTCCTTCCAATTGGTGCAGGATATTTTAGGGAGTTATGGCTTCCTTCAGGTTGGTGCCTGTAAATCAAGGGGTCATAGCCTCCTTCCGATTGGTACTGGAGAACACAAGGAGTTGGATATTCCTTCGGGTTGTTTCTTGTAAATTAGGGAGTTGTAGCCTCCTTTTAGTTGGTGCTGGAGAATGTAGGGAGTTAGAGATTCCTTTAGGTTGGTGCCTGTAAATCAGGGGGTTGTAGCCTGCTTCCAATTACAGCTGGAGAATTCAAGGAGTTGTAGCTTCCTTCAAGTTGGAGCTTGTAAATAGGGGGTTGGTGCCTCCTTCTAGTTGGTGCTCGAAAATTGCGAAGTTGGTGCTTTCTATGAATGTATTATTGATATATATAAGAAAGCATTTTGTGGTTTTCTCCCACTTGGGTTTCCACATAAATTCGGGTGTATTGTGTATCTGTGGGTTTTTTTATTATGCACTGATGAATGATATTGTTTATGATGCAATGATATACTGAATGCATAAGTGATAAATATTTAATAATATTGATAAAGTTGAATTTTATATATATTGTGATTGAAAGTGGTAAAAAAATCTCATACTGATTCACCCCCCCTCTCAGTATTCCAACAATTGGTATCATAGCAGGTTCCTTCAAGAAACAGTCTGACCACTGGAAGGTAGATCATGGAGAGCATAATATGTATAAGAATGAAATACCATAGTTTGATGGACAAAAGTATGTCTTCTTGAGAAGAATGATGAAAATGTATGTACAAGAACATGGATTTGATGTTTGGAAATTAGTAGTAGATGGATACAAAGAGCCTTCCACTCCCCCAAAAGATAAAGATGGAAATAAAATCAGTCAAAACAATTCTAGGGATAAAAATGTTATCCTGAATCACCTGGTTGATTCAGTATATGCCAAGGTTATGCACTGTGATTCTACAAAGGAGATTTGGGACAAAATTCAAAATTTTTACGAAGGAGATGACAAAGCCAAGGAGGATAAGCTTCAAACTTACAAAGGTCAATTTGAACTGTTGAAAATGAAGGAAGATGAAGACATTGCAACTTACTTTTTATGAGTTGATGAAAAAATGAATGTGATTAAATGATTGGGAGAAGAAGTTGAAGAATGTATGATTGTTCAGAAGATACTAAGATCTCTTCACATGAGATTTGATCCTAAGATTTCAACCCTAGAAGAAAGAGCATATCTTGGTACACTAAGCATGGATGAACCACATGTAATATTTACATCTTATGAAATGAGAACATAACAAGAGAATCCATCCAAGAAAGGCATCCAGGAAGACAAAGAAGAATAATAAGCACAAGTCAAAGTCAAATTGCAGCTACAGAGATGATTCGAACGAAGATGAAGAAATAACCAACTTCATAATGAAGTTGAAGAGAGGAACTTACAAGTATACAAGTATTATTCCCTTAAAAAGTTTTAATTGTCGTAAAATTTGTCATTTTGAAAATAAAAGTCCTTATGCTAAGAAGTCAGATAGTGATGAAGAATATGATCCCAAGAAAGAAAATAAATATCAAAAGGGAAACAAGAAAGGAGATAAGAGGAAAGCATCCAAGAAAAATATCTACTCAAGAGAATACAGTTCCTCATCTGATGAAGATGATGAAAGTGATAGTGTTGGAAATACTTCACACACAGACACACACACCTAAGATTTATTTTTCCTAAGGTTTTCCCTATGTTTATTAGTCATTATTTAGTCTCCTATAGTTTAGGGAGAATATTCCTCTAGGAGAATATTTTTTTCAGTTCACACTTCAGTTTGATTAGTTGAGTGGAGTCTAGATGCTACATTAGGATCATCACCATGCAACATTGGGATCATCTCCAACTAGTGCGCATTGTCCTTGGGATTATCACCAGACTATCAAATTACTCAGGATTCCTGTTGTGCTACTTATATGTCTAATATAATGCACTCATTAATTATCAATCCGAGATTCGTAATCAATAGAGTTATAAGACACCAGTAAGAAAGGTAATTTCTAATGTCACGAGTATAGAATCAAACTAGATTATGTATGCTGGAAACAAATCAAAATAGCAAACTACAATGCACTTTGGTTGTCCTTCACAGAGAGGTTATCTATTCCATTATGGCACATGCAAGTATGAGATGGAATTGGTTTGATAGATCAAATCTAATGTCTGGCCCAAAAAACTAACTATGCAATCCACACTTTCTGAAGGGAAATCACACATCAATCAGCATAGCATGGGTAGTTCAATAGTCAATATGTTGGTTCTGCTATGGTTCACAATGAACTTCACTAGTTCTTATCCAAGTAGTTTTGACTATTGCTTCCAACAACTATGATCACTCAAGGAAATCAAATTCATGAGAGTAGAAATAGGGCATATGTAAAAACAGAGCAATTAAAGATCTCTAAACAATTACAGAATGGAAATCTTAATCTAAGTTGTACTGCTATCATCTAATAGAGTTAAATCTTTAGCTAATGCAATGTTTATACTACTGAAAACAAACACTAATGCTAATATACAAAGAGGCTAAACTTTTTTGGGCGGTGGGCCCTTGCCGCTTCAACAGGTCAACTACTAAAGTCTACAGGAAGATTGATTTTAACACACACATTACTCTCACTCACACTTCAAAACATAAAATCAAAACTCTCTTTAAAAATTCAACTCACTCTTAATCATAGATAATCAAAATATGGAGATAAAATAACATTCCATTAATCTTCACTCAGGATATGTTCTATACTATCATACGCTGCTTACATATTGATGATATGCTAACTCTCCTCCTCTTCTACCATCCTTGCCACAACTATTTAATAGTCTGAATCGTGAAACACAAGGAGGCGAAGTGATTTGCAAATCAATCAGTTGTTAAGTTTAATCATTCAATTACATATTTAGCTTCATCCTCATGACACAAAGTGCATGAGGATGAGGCAATCAACAAACTATCCTTATCATAGCAAATAGATGTCCACAAATTGACTTAGGTGAGATCAGGCACTTAACTTAGTGCATTAGGCTCTTCCATATTAGTACTGGATCGTAACAGGGATGGTACCGGATCATGACAGAGCATAAAAGGTGGTATTGGATGATGACAGTGTGACCATTGGTACCGGATCATAACAGTGCGTGTTGTTGGTACCGGATCATAGCAGGTAAGATTTAGTCCTAGATGCATTTTGTATTGGATAACTGAGCTGGCATAGGAACACTAGACATCTAGAGGTCAAGTATCCACATATGACAAATCGAGCATTAGTACATGAAATATTAAATTCCTTAACTCAATAAACCACAAAATGCATGAATTAACCATACTTTACCTTATGACCTTATTACTGGCAATTGGTAGCGTTCTTGTCATTCACTCAAGCTTTAGGTAGGCCAAAAAAGGTATAGGTGAAGAGAATAATAGGGTAATGGGAATGTCAATTTTGGGTCTCAACATTCCCCCATGCCAAAATCATTGCATGTCCTCATGCAACTGAAAACAAAACCCAAAATTTTTCAAAACTTGAGACTGTGTTCTTTACTTTAGTGGATCAATGATGTTGATGGTTGAAGCCTCTTCTCTTAGCTCCCTTTTGATGACCCTAACGTATTGTAGGAGTCGTAATACCTTCTTAAGCTTGTTAGAGGTCTCTTCATGGTCGTCTTGAATTTGTTGACTGGTTGCTTTCAACTGCTCATTTTCCTTTTTGATATATCTGTCCAAGAGTTGATATTCCTTTACTTCCTGTTGGAGTTCCTGATTTTGTTTTTGTAATTCCCCAATTCTTTTCTTCATTTGTTCTTTTGTCAATTTATTTGTTGATTCTACCATTTCTAGCTGGGTTCACTCCCTTTCCTCGACTTCCTCCCTCATCCCACATAAAGTAATAGTGGCTTGCTCCTCGGTCAGACTAGGGATGTCATCTTGGATTGGTAAATCCTCAGAAGGGGAGGTAAGGTCGATTGGATCTTCCTATGTATGAGGACTGACTATTGTTTTTCCCCTCTTTTCCATGCTCCTCATAGTTATTTTACAAGGAGGTGCCAGATCAGGGATGCTCACAGGCTTCCTTTTCTTCTTTTCAAATTGTGAAATTGTGACAGGGGGTTGTGCCACAGACTGTTTACTTTTAGTTTCTGAGCTATGCTTCCTTTTCTTCATCATTTTCTGATGGTCCTCTTTCTCAACTTCTACCGTTGAAGTCTCCTCTACTAATTTGTTTTTACCTTTTGATTCATATCTTTTAGAAGTCTTGTTGACTGTGGAAGAGGACCCTGCCTTTTCATGTTGGCTCACTGCCCTAGATGATGGTGGAGTTGTCTTATCCATCTTCCTCTTTTTATTTTGGGGTTCCTTACTTTTCTTTGGACCATGTTGGGTTTCCTCCATAGATTTTTTTTTTGTGGGAAGGTGTTGTGTGATAAGGGTTTTCCAACTAATCCTTTGTTTCCTAAGCTCATGCAAAACTAACATTTTAATGAAACCTTGATGGTAGATGCTAGTCTTTTCTATTTTGGAGATGGATTTAACACCTCTTACCATTTTATTCAAACTCATCCATAGAAAATATGGAAAATCAATTTCAGGGCCTCCTTCAAAATGAAATAGAATCCTAAGGTGATAAATGAAAGTCACGGCATACCTGTCTTCACAGGTGACAAATTGTTGAAGACTGGTAATCATTGGATGGTATTCTTCTTTGATGTAGTTTCTAGGGATCCCCTTCTTCCAGTCAGGGTGCTGATGATCTGCCTTCAAGAATTGCTGGCACATTTCTTTGTTAATTCCTACACCTTTGAAGTATTTATCTCCTCTTCTAGGCTATCTCGTAACCTCCCTTATAGTTGCTTCATTAATTACCAGTTGTAGATTGCCTATACGTGTAGTCTCTCCATCATAACCTTGCTTCGTATTCCTCGGTTTCCCTATAAGTTTGGAAAACCGGTTCGTGTCTAGTAATGACCATCGTTATAAGTTGAGAAAAAGGATTGGGCTGTAGCACAAGGGTTTAGTTAATTGATGAAGGGTTTGGTACTGGAAAGGAGCAGGCTCAGGACTGGAGAAAAGATCACGACAAGGGGAAATATGGTGATGGTGTTGCGAATGGTAAGTTTAAGTGAGGGTGCTGCAAGGAAAAATTATGACCAAATGAGGCTTATCTGGATGGCTTTGCCACTTGATAAGCGATTTCATATCTACCTGTTACTGTAATGATGAGGATAAGATGTCGGGTATCAGGGCATCATTTTAGAATAGGTGATTGGACTTTTCGGGGGGTTGGATCATGGTTCATGATATAAGATGCGTTCGTGATTTTTTTTTAAGGATGAAATATATTCATGGCTTATCATTGCTATGCATGCTTCATATTTTGATATGATTTTTGAATTTAACCATGTTCAAGAGCTATGCGAGGATTAATTAGGTTTAGGCATATGGGTATGAGGGATAGGCGCATGGGCTTAATACTAAGGTCGTAAGATCTAGTATAGCTTTTCATATTTATTGTAGTTTTATGAGCATAGGAAAATAAATACCATGTTACCTTTTGTTTCACCTTTGTATGATCAATACCCATAGCATGTGTGACTTCTTGTAAATTGTCAGAATTAATCCTTTTAGACTAAAGCTTCTTGAAAACTTGGTACGAGAATGTCATGTACTTCTGTTATTCTGTGCTTATCTTCTTTTGTATTTGATTTTGTAGGTGGATTATATGAATCTGGAAAAGAGTTCTGAAGGGGCTCTTTGACCTTCCCCCATGTTGAAGATGTTGTATCTCTGTAGGCAAGAAGATTCAATCATTTTATATCATAATGGAGAAAGATGATAAGAGCAAAATAAACCAATAAAAATTTTAGAAGTACAGTTTATCACCTATCATATAATCTCATACCAAAAAATGAAATTGCCCTTCTTTTAATGGATTATTGACAGAGGTAGCATTCAATAGTGAAACAGGGGAATATATATATGTTTGCATCTCATGCCAAAAAAAAGTGAAATTGCCCTTCTTTTAATGGATTATTGATAGAGGTAGCATTCAGCAGTGAAACAGGGGAATATATATATGTTTGTCAGAAGAATAGATCCCACCTAACTTGCTTCAAAGATTTACTACCATTGGATGTTATAGATAAATTTCACAATATGAGTAGATTAGGATCCCTAGTTAGGGATCCACTCTTAAGAAGTTTCCTTCTTAGATAGTGTAGGCTTTAGATGTCAGACCGGTAGGTTGACTTAGGGTGATTCTCAAATGGACATTTGCTTGGAGAATTATATCGCTGATTCATCTAGAATTTTGTATCTCATGAAAGCCAATAATGACCTTTACTCTTTTTGTTTTGGATGGAAAAAAGTGGATTTTTCAATCAGACAAGTATAGATGAGACATTTTTTCAACCAGAACCCACTGCCAACAAGCCTGTTCAGTACTTCGGTGGGGTAGTTGTGATAATTAGTGAGAGGTTCCTTCCCCAGGAAGAATGCCCCATTGCCAACAGGCATGTTCAGTACCTTGATGGGTTTGCCTAGTCATACCACAGACCGGTACCCGCTACCAGCAGACCTGTTCAGTATCCCGGTGGGTTAGTCTCTTAAACCCTTTTTCCATTAGAGGCTTCTTGTCCATAGTCATCTATTTTGGTTTGTATTAAAGAGTGCTTTGCACGGTGACAGGGGAGGCTCGTCTGAAAACCTTTTTATAGGGTGGGATGGCATTGGGTTGGAAGGCATATACTCTTCTTTTGTATGTCTTTTAAAGATTTGTCTGAAGGAAAAATAAACTTTTATGCACATTATATCTTTAGAGTGATCCAGATGTATAATTTTGTCGAAATTTGTCCATAAGAGAATGACCTAACGTTTCCTTGAGCTACTGGTACATCCTCTGCCATAAAAATTTTGGTAGTGTGCCTATGGTAGAGAGTGTTCATATACTCATATGTTACTCTTTTAATAAGATAATCCAATGAATACTATTGAATTCTAGTTAGGGTGAGATAATTGCTTATAGGCTAATATATTTTTTCTTTAAATCATGCTGAAATACTGGGTAAAGGCAACTTCTAGTCTTTAAAGTGGATTATGTTTCTTTTGAGAAATCATAGGTAAAGATTGTGTCCCTCTTTTTATTTTGTTTTTAAGCAACATAACCAAAAGAAATTAAAGTTCTTCTCAGCAACAGAACCAAAAGAAATTAAAGTTCTTCTCAACAACATAACCAAAAGAAATTAAAGTTCTTCTCAACAACAAAACCAGAAGAAATTAAAATACTTCTCTTTAGTTGTCAATAGAAGGGTTGCCATTTGATAGTGCGTTTGGATTTATGGTTCCATCTTGAGTGGTTGTTGCATGGCTTCATACTTCAGATTAATTTACATCAGATTTTGAAATATGCTTTGTCAATATGTCTTGATAGTACTGTAGAAGGACAGACTCTGGTACTGGACTGGTACCGGACTGGTAGTGAACCAGAACAAGATTTCTGGTACCGAAACATAACAGAATATTGTTGATGCCTACAACTGATGTTTAGCCAGTTCATGAAGGATCAAATAGATTATAAAAATCTGCTTACAAAAGAAAAGAAAATTTGCGAAAGTAAAACAAAAGGAGGTAAGAGTCTTTTGTTACCTTCAGCTTATTAACAAAATTCGATCCACACCTATGTGCAAAAAGTTTCAGATAAATCAATCAATCAATGGGGGTTAGTAGGAGGATCTCCTTCCTTACTGATCATCTACATGTCTGAATTCTGTAGTATACGAGTTAGGAATTCTTCTTTTGACAGAGGTTTTTTATAAACTTGCAACCGGTGACCATTCACAAGTAGTGGTGTCTGTTGTTCATCAATTGTCTTTATCCTGATTGAAACATTATCGTAGATTGTGTCAAATTCATAAGGTCCCATCCAACAGATGGTTAACTTACCTTTGAAGTTCTTGAATCTGCTGTCATACAATAGGGCCCAATCTCCTTGTTGAAATTTTTTCCTTTTGAGATACTTGTCATGCCATTTTGTTCTTTGTTCTTGAATGAGGGTAGTCCTTTGAAGTGCTTCCTGCCTGGTTTCATCCAACTCATTAAGCTGCAAGAGTCTTTGTTGTTGGGATTCATCCAAGTTCATGCCAACTTGTACTACAGTCCTGAAGGTTTTAATCTGAAATTCTATGGGAAGAAGCACCTGCTTTCCATAGACTAACTCATAAGGTGTATGTCCTGTTGTATTCCTCCAGGTGATTCTATAAGCCCATAAGGATTCTAATAATTTGTCAACCCAATCCTTATGGTGCAACTGTACTGTTTTGGTAAGAATGGGCTCAATAACTTTGTTGGTGGATTCTACTTGTCCATTTTCTTATGGATGATAGGGTGTAGATTTCTTGTGTTTAATTTGGTACTGTTCTGTAACATCTTTGACTAGATGAGAGGTAAATTGATTTCCCTGATCAGTCACAATTTCTCACGGTACACCAAATCTAGTAAAGATATTATTAAAAAGGAAATCTACCATTGATTGTTCACTTGCAGCCGGCAAAGCCTTTGCTTCAACCCATTTAGTCACATAGTCAGTGCATACAAGTATATACTTTTTCTTTTTAGATGCAGGGTTAATGGGCCCTACAAAATCTAATGCCCATTTCTCGAATGGTTCAATGACTACCTCAGCTTGAAGTGGCATTTGGTCTCGTGCATTAGGCTTACCCATTTGTTGACATTCATCACAATTGGATACATAGGTTTTAGCATCTCTGAAAATATGAGGCCAGTAGTAACCTGATTGTAGAACTTTGTAAGTAGTCCTTTTGTCTGTGAAGTGTCCTCCACAAGGGCCATCACGACAGGGTTGTAAAATATCATGAATTTCATCTTCCCTTACACATCTCCTGATCACCAAATCTGGTCCTGTTTTGTAGAGGCAATCATCGTGCCACATATAATTTTCACTTAGTTGAATTACTTTATGTTTTTCTCTAGGAGACAATTTCTGAGGCATATTCCTTGTCACAAGATAGTTAGCGACATCTGCATACCACAGAGTGAATGTAGAAATAGCAAATAAATTTTCATCAGGAAAGATATCTTCTATTGGTGCATTATCTCCCAGGTGAATCATTCTAGATAAGAAATTAGCCACAAGATTATCTTTACCAGGTCTATCAATAATGTTGATATTAAACTCCTGTAATAATAAAATCCATCTTGTAACTCTAGGATTTTTTACAGGTTTGTTCATTAAGATTCAGATAATGATCAATGTGTACAAAAGCTTGATATCCTGTAATATAGTGTCTAAATTTATTGATAGCATGGACTACATCTAGCAATTCCTTTTCTGTGACTGTATAATTAACTTCAGCTGGAGACAGATTTTTACTAACGCAGTAAATAGCATAGGGAATTTGATTTTCTCTTTGTCCAAGGACTGCCCCAAGGGCTATGTCTGAGGCATCGGTACAGATATGAAAAGGAAGGGACCAATTTGGTCCTCTTAATATAGGGGTAGTTGACAATTTCTGTTTTAGAATTTCAAAAGATATTTGGCATTCATCATCCCACTTAAATTCATCTTCTTTGGATAATAATTTAAATAAAGGGGTAGCTAGGCTTGTAAAATTCGGAATGAATCTTCTATAGTAGCTAGCATGTCCTAAAAAGATACGAACTTCCTTTTGTGAGGAAGGTATTCTGATTTGTGTGATGATATAAATCTTTACCGGATCAACTCTCATGCCAGAATGGGAAATGTGATGTCCCAAAACAATACCTTCAGTGCGAATCATTTTTGATTTTTCATTACTTAAGGAAAGGTTATTTTTCTTACACCTAATCAAGACTTTTTCTAAACTGGCCAATGCTTTCTGGAAGTCTTTTCCATGGACTATAAAGTCATCCATGTAGACTTCCACACAATCATTGGTCAAGTCAGAGAAAATGGCTAGGACAGCTCTTTGAAAAGTGGATGGGGCATTGTAAAGTCTGAAAGGGAGCACCCTATAAGTGTATGTGCCCCAAGGGCAGGTGAAATTGGTCTTCTCCTGGTCTTCGGGTGCTATTTGTATCTGGTTGTAACCACTAAACCCATCCAAGAATGAAAAATACTTATTTCCGGACAGGGTATCCAACACCTGATCAATAAATGGTAAGGGAAAGTAATCCCTATGGGTGGCTTTGTTCAACTCCCAGAAGTCTATGCATATCGTTCACTTACCATTTTTCTTGGGAACTATGACAAGTGGAGATACCCATTGACTATCTGAAATGGGGTATATGAGATTGTCTCGGAGGAGTTTTTGCAATTCCTCTTTGACAATATCTTTAAGGGATGGATCCATCCTTCACTGAGGCTATCTGACTAGTTTGATTTGGTCATTAGTGTAGATATGATGTGTGCATGTGTCAGGGTGAATGCCTTTCATGTTTGCATAATCCCATGCAAAGGCATCAAATTGTCTTTGGAGCATTTCAATCACTTGGGTCTTTTTTTCTGGTTCCAAACTAGAGTTGATATACAAAGGTTTTATTGGCCTCATCTCAACAAGTTCAGTAGTTTCTTCCTTATCTAAGGAGGCTGGTGATAAAGTGTATAATTGAGTGATATTAGGGTGCCAAGTTTGTTGAAATTTAGAACTAAAAATATGTGACAATTTTGCAAAAGACCTTGGGTATTCAATGCAATTTGTGTCAGCCAAAAATAAGCTTAAGACTTGTTCATCTGATTGTTCTTGTATTCCTTTTACCTATTCAAGTGTTAATAGAGGTTTGATGCAATCTTCCTCTCCATAAATGTTTTCTAACCAAATAGGTATTTACTGTGCCGGTTGGGCAGGAGGGAAGAGAACAGGTTTTTGGCTATGTGTGCCATTGGATATAGTCATCTCACCAGACCGACAGCTGATAAAGGCATCTGTTGTGGCTAGCCAAGGGCATCCAATAACCACAGGGTGTCCTGGTTTGGAGAATGATTTAGAATAGATGACTAAAAAGTCTACTGGATATTCCCAAGAAGCTAGAGTGACCGTGACATCATCTAGACTTCCTGCAGGGCTAATGACTGACTTATCTGCCAACTCGATCATGGTTTGGGTTGGTCTTAGATGACTGATTTGGAGCTTCTGCATAGTGTCAAAAGGCATTACATTAATAGATGCACCCAGATCAATGAGTGTGTTTGGTAGAGAAATGCCATTAATTTCAATAGTGACAACTCGGTTTCCAGGGTCATGATATTTGTATGGCCTTTAAAAAATAAATTTAGATAATTGTCCCACTACCTGAACAAGAGGAGGTTCCTTCTTCTTCCTTCCTAGTTTATTAATGCAAAGATCCCTTATAATTTTGGTGTAAATAGGGATATCCTTAATAGCTTGTAGCAGAGGTATTTTTATGCACACATTTCGTAATTCATCTTCTATATCTTTGTGCAAGGGTGGTTCGGGTTTCTTCACTAACAATATTTCAGGGTAAGGGTGGGAGATTAATTTGTTGGGGTATTCATACAGATTGAGAAGTGATTGGGATAGGAGGAGAGGCCTCTTCTTCTACAGGGGTGGTTTGAATGTTTTCTTCCTCAAAATGATTATCATTTTCTTCCTGAATTATTACTGCAGGATCTAATTGGTTTACCACTTTCCCCGATCGTAGTTGAATTTCATAGCTGGGAAAGGTTTGAACTTCTGTATTCTGCACAGGGTGGGTGGGTCGATTATTGGGGTTAGGGATTGGCCAGGCAGTGATTGTTGTTGGTCTCGGAGGATTATGGGCAACTTCGTTTTGTGGTTGTTGATTGGTATTTATAGATACTTGTTGCTGTTGATTAGGATTCAAGGGGGTTGTAAATTGTTGTTGTATAGGAGGTGGGAGTAAAGCTTGCATCTGTGGTGGTTGAATCCAGGTAGTAATTGGGAAATGTTTGCAGGGTACTGTGGATATGTAGGGTAAGAGGGATTTCCATACATAGATCCCCTCCAATCTTGTTTCCAAGGCTGAGTTTGCTGAAGTGTCCATTGTGGATAAGTCATTGGGGAAGGACCCGATTGTTGTTGTTGATATTGTGTGTTAGGATCATAAAATTTATTGGGATTTTGGGTTCCCCAAGGTCTTCTAGAAGGGTATGGATGTTCTTGTGAGACTCCTCCTCCTCTATACATGGCTTGTAGTTCAAGCAAGGTTGGACACTCAGATGTGGGGTGTTATAATGTACACAGACCACAGATTTCTATGACATTTAATGGGCATTCTTTCTCATTGTTGTGCTTCTTTCGACATCTATGACAAAATATTGCTAAAGCATCTTCTTCTTGTTTCTTTTTCAGTTTCAGAGTGTCTAATTGGTTACTTATTATGCTCAAGATGTTTGTTTTAAAGTTCTCCAATAAGTTTCCTAACTCAGTTCTGGTGATAGTCCCTGAACTTTGTTTTGTATTTCTGCTAAAAGGATATCTTGGTCCTTTGTCTGTTTTATCTTGTCCTCTTGAGTATCTCCTATAGTAGTCTGCAATTTCTGAAAAAGGTTTTTGGTGTACATCTCCTGAACTCAACAAGTTTAAAACTTCTATGCAATCATCCCTAACACCTTTCAAGAATACAGTTCTTACTACAGCTGGGTTTGAGGTGAATAGTTTTGACTTTTGATAATTGTATAGGAACCTTTCTAAGTAGTCTTCAGGACTTTCATCTTCTGTTTGATGCATTTTAAAAATGTTGTTTTTAACATTATCCTTACAATAGTCTTGGTATTTTCGTAAAAATGTGTCTTTCATTTGATCCCAAGAAAGGATTGTGTTTTCTCCTAAGCTCATGAACCATCTTAAGGCTGAATATTTTATTGTAGCAGGAAAAAGCTTAAGTTTTTGGGCATCGTCTGAGTAGTTATAGCTTCTACATAATATGTCAAACTCAAATAAAAATAAATCTGGATCTTCAATTGACATACCTCTGAAAGTGGGTAACAATGATAGTGGGATATTCTTCATGCTGACGTTTCTGGAAATATACAAGATTGGAAACCCAAAGGTCTCAGTCTCTGTAGCTGCATTTCCTTCTTCTTCTGCCATTCTACTAATGGATGGTTCAGAAAATGGATTTTCTGTGTCTCCTAAATGTTCAATAGACTCATGTTTTGCCTGTCCCAATACGAATTCTTCCGTTTTAGGTTCTCCTTCTGGAGCCTCGCTGGCTCCCCTTGAATTTTCTGTTGGTGGAATTTTTCCTGCACCAGTGTCAGTTGGATTAGTGGGGGGGTTTGTTTTTGAATCTTTGGAGCTTACAAATCTACCCTTGTTATCTCTATATCTATGCATAAAATGGAAATTTGATTCTTTAGCTGAATTGAAATCCTAATTCAATCTAGAAGGTAAGAAGGCAACCTGGCTTCGGAGAACCCCACTCTAGTGGTTGCATGGCTCTTCACTCACATCTTAAACGTTTTATCCTCCTCCCTCAAGGAACCTTTTAAAACATTAAAATTTATGCAAACAATTTAAGCTAAAAATTACTTCCTATCGTTTGCAACTCCCCAACAACAGCGCCAAAATGTTGTGCTACTTATATGTCTAATATAATGCACTCATTAATTATCAATGCATGATTCATAATCAATAGAGTTACAAGACACCAGTAAGAAAGGTAATTTCTAATGTCACGAGTATAGAATCAAACTAGATTATGTATTCTAGAAACAAATCAAAATAGAAAATTACAATGCACTTTGGTTGTCCTTCATACAGAGGTTATCTATTCCATTATGGCACATGCAAGTATGAGATGGAATTGGTTTGATAGATCAACTCTGATGTCTAACCCATGAAACTAACTATGCAATCCACACTTTCTGAAGGGAAATCACACATCAATCAACATAGCCTGGATAGTTCAATAGTCAATATGTTGGTTCTGCTGTGGTTCACAATGACCTTCACTAGTTCTTCTCCAAGTAGTTTTGACTATTGCTGCCAACAACTATGATCACTCAAGGAAATCAAATTCATGAGAGAAAAAATAGGGCATATGAAAAAACAGAGAAACTAAAGATCTCTAAACAATTACAGAATGGGAATCTTAATCTAAGTTGTACTGCTATCATCTAACAGAGTTAAAGCTTTAGCTAATGCAATGTTTATAGTACTGAAAACAAACACTAATGCTAATCTACGAAGAGGCTGACCTTTGTTGGGCGGTGGGCCCTTGCTGCTTCAACAGGTCAGCTACTGAAGTCTACAAGAAGCTTTCTTTTAACACACACATTACTCTCACTCACATTTCAAAACATAAAATCAAAACTCTCTTTAATTCAACTCATTCTTAATCATAGATAATCAGAATATGGAGATAGAATAACATGCCATTAATCTTCACTCAGGATATGTTCTGTACTATCATACGTTGCTTACATATTGATGATATGCTAACTCTCCTCCTCTTCTACCATCCTTGCCACGACTATTTAATAGTCTGAATCGTGAAACACAAGGAGGTGAAGTGATTTGTAAATCAATCAGTTGTTAAGTTTAATCATTCGGTTACATATTTAGCTTCATCCTCATGACACGAAGTGCATGAGGATGAGGTAATCAACAAACTATCCTTATCATAGAAAATATATGTCCACCAATTGACTTAGGTGAGATCTGGCACTTAACTTAGTGCATTAGGCTCTTCCATATTAGTACCAAATCATAATAGGGATGGTACCGGATCATGACAGAGCGTAAAAGGTAGTACTGGATCATGATAGTGTGGCCATTGGTACTGGATCATAACAGTGTGTCCGTTGGTACCGGATCATAACAATGCGTGTTGTTGGTACCAGATCATAGCAGGTAAGATTTAGTACTGGGTGTGTTTGGTACCAGATAGATGAGCTGGCATAGGAACACTAGACATCTAGAGGTCAAGGATACACATATGGCAAATCGAGCATTAGTACATGAAAAATTAAATTCCTTAACTCAATAAACCACAAAATGCATGAATTAACCATACTTTACCTTAAGACCTTATTACTGGCAATTGGTAGCATTCTTGTCATTCACTCAAGCTTTAGGTAGGCCAAAAGAGGTATAGGTGAAGAGCATAATAGGGTAATGGGAATGTCAATTTTGGGTCTCAACAATCCCCTGATCTCCTCCTCACTTCACTTTGTTTCAGTCAGTTAACTGAAGTTTGAGAGACTAGTTAACTCAGACTAGGTGGCAGTTCACTACCGTAACTGCCTGAGAGACTAGACTAGCTGCCAGTTTACTCTCGTAATTGTTTTTTTGTGTCCATATCACTCTAGACCACCACTATGGAGAATTTGATTCTCCTCCTATGTGCATTAGTTGATTTATACAGATTATATCATGTGTAAATTATGATTCATTCATTTGCTTAGTGAGAATTCTTCCATTCTTTCTCTCCCGCTTCTCTTTTCTCATATTTTCTTTGCAAATTGTGTATGTAATTTGATATCTAGATCTATTTTGTGCAGGTTCAACACATTTACATGGTATCATATTTGATAGACTGCTAGGGAAAATACACACCAAATTATTTTTGCAAGTAACGAAGATTGAAGACAGTGGAAAAATGGAATTTCCAAAATAATTCATTCTTACACCGTACAATTTATTTGCATGGAAGGAGAATATGATAATGCATCTTCGAGGTAGAGGGTTATACAGGTTAACCATGAACACAGAAACTGAACCAACATCATCCATATAAAAATCCAAGTATCTAAATCGAATGGATGAAGAATTTGGAACTATTTGCAGTCTCATTTCTCTTTAACTCCTCTTTCACATATCCTCCTATAAAGCTCCTAATGAATCCTAGACCACCATGGAAGGGATTTTTGGAAAATAGGACGAGATGAGGGGACACATGCTCTAGGTTTAATTTCTCACTTTGGATCCAAAAACCTTCGACAATCTCCAAGATTTCTTTACCAAATATAATGATTTGTTGTCGCAACTCAAGGCTTGCGAGGTTGATAAATATAAGGAGGAGAAAAAAATGGTTCTAACCATTTTCTCCAAACTTGGTCCAGAATACTCAATGTTTGTATCTACATTTCATTCAATTAGGCTCACCTTTTAAGCCACCTGGATGATGCCCTCTCTTGATGCCTTTATTGAGTCTCTGACATGAGAGCAGAACAAGCTCATCAATATGGGAAAAATAAAATGCCCAAAGGTGCATGCACTTACTGTGAAATATGGTAGCGGTCATCAATACAAAAAATATAAAGACAAAGACAAAAGGAAATCACATGAAAATACAAAGAAGGAAGACTAATCTTCAGGATGTAGGAGATCTTGTTGGGGATCCAACTGATACTAGGAAGACTCGATATTATTTCGAGGAGCCTCCTCTTGCAATCACTACCACTGAACCGATTCCACCCAAGCATATTTTCTTTTTTTAGTCTTCAGATCCATATTCCTATGGCGAGGCTATTGGAAATGCCTTTTGGGAATCTGCCATGTAGGAGGAGTACAACTCCCTCCTCAGGAACCAGACTTGGGATCTGGTTCCTCTTCCTTTAGGAAGGAAACTTTTCAGGTCCAGATGGGTCTACAAGACCAAGAGCACAACTAATGGACAAGTTAGTAGATACAAAGCCAGGCTAGTTGCCAAAAGGCTTTCAGCAGGTTCATGGAATTAAATATGATGAGACCTTCTCTCTAGTAGCGAAGATGGATTCCATACATTTGACACTTTCCATTGGGACAACCAAAGGATGATAAGTCCATAAAATGGATGCGAAGAATGCATTTCTTCACGACGATCTCTCTGAGGAGATCTATATGGAGAAACCCTAGGGATTTATGAATGATTCATATTTGGTCTGTCGACTGAAGAAGTCTCTTTATGGCCTCAAGAAGGCCCTGAGGGCATGGTATGCCAAGATGGAATCCTACCTGCTGTCACAGAACTTTGTACATTGTAAGTCAAACCTGAATGTTTACATGCTCAGAATGGATGATTCACGTCTAATCCTAGTTCTTTATGTTGATGATTGTTTGATCACTGATTTCTTGACTTCAACGATTTTTGCAGTCAAGAGGATTATAGAAGATAGGTTATTGATGATGTACATGGGTCCGCTAGATTTCTTCCTTGGACTCGAGATCAATTAGGATGCATCAAACATCAAACTGTCTCATGCCAAGTATGCATGAGATCTCCTTGAGAGATTTCACATGACAGACTGCAAGTCTTCCCCGACTCCTTTCCTATCAGGAGTCAGACTTGAGGATGGCGGGGACACTCCACTAGTTGACAACACATTGTATAAACAACTATTGCGGAGCTTGTTGTATCTCACACACTCCATACCAGACCTCTCCTATGCAATTGGAGCAATCTCCAGGTTCATGCAAGAGCCACATGAGCTACATTGGAAGGTTGTAAAGTGTATCCTTCGATACATATAGGGAACCATCACCTTTGGGATTCACTATACAACGAACTCTACATTGGACCTCATCGAGTTCACTAATTCTTACTAGGTTGACAATAACATTGATCACAAGTCCACATCTGGTTACTCACTCAATCTTGGTTCTGGGCCTATCTATTGGTCGAGCAAGAAGTACAATTCTATTTCTCTATCTTTAGCCAAGGCAGAGTATAGAGGGGTATTTAACATAACCATTCAAGCTATGTGACTACAACATTTTCTCACTGAGTTGGGCATTTAGTTTCATCTGCCAATCGTCATCTGGTGTGACAACCAAAGCACTCTGAATTTCTGCAGAGATCCAGTTCATAGGCAGTGGACGAAGCACATCAAGATCCACATGCACTACATCCAGGCCTTAGTACATGAGGGGATCATTGACCTGCAGTTCTTTCCTTTAGCAGAACAAACTGCAGACATCATCACCAAGACCTTCACTGAGTGGAAGTTCCATTCTCTACATAGTCGTCTTGGAGTGAAGGACACAGTTGCCTAGAAACTGTCAGTTCTTATTTTTACATACATTTTACTTTGATGGGGGGGTTTTCCCATGAGGTACCTAACATGTCTTTATATTTGGGTACCTAACATAGCCTCGTTGTCATGACCCATTCTTTATTTTCACCATAGTGATGTTCAGAGGGGGTGTTGGAGATACTTCACACACACCTAGGATTTATTTTTCCTAAGGTTTTCCCTATGTTTATTAGTCATTATTCAATATCTTATAGTTTAGGGAGAATATTCCTCTAGGAGAATATTCTCTTCAGTTCACACTTCAGTTTGATCAGTTGAGTGGAGTCTAGATGCTACATTGGGATCATCACTATGCAACATTGGGATCATCACCAGCTAATGCTTATTTTCCTTGGGATTATCACCAGACTAGTGCATTACTCATGATTCCCTGATCTCCTCCTCGCTTCACTTTGATTCAATCAGTTAACTGAAGAATGAGAGACTAGTTAACTCTGACTAGGTGGCAGTTCACTCCCATAACTTCCTGAGAGACTAGACTAGGTGGTAGTTTACTCCCGTAATTGTTGGTGTGTGTCCAGATCATTGTAGACCACCACTATGGCGCATTGGATTCTCCTCCAGTGCGCATTAATTGAGTTATATAGAGTATATCATGTGTAAATTATCATTCATTCATTTGGTTAATGAGAATTCTTCCATTCTTTCTCTCATGCTTCTCTTTTCTCATATTGTCTCTGCAAATTGTGTATGTCATTTTCTAGATAGATCTATTATGTGCAGGTTCAACACATTTATAGATAGTGACTCAGAAAGAGTACTCTTTATGGCTACGAAAACTAAGAAAATAACTCCTGGAAGTGATGAAGAATAAGGTGAAGTGGATATTGAGGTAGAATTAATCAATGCCTTAACTGAGATGAAGAAATAAAGGAAGAAGAACAAATCATTCAAAGAAGAAACCATCTCCTTGTAAACCCAACATGAATAAGGAAAGAGAATGGAAGAATTAATGCAAATCCAGATGATAAAGAAATAAAATGAATGTGAGAAGCTTGAAAAGGAAGTCGTGACATTGAAAGTTGAATTCAACAAGCTCAACAAGAACTTGAAAAGTTCTCAAGTGTTAGAAAACATTATCAATAGTCAAAGGCCATATAGTAACAAATATGGACTAGGATACAAGAATGCTCATTTTGAAGAAGGTTTAATCTCCATGACAAAAGAAACAAAACAAAAGAGTTATGAAGAATTTCTCAAAGGAAGGAATCATGGTCAGCAAGAGTCGGAGAGGAATGAATACATAATACCTTCTACACTCAGGCAGCAAGGAAACAACCAAAGAGAAGATTGTGATCATCCAAGGAAGGAATTCAGAAGGACTACATCACAAAGAATATCATTCACTCCCAGGTATCAAAATTTTTTTTTGGGTCACTATTTTACATGTACTAACTTTGGACATAAAGATGTAGATTGTAGAGCATATGGAAGAAATGCTCAAGCAAGAGATGGTTTTATGGCTCTCTCCTATATTGAATGTTACAAATACCACAATTTTGGTCACAAAGATTGAAGTTGTAGAAGTGTGGAAGAGACTCCCATGAAGGAAAACACTAATGTTAGATACAAGAAGGTTTGGAGAAGAAATGAAAATCAAGAAGAGCAGGTGAATGAAAACCAACTCCCAGAGATCATACTTTCAGGATTTGCAGTGGTGCAAGATCATGATGAATCTATAGGAAAAGAAGAATATGTCATAATTCAAGAAGATTATGAAAAGGAAGATTACTCTGCATTAGGGCAGATTGCTCCACCTTTCTGAGCCATCCAGCTTGGACAATCCCAGAAATATGAATAGTGAAAGCGGGAGTCTAAGAAGTAGCTCTACATATCAAAGAACTATCTTTTGAGCATTCTGAAGTGTTTACATATTTTGGGAAAGAAGTTTCAGAGAATTTTGATGATAGAAGTGCATAATGTCTTATTGTTTGAGGAGCATATTTCAGAACACATTCCCATACAGGTATCAATTGACAGTTACGAAGAATATCAGTGGTACACTTTTCAGGAAGTTATTCATGATTGTATAGAGGATTCCAATCATGTATTTAGATAGGGACATATTAAGTACAAATTGTTGCAGACATGTATAGCCTGATTTTCAGATTGAACAAACAAATTGAAAAGTAGGAATACGTAGTGATCAGTTGCAGAAGATTTGAAGAAGTATTCAGAATGGTAAAGTGACAAATTGGCCAATATTGTGTGCAGTTGAGTAGTAGAGTCATGGACAGTTATTATGACACATTGACAAAGATGATTTCATGAGAAATTTGGTAGGTCTAGTAGAGATTACAAAAGACATGAATCAGAGAATATGCATTATAGTGGATGGAAGACTATTGACAGGTTAAGTCAGTTAGTCACATGAAGGAAAGAAGTGAAAGGTACATCAAGACAAGGGAAGAGAAATCGTTAGCAGGAACAATATCTTCAAAGGAAAGTATGGTCATTGATGTGAATTTGACAAGCCATGAAGACTTGAAGTCAAGTAACTTTGAATGATTTTTATATATGTCAGTGAATTACAAGAGGAAGAACCAATGGATGGGAAGCACTGAAAGAGAGGAAAGAAAGAGTATGCAAGAATTCCCATATTCATATACACAACATCTTGCAGAGAAGTCAAGGGGAGAGAAATCGTCAGAGAGAGAGATCAGGAAAGAAAGATCAGAAGCATAAAGATAGGGGAGACATATCGACAGAGGGAGTTACCCTTTTTCCTATGATGTCAAAGAGGGAGAAAGAGAAACATCAGAAGATAAATATTAGAAGCATGAAGAAAGGGGGAATATCCCCAAGGAGAGATACCCTTTTACATTGATGTTAAAGGGGGAGAGAAATATGAGTAGAGAAATATTAGGAGCATTGGTCACATGTGGAGTATGAGTGTTGCCATCAATGCTAAAGGGGGAGATTGTTGGATAGTTGGTTGTCATTGATGTTGTTGGACAGTTGGTTGTCATTGATGTCAACAGATAGAAGTGGTTGTCATTGATGTCAACATATATTATGGGTGCATTTGAAGAAGTATACAAGAATCCCTAGAGGTATGGTCATGAAGACCAAAGTTGTTTCAGGAATAAGGACATGGAAAATGTAAATGTAGGTAACATACTCATATATGGATAGTCCTTGTCATGCCATTTCCAATAATAGGTGGAACTTCATGCAGTTCATCACGGTTGAGGAGTTATGAGGTCATAAATTTGGAAGTCCTGAAGAATGGTTAAGATGCCCCTAAACGGTTATAACAAGTTGCTACAAGTCATTAATTAAAGGGTAAAGTAGTTATAAAAGGAAAGTATAGGTCAGACCTTAAGTTAAGGAAAGAAGTCACTTGGAAAAGTATAAATACACTTCAAGACACCTCTCATTCTTACACACACAACTTTATTGAATATATTCTATGTCATCACACTTGATCTATTTGGCGAATCTGAGGTAGTGAGTCTGAGGCAGTGGAGGAAGTGCAAAGGAGAAGTTTTAGGATTGCAGAGAAGAGATAGGGTTCCTAAGAAACCCTAGTTTGGCTTAACCCCATAGGTAAGAATATTGGCGTCTCGCGAGGCACCCCCATGGGTTGCTTATTTCCTGTTACACGAGGCCCCGCGTGACACTCATCTTGGTCCCACGAGGCTAAGAAAGATCTAGGGGAGGATGCTATTATCAAGTTGATGAGGCTGAGGAAGAGCTACAAGTCTGAAATCTGTGTATCACATCAGCTACATGCTTAAAGGTATGGTTATATGCATGTTATACATTGGTGATGTTATGGTGCATGCTTGAGGCATGTATTTGGTATCTTGTTGAGACATTGGTACATGATTGAGGCACATCTTATGTGCATGATGTGAGTAATATTGTGGTACATGTATGAAGTACATTTCTTGGTGATATTGATGCATGTTTGAGGCACTTCTTGATGTGGTTATGACACATGTTTGAGGTACATGAATTGGATGTTATTGCACATTCATGAGGTATGTCTTTGTGATTTTTGGTATATGCCTTGAGGCACATCTTGCATACTTGGCATATGGTTTGTTGTATGGTATATGCTTGAGGAATATCATGATTGATAAGGAAAATGTTTGATGGTATCTCTTGGTACATGGTTTATGGATGTTCGCACATGCTTGTGGCACATGGTTTGAGGTACATATTTGATAAATTATTGAGTGATGTTAAGGTACCTTTGTATCTAGTTTGGTATGATTGTTAAAGACACATCTTTGTGATGGTTAAGGCATACACTTGGTATATGGTGGCATATGCATGTGGCACATTGTTTGGTGTTTGGTTGAGACACATATTGGTGATGCTATGGTTCATGATTTAATGATGACACGGTACATTTATAGAGGCACTTCTTGGTGATCTTGGTACATGGTATGGTACAGGTTGATGTACATGGTATGGTAAAGGTTTTGGTACATGGTTGATGGTTGATGTACAGGGTTTGGTGATGGTTTTAGTATCCATGTGAGTGGATTTGGTTATAGTTGGTTGATGATGGTATATTAGTGATAGAGATAGTGACACATACAATGAGAGGTTGGATGATTGGTTGATCATTAGTTACAGGTTGATGTGATAGTGAAATGTTGATGTGACAGATACAAAGACAAGTTGTTGATCAGTGGTAGTGACAATTGAGTCTACACTTATATTTCAAGGTGGTATGATGGGGTAAGGAAAGGGGGTTATAGCCTCCTTCCGCTTGGTGCCAGATAATTCAGGGGGTTATAGCTTCCTTCAGGCTGGTGCCTGTAAATCAGGGAGTCGTATCCTCCTTTTGGTTGGTTTTGGATAACACAAGGAGTTGGATATTCCTTCAGGTTGGTGCCTTTAAATCAAGGGGTCATAGCCTCCTTCCAATTGGTGCCGAGAAAAATGGGGAGTTGGAGCTTCCTTTAGGTTGGTTCCTGTAAATCAGGGGGTCCTAGCCTCCTTCCAGTTGCAGCTGGAGAATTTAAGGAATTGTAGATTCCTTCAAGTTGAAGCCTATAAATAGGGGGTTGGTGCCTCCTTCCAGGTGGTTCTGGAGAATTGGGAATTTGGTTCTTCCTATGAATGTATTATTGATATATATAAGAAAACATTTTGTGGTTTTCTCCCATTTGGGTTTCCACATAAATTTGGGTGTACTGTGTATATGTGGTTTTTTTTATGCACTAATGAATTATATTGTTTATGAAGAAATGATATACTGAATGCATAAGTGATAAATATTGAATATTGTTGATAAATTTGAAGTTTATATATACTGTGATTGAAAGTGGTAAAAAGTGTTCATATTGATTCACCCCCCTCTCAGTATTCCAACAATTGGTATCAGAGCAAGTTCCTTCAAGAAACAGTCTAACCATTGGAAGGTAGATCATGGAGAGCACCAATATGTATAAGAATGGAATACCATAGTTTGATGGATAAAATTATACCTTATGGAGAAGAAGGATGAAAACATATCTACATGCACATGGATTTGATGTTTAGAAATCAATAGTAGATGGATACAAAGATCCCGCCACTCCCCCAACAAATAATGATAGATAAAACATTAGTCAAAACAATTTGAGGGCTAAAAATGATATCCTAAATGGCTTGGTTGATTTAGTATATGTCAAGGTTATGCATTTCGATTCTACAAAGGAGATTTGGGAAAAAATTCAAAATGTTTATGAAGGAGATGCCAAAGTCAAGGCGACTAAGCTTCAAACTTACAAAGATCAATTTGAACAGTTGAAAATCAAGGAAGATGAAGACATTGCAGCTTACTTTTTACGAGTTGATGAAAAAATGAATGTGATTTAAGGATTGGGAGAAGAAATTGAAGAATCTATGATTGTTCAGAAGATAATAAGATCTCTTCCCATGAGTTTTGATCATAAACTTTCATCCCTAGAATAAATAACATATCTTGGTACACTAAGCATGGACGAACTGCATGGAATATTTACATATTATGAAATGAGAGCATAACAAGAGAATCCATCCAAGAAAGAAACAACTTTCGAAGCATTCAAGAAGACAAAGAAGTAGAATAATAACAAGTCAAAGTCAAATTGCACCTACAATGATGATTTAGATGAAGATGAAGAAATAGCTAACTTCGTAAGGAAGTTGAAGAGAGGAACCGACAAGTACAAAGGTATGCTTCCCTTAAAATGTTTTAATTGTGGTAAAATTGGTCATTTTGCAAATAAATTTCCTTATGCTAAGCAATCAGAAAGTGATGAAGAATATGATCCCAAGAAAGAAAAGAAATATCAAAAGGGAAACAAGAAAGGAGATAAGAGGAAAACATTCAAGAAAAATCTCTACTCAAGAGAAGACAATTCCTCATCTGATGAAGATGATGAAAGTGATAGTGACTCAGAAAGAGTACTCTTTATGGCTATGAAAAATAAGAAAAGAAATCTTGAAAGCGTTGAAGAAGAAGGTGAAGTGGATATTGAGGAAGAATTAATCAGTGCCTTAATTGAGCTGAAGAAAGAAAGTAAGAAAAAAAAATCATTCAAAGAATAAATCATCTCCTTGAAAACCCAACTTGAAGAAGAAAAGATAACAAAAGAAGTAATGCATATCCAGATGATAAATAAAGAAAAGGAATGTGAGAAGCTTCGAAATGAATTCTTGACATTGAAATTTTAATTCAACAAGCCCACAAACAACTTGAAAAGTTCTCAAGTGTTAGAAAACATTCTTAACATCCAAAGGCCATACAATGACAAATTTGGACTAGGATACAAGAATGTTTATTTTGAGGAAGGTTCAAGCTCCATGACAAAAGAAACAGAACAAAAGAGTTATGTAGAAGCTCTGAAAGGAAGGAATCATGGTCAATAAGAGTCATAGAGGAATGAATACATCAGACCTTTTACACTGAGGTAGTAAGGAAACAACCAAATAGAATATTGTGATCAACCAAGGCAGAAATTCAAGAGGACTAAACCACAAAGAATATCATTCACTCCTAGGTATCAAAATTTATTTTTGAGTCATTATTTGATCCATATGGATTTCGGTGGCCTCCCACCTATTCCAACTAGTTCATTTTGGTAGTTTTCCAGTTTGGTAGTTTTTTCCTAGTTTTCAGGTCCCTGACTTCTGGGGCCATTTTGAGGCCCTAAACAATGTTTTTAGAGATCACCACAATTAGGCTACAAATAGAGTTAGATTTTGACAACAACATGTGTATTCCTCGGATATACCTTTTCAATGGGCTATTGTGTGCCTAAAACGAATATTGTATGCAAAAGTTACGACCCCAGGAAGTTGATGTACTAACTTACCCAAACGGGGCCCACATGACTTTTGGTGCTTCATCTCCCAGGGTTAGGTTTTTGGATGTCTAGGGTTTTTGAAATTCTTGTCTATTGTAAAAATTCCCTCAGAACCTCATTGTAATCATCTTCTTGCGAATGAGCGCATCTGTCACATCTCTTCTTAGATATAAGCCGCCACCATTCTAGCAAGCTTGTTTTCTGCTGCATTTTACAGTTTTAGCTTGTTTCCTTATTGAATAGAAACCAATTTTACTGTATATCTATTATTATGTGTTAAGCATCTTTTGATAATAATCAGTATTCAATTCGTTCTGCTCATAAAATTTGGATCAGTGGTATCAGAGCAGTCTACTCCTTGTTGTTCTTAATGCATGTTCCCAACGAGGTCAGGGTACAAAGAATTGGGCCTCGAGCTTGTTTCTCTTGAGAACAAAATATCTCGCACGCCCAAATGACCTCTTATGGCGAGAGAAAAGAAATACGACGGGATAGGATATCCCTTCAAAATGTTGCTTGAGGAATCCCTCACGCAATAGATGAACGAGATGATGGATATTTTTGTGCAAATCCTTCGCCGACTACCAACAGGTGATGCATCTTCCTCAAATAGAGGTGTCGTCCCCTTCAAGGTGAAAATAAACTTTGATATTCCTATATTTGAAGGTTAGATAGACATAGATGCTATAGAAAAATGGTTGATTATTCTAGAAGGGTATTTCTTTGACCATAACTTCTCAAATAGAGAAACGATTACTTTTGCGCTCCTCAAAGTCATTGCCCATGTCAAAGATTGGTGGGAAACATTCTATTTGCAAAAGGAAACAGAGGAACCCTCATTATTTACAGTCGCAGTCACCTGGGAGTCCTTCAAGGATGCTATTAAGGAACAATACTACCCTATTGGAAGTTATGATGACCTGTACACAAAATGGACCACACTACGACAGGAAAGAGACCAACCAGTGCCCGAGTTCACAAATATCTTTCATACCTTGTGCACCAAGATAGGTATCAAATATTCTGAGTGACATCTAGTGATCAAGTATCACGGCAGTCTGCATAGATACATACAGACCAAAATGGAGTTTCTGGATATCTCATCCTTGTGCGCGACCTACCGATATTCCATCAAAATCAAGCAAAAGCTCAAACAAAAGATGTGGAAATTTGGGCCTGGCAACTCCTCACAGCAAAATCTAGGAAAGGGCGTCTCCAACCCATAGAACAAAGGATAGAGAAAATAAAGACAGCCTCAGGAAAACCAGTCTAGGATGTAAGCAAAGAAGGACACCGAAAAGACAAATAAATATATCGGGAAGTAGTGCGACTTCCATAAGAGCCCCTGGCATAACATTGTTGATTTCCACTCAAAGTAGTCATTGGTGGCTGAGGTGAAAGCCTCTGAATCATATGCAGGTTATGAATATGAGTTAGAACTAGAAAGGGGGAGACAAATCATTGACACAGAACCTGATGTTGTCGTTTCTACCACCAAGCTCCATCCTGGTGAACCAGACGAGCCAAAGGAAGGCTAACGCCTTTTTCATTCACAAATGTGGGTGAAGGGTACCCCACCACACTTCATCATTGATAGCGATATATAGAAGAACCTCATATTAGCAGAGGTTTTCAAGTGACTCGCCATGCCGAAAATGCCTCACCCATATACCTACACCATCGGATGGCTCTGCCAAGGAAGCGACATTCATGTCAGCCAACAATGTCACCTGTCATACATCATCAAGCCCTTCAAAGATGATGTATTGTGTGATGTTTCCCCTCTCAAAGTTTGTAATGTTATTTTGGGCCAACCATATTTATGGAAATGTCATGCTATATATGAGTCTAGGTATTGCAGTGTTATTATTACTTTGAACAAGAAATTGTGCAGGATACCCAAGGCAGTCCCACCTAGTGATATTTCCTTGACCTATGCCAAAAAATGCAGGAAGGTCATATCTCGGATAGGGAATTTTTTCTTCTTCATGATTCACTCTCAGAATGAACCAAAGATCGCAACCTCATCTAGGGTTTTCACGACCGACCTCTCCACACAACATAAGCAAGTGGATAAGGTTGTGGAAGAATACTCGGATATCTTCTCCTCACCTACCAGGGTAACTCTACACTGTCAGGTCAAACACCCCATCGATCTAACCCTCGGTGCATTGCTGCCCAATGGGCCAGTCTACTGCCGCTCTCTATTAGAGAATGAGGAGATCAAGTGACAGATCCAATAACTTCTCCACATGGGGAACATCCGTCCCATCTCATCGCCTTGCGGGAGATCAATTGTGTTGGTACATAAGAAAGATGGAACCTGGGGACTCTGTATTGATTATCAGCCCCTAAATAAAATCACAATAAAAAACTGGTACCCGATTCCCCAAATCGAAGGCCTCCTTGATCAACTCACGGGGGCCAAATACTTCAGTAAGATTGATCTCAAGTCAAGCTACCACTAGGTCCCAATAGAACAGATAGATGTATGGAATACCACCTTCAAGTCAAAGGAAGGTCTTTTTGAATGGTTGGTCATGCCCTTTGGTTTGACAAATGCTCCAGCCACTTTCATGAGGATGATGGACGATATCCTGTGACCATTCACCAATACTTTTGTAGTGGTGTATCTCGATGACATCCTCATTTACAACAAGACTTGGGTAGAACACTTGCATCATATTTAACAGGCTATGCAAACCCTGCGACAACACAAGCTATATGCCAACTTGGAAAAATGCTCCTTTGGCATGGATAGGGTCCATTACCCGGGTTACATCGTTGATCGGCATGGAGTACATGTGGATTCAGCCAAGATCCAAGTCATCCATGACTGGCCATCCCCAACCACACTCATTGAGCTTCAGAGCTTCTTGGGCCTTGCCAATTTCTACCACAAGTTTGTGTTGGGATTCTCCCATATTGCATGGGCCCTCAGCCATGTAACCAGGGATGGTGGTAAGGCAAAATTTGTGTGGGGTTAGTCCCAACAATAAGCATTCGATGATTTGAAGTAGTGCTTGTGCTCAACCCCAATACTTTCACTACTAGACTGACAACAACCCTTTGAGATCGAGAAAGATGCTTCATACTATTCTCTGGGCGTCGTTCTCACTCAACACGGCCATCCAGTGGCCTATCATAGTGAGACACTATCAAATGTTGTCTATAAGTAACCTACTTACGAGAAATAAATGTACTCAATTATGAAATCCTACCGCCAGTGGAGACATTACATTCTTGGAAAGGAGACAATCATACACATTGATCATAAGCCATTGCAATTCATGTAGACAGAAGGTAAATTGCAGAATGACCACCATTAGAAGTGGTCCACATACTTGCAACAATTCCACCTCAACATCAAGTATAAAACATGAAGCACCAATCACCTCGTTTATTTCCTCAATAGACTCACCACGGTGTTAGAATCTTGCAGCCATGAGACCTATGGATGGCCCCAACTCTATGAGCCAGACCCAGACTTCGCCACCACCTACCAAATGTTGGGCGCAGATGCAATTGTCACTAATTTCCATCTTCAGGATGGGTTTTTGTGTCGTCTGGGCCATATCTATGTTCCATCAAGCGCGCGAGCGAAGATGATCCGGGAATCCCACTATAGTAAGGTGGAATGACACTTCAATGTTAAAAAGACAGTGGCAATGTTTCATAAACATTTCTACTAGCCAAAAATTTGACAGGAGGTCAACAAGTATATCAGGTCTTGCACTTCCTGAATTATTTCCAAATCGACCACTAAGAAATAGTGCATGTACACCTCTATGCCTACTCCTAATAGGCCATGGGAATGCATATCAATGGACTACATGTTGGGCCTCCCATCCACCAAGCAAGGAAATGACTATGTTTTTGTGGTTGTTGATCGCTTTTCTATGATGGCGATTATGGCCACCTGTAAGAAGAGCATCACAATAGAGGCCAATGCCAAGCTCTTCTTTGAACGAGTTTGGGTACATTTTGGAATCCCACAAACCATTGTCTCAGATCGGGACAATCAAGTTATCAACACATTCTAGTTGAGGCTCTAGTCATTGCTGAACACCAAGCTCACCAAATCCACAGACTTCCACCCCTAGAAAGATGGCCAAACTAGGTCGTAAATCAAATGATCATGCATATCTTGCACATGTATAATTCGAATCACCCTCACACATGGGATGAAATTCTTCCCTATGTTCAACACAGCTACAACTGAGCCCTGCATAGCTCAACCGACCATAGCCCCTTTCAGGTGGGGTTGGGATTCCAACCATTGGGTCCCATAGATGTTTCACTGCCCCTTACAGTCACCTCGAACGACTCATGTCCTGCTCCAACTAAAGCTAAAAAACCCACCCGGTTCATTGATAGGATCCAACACATCCTCCAACAGGTTCAGGATATCCTACAGAAGTCCAATGACAAGTACAAGTAGTGCCATGATCAATACCGGGTGCCACATAAGTTTCAGGTGGACGACAAAGTTTGGTTTCACTTGCAAAAATAAATCCTTATAGAAACCCATCAGAAGATTCTCCCACTCTGTTATGGGCCATACATCATCACCAAGGTTATGGGTGATAATTCTTTCGAGCTCAACATTCCTCCTTTCCTTGTCCTGCACCTAGTGTTCAACGTGGATCTCCTTCGACCTTATTTCCCACCCTTATTAGACACCTCAGAGATAGAAGAACAACTGACACCAACAGAGCTCAACCCCGACTGCATACAACATGAATCCAATGATCAAATTGTGGAAAAACAGGTCAAGGGCACTTTCCAGCAAAGGATCCATCTTTATCAAGTTGTTAAAGGAGGGCATCTCCTGCACCAAGGCAAGTGGCTCACCCGAGGCCAAATTCAACAAAAATTTCCTCATCTGATGGGGGAACTCAACGCAATGCATACCATTTCTTCTTAAGGGGTGAGGATTGATCCAAATGGATTTCAGTGGCCTCCCACCTATTCCAACTGGCTCATTTTGGCATTTTTCCAGTTTGGCATTTTTTTCCTAGTTTTCGGGTCCCTGACTTCCAGGGCCGTTTTGAGGCCCTAAAAAGAATTTTTAGGGCTCACCATAGTCAGATTGTAGACGGAGTCGGATTTGTATGGAAACATGTTTAGTCCTTGGATATACCTTTCCAATGGGATATCGTGCACCTAAAATGGAGATTGTATGCAAAAGTTACGACCCCGAGAAGTTGATGTACTAACTTACCCAAACGGGACCCACATGCCTTTTGGCACTTCATCTCCTAGGGTTAGGTTTTTGGATGTCTAGGGTTTTTGAAATTCTTGTTTATTGTAAAAGTTCCTTTATTGCCTCATTGTAATCATCTTCTTGCAAATGAGCGCAACTGTCACATCTCTTCTCAGAGATAAGCCACCACCATTCTAGCAAGCTTGTTTTCCGCTGCATTTTACAGTTTCAACTTATTTCCTTATTGAATAGAAACCAGTTTTACCATATATCTGTTATTATGTGTTAAGCATATTTTGAAAATAATTTGTATTCAATTTGTTCTGCTCATAAATGCTCATAAAATTTGCATCATTGTTTTACATGTACTAACATTGGACATAAAGTTGTAGATTGCATAGCATATGGAAGAAATGTTCAAGCAAAAGATGGTTACGTGGCTCTCTCCAATATTGAATGTTACAAATGCCACAATTTTGGTCACATAGCTCGAAATTGTAGAAGCATGGAAGAGCCTCCCATGAAGGAAAACATTGATGTCTGATACAGGAATGTTTGGAGAAGAAACGAAACACAAGAAGAGTAGGTGAATATAAACCAACTATGAGACATCATACTCTCAGGATTTACAGTGGTGCAAGATCATGATGAATCTAGAGGCAAAGAAGAAGATGTCAACATTCAAGAAGATTATGAAGAGGAAGATTACTCTGTGTTAGAGAGAATTCCTCCACCTTTCTGAGCCATGCGTCTTGGAGACTCCCAACAATATGAATATTGAAGAGGGGGAGTTTGAGCAACAACTCCACAGATCAAAGAAATATCTTTCGAGTAGTCTGAAGTGTTTGTTGATTTTGGGAAAGAAGTTTCAAAGCGGTTTCATGAGAATATTTCAGAACACATTCCCATATAGATATCACCTGACTGCTATGAAGAATATTATTGTCACAATTTTTAGGCAGGGATTGATGATTGTATAGAGGATTCCATGCGTATTTAGACGGGGACATATTCGGTACAAATTGTTGCAAACATGTAGAGTCTGATTTGTAGATTGAATAAACAACTTGAAAAGAAGGAATATGTAGTGATCATTTGTAGAAGATTCAGAGAAGTATTCAGAATGGTAAAGTGACAGATGGGACAACATTGTGTGTAGTTGAGAAGCAGAGTCATGGACAATTATTATGACACATTGATAGATATGATTCCATGAGACAATTGGTAGGTCTAGTAGAGAGTACATAAGACATGAATCAGAGAAGATGCATGAAAATGGATGGAAGTATATTGACAGGTGGAATCGGTTAGTCATAGGAAGGAAAGTTGTGAAAGGAAAAACAATACAAGGGAAGAGAAATCGTTAGCAGGAAAAATATCATCAAAGGAAAGTATGGTCATTGATGTGAATTTGACAAGCCATGCAGACTTGAAGTCAAGTAACTTTTATTTATTTTTATATATGTCAATAAATTACAAGAGGACGCACCAATGGAAAAGAAGCACTAAAAGAGAGGAAAGGAAGAGTATGCAGGAAGTCTCATATTGATCTACACGACATCTTCAAGAGAAGTCAAGGGGAGAGAAATTATCAAAGAAAGATATCAGGAAAGAAAGATCAGAAGCTTGAAGATAGAGGGAGACATATCGATAGGGGGAGTTGCCCTTTTGCCTATGATGTCAAAGAGGGAGAAAGGGAAAGATAAAAAGAGAAAGATTGGAAGCATTAAGAAAGGGTTAGAATCCCCAAAGAGAGATACCCTTTGCCATTGATATCAAAGGGGGAGAGAAACATGAGGAGATAAACATGAGGAGAGAAAGATTAGTTGCATTGGTCACAATTGGAGTATGAGTGTTGTCATCAATGCCAAAGGGGGAGATTGTTGGATAGTTGGTTGTCATTGATGTTGTTGCACAGTTGGTTGTCATTGATGTCAATAGATAGAAGTGGTTGTCATTGATCTCAACAAATGTGATGGGTGCATTTGAATAAGTTTACAATAAGCCCCAGAGGTATGGTCATGATTCCCAAAGTTGTTTGAGGAATGTCATGTAGTTCCTCACGGTTGAGGAGTTATGTGGTCATGAAGTTGGAAGCCTTGAAGAATGGTTAAGAATCCCCAAAACAGTTATAACAAGTTGCTACAAGTCATTAATTAAATGATAAAGTAGTTATAACATGAAAATACAGGTTGGACCTTAAGTTAAGGAAAGAATTCACTTGGAAAAGTATAAATACACTTCAAGACGCCTCTCATTCTTACACATACAACTTTATTGAATATCTTTTAAGTGAGCACACTTAATCTATTTGGAAAATATGAGGTAGTGATTCTGAGGAAGCAGAGGAAGTGTGAAGGAGAAGTTTCGGGATTGTAGAGGCGAGTGTTGGTTTCTAAGAAACCCTAGTTTGGTTGACCCCCATGGGTCAGACTACTAGTGTCCCGCGAGGCACCCCCATGGGTTTCTTAGTGCCTGTCATGCGAGGCCCCTCGTGAAACTCATCTTGGTCCCATGAGGCTAAGACAGATCTAGAAGAGGATGCTAGTACCAAATTGTTGAGGCTGATGAAGAGATAAAAATCTGTGTATTGGGTCAACTACATTCTTAAAGGTGTGGTTATATGCATTTTATACATCAGTGATGTTATGGTGCATGCTTGAGGCATGTCTTTGGTATCTTGTTGAGACATTGGTATATGCGTGAGGCACATCTTATGTGCATGGTGTGAGGCATATTTGTGGCACATGTATGAAGTAAATTTCTTGGCTATATTGATGCATGTTTGAGGCACTTCTTGATGAAGTTATGGCACATGTTTGAGGTACATATATTTGATGTTGTGGTACATTCTTGAGGCATGTCTTTGTGAGTTTTGGTATATTCCTTGAGGAACATCTTGGATACTTGGAATATGGTTTGGTGTATGGTATATGCTTGAGGAATATCATGAGTGATATGACACATGTTTGATGGTATCTCTTGGTACATGGTTTATGGATGTTGGCACATGCTTGAGGAACATGGTTTGAGGTACATATTGGATACATGATTGAGTGATGTTATGGCACCTTTGTATCAGGTTTGGTATGATTTTTAAAGGCAAATATTTATGATGGTTGAGGTATACACTTGGTAGATGGTGGCATATGTATGAGGAACATTTTTTGGTGCTTGGTTGAGACACATCTTGGTGATGCTATGGTTCATGAGTTGATGATGATATGGTACATTTCTAGAGGCACTTCTTTGTGATATTGGTACATGGTATGGTACAAGTTGATGTACATGGTATGGTGCATGTTTTGGTACATGGTTGATGTACATGGTTTGGTTATGGTTTTGGTATCCATGTGAGTGGATTTGGTTACAGTTGGTTGATGATGGTATATCATTGACAGAGACAGTGACAGGGACAATGACAAGTTGGATGATTGGTTGATCATCAGTTACATGTTGATGTGATAGTGACAGGTTGATGTGATAGTGACAGAGATAGGTTGATGTGACAAAGACAGAGACAGTTTGTTGATCACCGGTAGTGATAGTTGAGTCTACACTTATATTTCAGGGCGGTAGTATGGGGAAATGAAAGGGGGTTGTATCCTTCTTCTGATTTGTGCTAGAGATTTTAGGGATTTATAGCTTCCTTCATGTTGGTTTATGTAAATAAAGGGGTCATAGCCTCCTCCTGGTTAGTTCCAGAGAACACAGGGAGTTGGAGCTTTCTTCAGGTTGGTTCTTGTAAATCAGGGGGTCGTAGCCTCCTTTTGGTATGTGCCAGAGAACACAGGGATTTGGAGCTTCCTTCATGTTAAGAACCAAATATCAATATAGCATAGAAAAGCCTTAGAAAAAGTACTCAACGCCTTGAAAAAGAGATAATTTCAGATAATAAGCCTCTTCGAGGGGGCAACCTCCTTTTACCCCACTTAAATGTTCAAGTACAAGACGATTCAAAATGAAAATGTCTCCTTGGTATATATAGGAGACTAGGAGGTATAATTACAACTAATGGCCTAAAGCCAAGATAAATAAAATAACATTACTAATATAATATGCCCTAATTAAGGGGTAATGAGCCAATATTAGGGCTTAACATGCCCCTCCCCTTGAGACAAGTGTTGTAACTATGGATGCTTCTGTATAAAAGACTCATCTTCCCAAGTGGAATCTTCAGCCAGTAGTTTACTCCATTTAATGAGATACTCTGAAATGGATCTATTCCTCAGCTGGTGAATTCTTGTGTCAGTGATGGCTTCAAGCTCCAATATTAGTTTTCCTTCCTCATCAAGTTCTTGAAATATAGTTTGAACTGGGATCTTCTCACCTTTAACCTTCTTTAAGCATGAAACATGGAAAACTGGGTGTACTCGTGAAGATGCATGCAGCTCCAATTTGTATGCCATAGTACCAATCTTTTGCAAAACCTTATAAGGGCCATAGTACTTTGGTGATAATTTATTGTCCTTCTTGGCTTGCTTGAAGGAAATTTGTTTGTATGGTTGTAGTCTTAAAAACACCCAATCCCCTACTTCAAAACTTCTTTCACTACGATGTTGATCTTCTTGTTATTTCATGTGATTTTGTGCCATGGTCAGGTTGTCCTTTAATATTTGGAGAACTTGTTGTTAATTCTCGATGTGATCTTCCACTGCTTGAACCTTAGATTTTTCTTTTAGATAAGAAGTGATGGAAGGAGGGTGGTATCCATAAAGTTCCATAAATGGTGTCATTTTTGTTGTAGTATGAAAGGAAGTGTTATACCACCATTCTGCCAAGGG
>ML788514.1:236055-257010 GCA_009831015.1 Picea engelmannii | reverse complement strand
TGGGAATTCCTACATCATCAACATGCATAAAGGCAAGTCAAATATCTCACTGGTAAGTTCCAATCAAGCCAAGAAGTTGATTAGTTCTAGTAAGAAATATTTTACTTTTCTTAAGATAAAATCATATCGAGGATGAGTCAATAGAGTAAAGGAAATCCTGGAGGGGTGTACTAATGAGAAGAAACATTAGTTGGAGGATTTTCTACTTGCATACAACAGAGTGTTCCATGAGCCTAAAAGGACACTTCCCAAGAGGGAAGTGAAGCACGAAATATAGTTTTTTCTAGACTCCCTATTGTTGAATATTGGGCTATATAGACAGTTTGTTTTGGCAGCAAATGAAGTGAAGAAGAAGTTGAAAACGTTGTTGAAGCAGGGTGGGATTCAACCAAGAAACTCACCTTGTGGGTCACCTATCATAATTTCACTAAATAAGGATGGGACTTGGTGATTGTGTATCAACTACAAATAATTGAAATATATTAAACTAAAAAATTGATACCCTCCTCCCAAGATCGATGATCTGTTAGATCAATTGCAACAATCAAAATATTTCACCAACTTGACTCTCAAATCGGGATACCACCAGGTACGCGTCAAGGAAGAAGACACCTGAAACACTACCTTCAAGACAAGGTAAGGATTGTATGAATGGTTGATCATGCCACTTGGTTTATGTAATGCACCATCTACATTTATGAGACTGATGAATGATGTATTATGCCCATATCTAGATTCATTTGTTATAATATATTTGGAGGATATCCTAGTTTATAGTGCTACTCGGGAGGAGCACATCTCACATCTCATGCAAGTGTTAGAGACTCTGAAAAAGAACCAATTGTTGGCTAACCTTAAGAAATGTGAGTTTTCTCAACAATCTTTGTTGTATTTTGGGTATGTGATCGGTCGAGGGGATATTAAGATATATCCTGTAAATATTGTTAGCGACCTAACCCCTCACTTAGGTAGAATAATATATTTCCATGTAATAAAGATCAATATTAATAAGGCCTAGCAATAAGGAAGAATAAGTCAAATGTAAGAAGACTTAATAGAATCTTCCGCTTCTAGAAGGATCTTCCTCTAGATTTTTCTTTTGGATAGACATATTTATTATAAATATGAGTAGAGGGAATGAGAATTTTTGTCTTGGATATTATTGTAATGGAGCTCTGCTCTACTAGAGGTTTACCCCTCGAAGAGGCAAGTGAACATTTCTCTCTGTAATCAAAGTTCTCTTCTGGTGTTATTCTGGTATTATTATGGTATGATTGTGGTATTGTTCTGGTTATATCATTGTTTATCTGCCATTTATAGCTAATTATTTATGTTCTGCATACTATTTTATATCTGGAATATTACAAGTGGTATCATATCACCTTCCTTGACAAACAATTGTGGGTTAATTTTTTTTTCTTCAAGGTAGAGACATATTTTGACGTCTTAAACCTACACAGATATGTCGTTATGTGCATAAACCTGTAGTCGGGGATTCATACACGCAAGAAATACAAGTGGTACTTGAGTGCACATCTGTTGGCCACCCTTGTAACCCATGTTGGTACCCCTTCAAGTGGTAGCGCATCAGACAACACATGTATACGGATTGGCCTAGATCTCTTGAATCCCTCCATAGATAAACCAATCGGCCGCCTAACTGCTATAGTGCCACCGCGAACAACACTCGGGAAGATACTCTCTAGTACCTGTTGTTGATGATAAAAATCACAACAAGGATTTTTCCCGCAAAGATATAATACTAGTATATGGGACCTCCTTGTAGATTGGAGGATCAAATCTGGTTCATATTTGATGTTCAAATGTTGGTTCTATTTGGGATAAATGGGTGATGGATAATTCATGCTATGTGTGGGGTTCTTTACTCTAGATTCTCAAATCCATGTCACGAGTGCTTATGTGAACTGTTATTTCTATGTTAATTGTTCCATGATCTATTAAATATTGTACCTGCGCAAAACATATGTTAGTCATGGAAAAGGATAAAAGAAATATGGAAAAAAATCTAAGGAAGAAATCAAACTATGTTACCATGTTACTATGCTACACTACATGCATTAGAATTAAAGGATTGTTGTTAGTCCTAGCTAACAAGGTTAATGGCTATATGATTTATTGAGTTATATGGAAACACATGTGATATGCATTATGGTACAGTTGGCAATGGTTAAATGTGATATGGGGTGGCGCATTCGACAAGAGATGTATTTTAATTTCGATGCATAGATTAATTAAATGGATTAATGGGGGGTTGGATGGCGTGTACTAAGGAATTGAATGAGTGGAGGGTGGAAGCGACGTGCATTTACTACACGTCACTCCATACCTCTCCCTCTCGCTGTCACCCTAGCTTGGCTATTATTCAATTGTGTTTCGCTGTTGTTAAGCTCTGATTTTCAGGCAAGGGAAGAACTACTCGACCAAGCTCACATTTTTAAGGATTCTTGGTTACAGGTATGTCTTTTTCACCATCCATGAACCTACTTTAGTTACGAAATAGATATTGGCTTGGTGATGTATGGGTCTGTGCTTTTCTTGAGACTGGAAACTGTGTAAACTGATGATATTTCTCTGGAATGGATTGTTTGTGTGGTTTTCATTGCAAATGAAAATGATGGTTGAAGTCACAGTTTCATTGATTATTCTGAGTTCCAGAAGCCATGAAGGCTATCTGTCATCCTTATGGGTTTTGTTGAAGGTTTCTTTCGGTCCAAATTTGTTGACTCTCCACACAGTTCTTGTCACCACACTTGGTCACATTTGTTGTTATGGGGTTGTTGGGTTTGATTTTGAATCACCTTGTGTCATTGCATATTGTTTCACCTAGGTATGGGCTCATTTATACTATTGGAGTCTGCATCGTTAGTTGATGGCTATTATTCCAAGGAGATTTCTTCGAGGTTGATTGCTATTTCATGGCTCTTTTTTATATCAACATTACTTGGGTTGATTGGGGAAAACCATGACGGTCATGCCTTGCATGTTCTGGGTGTTATTTATTGGCCCACGAGGGACTTCCGCTTCTCTGTCTATAATCTCTCCTACCTGGCATGAATTGTCACCTATCTTGCAAACAAATGGTTAAGTGGCCTATGTGCCCATCATGTCGTCTTGAAGGGTTCTCTTCTGTAGTTGATGTGGTCGACTACAATCTCTTTGCATTGGCTCCACCAAACAAACCCTTGATTACTCAGATCCCATCATTGATTATCGTAAGCCCGATTTTGATAAACGAACTAGTTATTTTTGGTCAGGCACATGGTTGAATGTTATGAGTTGGTGGAGTATCATCAATAGTGGTTGATTATTGGTTGTCTCTGTCAATCGCTGACACAATGTTGTTTTTATGATTGGTGTATAAACGCTGTATTATTTTATTGTGGCATTTGGTTCGATAGTTCAACATGGTTTATATTGGTTGATTTGAGAAATGGAATTGGGAATACAGTCATTGCCTCCCTATATTGGATCGATAGCTCGACATCATTTGGTGTTTTAATTCAGATTAATTAGACATATATATAGTCAGATAAATGCTCTTGCGTTTTGTTGAATGGTCTGTGTGTTCCTACAACATCGTATAAGTTGAAACGATGATTGTTGTTACTGTGTGTTTAAATTGCCAATCAAGATTATTGCAATTTGAAATATTGATTATCGTGTTTTGGTTGTCCACTATGAATGTTTAATGAATATCGTGCACCATATCATTGATTGCACCATCAGAGATGGGAAAGGGTTTTATAACAATATGATTTCATTGATTATTAAATTGATTAGAGAAATAGAATTAGGCATGATTTTTGTGTTTGTGTTTGATTGAGGAAATAATTCATGGACAGTGTTTAATGTTTTGATGTTGAACAGAGTGGAAACAAGTGAATGTGTGTTCATTTGGAAATTGTTAAACATTAAATGGGACAAATGAGAAGAAACAAAAATCTTATACAGGTTGTTTTGGAAGGCATATTGTTTTGAGTTTGTTGACACTGTGTTAAGAATTTAATTGCGAACAATGAGCAAGTTAATACACATAAATGATTAAATTGTACAATGTAGTTGTTTTTTTAGATCACAATGATTATTTGGTTAGTGTTGGATCTTTGGAACTTAATATAGAATGGTTTTATGGATTACTTGATTAATTTTGTGAACAATATCTGCTCTCTTTCCTTACCATTATTTCATTTTTCACTAATTACAATCCCCTCACCTTCCCATATTCATTACTCACTCCATGTTCCTAAAAATTAATCACAACTAATAGGAGCTCTATATTATGATAGTTTAAGATCATAGGGATGGTTTACAGTGATATGTTCTTTGGTTTACATTTCATTTGATTGTTGCTGTCTATGGGCAGTAACCATGTTCTTTCCCCCCTCATTTTAACATTTTTTGCTCAATACAAACCCCTCGCATATTCCAAAAACTTTGTTCACCCCCTGCGCATTGACAATGGTTAAACAATTTGTATGGATTGGATTGCATGGTCTGATATTTTGCTGAGCCAAAATTTATTTCATATTTTTAAAAAGAGTTGTCATGCATGGTTGTTAAATACATTATTTGCTAATCAATCATGCATACAAGTATGAGTTTTTTCAGCTGAGGTAGCCATTGTAGAGGTAATCGAGGGAGAGTTAATTGGAACATGGGCCTTAGAAGGCCAAGATTCTCCATACACTTTGATGCTGACTCACAAGAGTTAGGCCAGCTATTTCAAGATGGGTTTTTTAATTGGATTGGGTAAGGAGTTGTCCAACCTAGACCCGAAAGACCCCCCTTACAAGCCTCAAAGTCCCCTAGTATTCTCGTGCCTCCTCATGTCTCACTGCAACTAGAAGTTCCCAAAAATGACGGATGGCAAGAGATTGTCCACCCGACAATCTCCCAACATCATGGCTGGCCTAATTTGTCCTTACTTGCTCCTCCACCTAACAATCAGATTGTACAAGTTGCTCCTGTCCACTCACTAGTTCAGTCCTCCTATGCAAGTAAAATGTTGAAAACCGAGGCCCACCATGCCCTTGACAAAGGAAAAGCCCCTGCTGCCCCTTCCTCACCCTCCAATGGCTCTGATAAGTTGGTGTCCTCCCATATGCATCCGAGGGACGATTGTTCTCATGTGATCAAAGATATTAGGCCTAAAGGCTCCACACAATCTAAGGAAAATTCAGAGAGATCAAAAGGTGACAGTAGCAACAAGAGAAAGATTGCATCTCAGAGTGGAAATATGGATTTTAAGTTTTTTTTATTATTATTGTTGATGACAGTTGACTTCAAAAAATTTGGACAACATGTTATTTTTGGATATATGAGTAATACATTTTGGAAATAATTTCAATTATCTTTGAGACAAATTGTCAAATATGAATGTGATGATGGGAGTCACAAGGAGAAATGTTTTGTTTAACTAACTAGTTGTGTTATGATTGTTAAAAGCTAAGGGAGTCACAAGGGGTCCCACCTACTAGTTATTATTTATTTTAAACCCTTATTATGATTTATTACTTTTCCCCCTTAACTAAAGGTTGGTTGAGTTATTAGTTAACTTAACTAAGGAATTAATTCAACTACTTCAACCAATTCTATTTTCTTAAAGGAAAAAGGAAAAGGAGGAACAAGAGGAGAATAGAGGAGAAGCATACTAAGGTTTTCTCTTTGAGTTTGTGTTGAGATAGTTTAGTTTTCATTCATTCCTTAATTTATTCAAGGCCTAATTATTTTTTATGATAGCAAGGTCTTATTGTAGACATCAATATTCATGGATGAATTAAATCATTCAGAGACTTGTATTTCAGAGGTGTTGATCTATCTTTGATAGTTTGTGTAGACTTGTCTGTTTGTGAATTAGTTTTCATGACTGACAAAGGCTATTGTGCAGATTCGAGTCAGAAGCAATTTGTGGCAAGTTGATCCAGCTTTTAGAGTTCAGTTTTTGATTTTCTGTCAAAGGTCCTTTTGTATGTTTTATTGGGGATGTCTAAGTTTGATTTTCGTCCAAAAATTCTTCACTAAATTTTGTAAAGGGAATGACTCTTTGATGAATTGGAATGAAATAAAGGATTTCTTTATGTCTCATATGTCTTGATTATCAACTTGGTGTCTTTACTTTTGTCTCTATATTTATTTCAACATCTTTTATGTTCAGAAAATTACATAAATAATGATTTTTTCAGCAAGCTTTTATTTATAAAAAAACCATCCTAGGCACTTGTAATCGATACTTGTGAGTTAGGATATTAATTTTGATGCCTATAAACATAGGTTGATATTCCCGTCTATTTTGCTTTAGCCAAGAAGAATCTGAAAATGCTTGAGTAAGATCATTTCATATCTTTTTCTCAACATTTATTTGACGACCATACTGGGGAGATCTTCAATATATCTCTAGTTAATTTTTGCACTAGATTATCATCGAATACCTCTATTTTTATGATATTAATTCTTTGACTGTTTTATTTCTTAATGACTGTTCCTGTTGCAAGGCAGCCCAATATTGAGTCGGGTCTTCAAGATCAGACCAGTATTCCTTTGAGTCTGTTTAACACCATTTTAGACACTTCCAATACTCGTGTTGAGCTTAATCATTCATGGGCAGCCATTGAACTAGATATTAGTGTCCAAGAACATTGGGAAGATAGACGTAGACAACCTAGAAATCAACAGTAACCTTATTTTTCCTTCATTTTTGGCCTTACTTTCATGTCCTTAGAGTCTCATGCTTCTAGGAGAAGAAGAGGCTTGTCACCTAAAATTAATCCTATTGTTGAAATAGGAAGAAAGAATGTTGTGTTATTAAACCAACAAAGTGCTCTAAGGAGAACCTTGTCTGATTCATCCAGTTCATCTTTTTCTACCTTACTGATCATCCACAAGATGGCATCTAGTGGTGGCTCTGGTGGCACTGGAAGTGCTTCCTCCTCTCAGTATTCAGGTTCATCAGTGATTAGTAGCTTATGTAGCCACCATATCCCTATCCAATCTACCACAAACCCCACCAAATTCATCAAAAAGTATGGGATTTTCCAGTTTGAAGAAGACGCCACAACCACACCGTGGCATGTATCCTCTCCTCTTAACCTAACACCTGCTACTCGTCCACTTCCTAAGTTCAAAGAACATCTTCCCAGGTTTTCAAGAAATAACATTGTCACTACAAACGGACACTTGGTGGCATTTTATAATGCCTTTCACAACATAGGGGAAAATGACAACGATACTTGCATGTGCTTATTTGTCAATTCCTTGGAAGGAAAGGTTGTGGACGATTTCTTTGACCTTCCTCCTAAGATTCTGTATACTTGGGAGGATTTAATCTATTGGTTCAGATCCACTTATGGGAAATCTAAAAGCCCAACCGAAAATTTACGGGAATACAATAACATCACCTATAAGTATGGTGAGACCATCAAGTCCTTCAACTTGCACTTCACTAAGTTATACAATCAAATCCTTGAAATCATTCAACCTCAGAACCAAGATACATTCATGCATTACTAAAATGCATTACCTTCCCCCTACCATCATAGACTCGAGGAAAAATCCATTGACAACCTCGGTTCCACTCTGCATACTTGTTTAGAGTATGAAGAACAACTTGAAAGAACAGTTCTTCCTCGAGGAGAATCGGTTAAACAAACAGACATGTCCACCCTCTTACAACTAGTGCAAGATATGAATAATCGTATGATAATGTATGAGTGAAAGGGAACTGTCTCCTCTCTCACCCCTGGAGCTTCATCCTCTTCTGCACATCCCTTTAGAAATCAAATTGAAAATAATTTTCAGCCTAAAGTTATCTTACCTCAAAGTTGGTGTAACTTTTGCGAGGAACACCACAAGGAAGCCACATGTGAGGTAAGGAAGAGTGCCAGAGATAAGATCTTTAGTAAAAGACTAGAAACTACCATCATTGTCCTAGATTTTGCAGACCTAGAAGATGTCATGATCATCAATACTAGGAATAAATCCTATTCCCCTAAAACAAAATTTGATCCTCCCCGCAATTCTTCTAGACCGAGCTCATCCTCACCCACTACTACTGTTTATGTTCCTAAGGTTCCCGAGAGTCAATTAATTACCTTCCCTCTCCCCTCTTCCAAATACAATATCCTAAATTAGTTGGCCAAAATCAAAGCAGATGCAACCATTCTGGACATGGTTGTCGTCCCTGAACAACAGAGGCATCTGAAAAAATTCACGGAAGGAAAATCTTTCATTGTAGCCAACCTCTCTAAAGAGGTGAACAAAGATGATTCATCTGTAAATAAAGTAGGTGTACATAAATTCATATACCTTGTAACAAATCCTCCTTTTTATATTTATGTAAATATTATGGATAAGATCGTCCATTGTTGCCTCATTGATGTCAGTTCAGGCCCAAGTGTGATGTCGAATATTATTATGGAAGAGATAGGCTTATATTTTACAAATGAAAATGCCAGAAGTATGCTCTCCTATACTAGTCTACAACAAACAACCATAGGAGAGATTCAAGATGTGACCTTAGTGTTGTGCACACATCCTGAAATAAGGACAACCCTTAGTATTCAGGTAATTGATATGCTAGTAAGCAATTACTCAATCATCTTGTGAAGAGATTGGAAAGATTTAACAGGTGGATACCTCTCACTTGGCGGAACACATTTATCCATTCCTCGGAATGGTAAAAACATTATAGTCCCTAGAGAGGGAAGGATTTCACCTTACATAGAGAGTGTTCTACAACCTAATGTGAACTATATCAAAGAAGACCTATGAGTGTATTCTATCTTTGTTGAGGAAGATAATATTCCCTTGGAACAAATTGATTTAGATGATGGTATGTGGCACATGCGCTTTGATGGTTCATTCTCTAATGCAGGTAATGGAGCTGGCATTGTCTTGATTTCTCCTATAGGAAAAATCCATAACTTTTCTTTTAGGTTGGAGTTTGCTTGCACGAACAATGTCACTGAATTTGAAGCTTTACTATTAGGCATTGAAAACACCTATAATCTTGGTTGTGGTCACCTTTCAGTTTTTGGTGATTCCAAGCTTGTTGTGAACCTTGTACGTAAGATTTACTCCCCTAGCAACAAGTTGATGAAACGATATACCCAAAATTTTTGGGCACTTATCTCGAACCTATTATCTTTCAACATCACTCATCTTAAGAGGGAGTTAAACTCAATGGTTGATCAGTTAGTTGTTTTTGCAGCCTCTCCTAATCGGCAACTTCTGCCACATAGGCCTGATTGTACCTTTCAATATATATATCGTCCACATACCTCCGACAATATAGACTCTTGGTAGATCTCCCCTAACTATGAGAGAATTTGTGCTTTCATTCAAAATGAACCTTTTAATCCCAAGGAAATTATATCCATAGAAGATAACAAGATTCCTAAAGGCTTGATTCCTCTAGAGAGTTTGTTTTCATCAAGTGATGTAGGCAATAAAGAGAAACAAAAAGAAGAGGAGTCGAAAGGGGAGGTGAGTGAAACCATACCCTTGAATGTTGGGACACCCGAGGCTCCAAAGAATGTTAAAATAGGTGTCCAATGTTCTGATGAAGAGAAAATGAAGTTTGCCAAGCTACTTGGTGAATTTCAAGATATCTTTGCTTGGTCTTATGAGGATATTCATGGTTTTGATCTTGGTATTATAAAACATTCCATCCCCATCAAGGAAGTCATACAACCAGTTAGGAAAAAACAAAGACCTATCAACCCTGCACTGGAAGCAACTATTCAAAAAGGATTGGAAAAAAACTTGAAGGCTTGTATCATCTTTCTAGTCAAGTATTCTAAACGGGTTTTAAATTTGGTCCCTGTCCAGAAAGCCACTGAACATATAATATTTTGCGTTGATTTTCGCATAGTTAAGCAGGCTATTATGAAAATTTATTCTCCTCCCCCTAACATAGAAATGATGTTGCAGCAAGTCAGAGGGTCACAGATGATGCCCTTCCTTAATGTTTTTTCCAGTTACAATCAAATCAAGGTAAAAGGGGAAGATGCTTTCAAAACCATCTTTATCACTAATTGGGGAACCATGACTTATGAATGTATGCTTTCTAGCTTACCTGATTCAAGTACCACTTCTAAAAGACATGTACAAATAACTCATGATGAATTGATTAAGTGTCATGTCTATCTTGATGATTTAATTATATACGTTGAAGGGTTGTTAATTACCTCATAGTTTCAAGTGTTATTTATGGGTCCCTCCAAAATTTCTTTTGTCCTGTATACTAACTCTTACATTCTAAAATATTTACAGGAGTGTTTGTTTTCCTACAGTACTAACAATTCTCACTTGAAACATTACTTGGGACCAACTTGAAAATTTCTAACGCTGTTTGGATTTCTTGTATATTAGTAGTCTAGCTCTGCTTTCAATTTTTCACTGTTTTTCATTTCTTCCTTACAGTAGTTTGATTTTTGCTTTGTTTTAACATTTCCTCCTGCTTTTTCATTTCTGTCATTTTATTTCTGCTGTTTTAAATTCTACATTTTTAATCCTGTCATGATTTTATCGCTTTTTCATCTTTTGGTTGATTTTGGTCAAGGATAAGTTGTTGGATCAGTTCTGCCACAATGACACTCCTGCAAAATATTGTTATTCAATAACAATCAATCTTACATAGCTATTACGATGTTCCCCTGAAAGCACTTGAATTTTCTATCTGCTTTCACTGCTGTCTTTTAAAGAATTGGTTATCCCCTACTTCTGATTTCCATTTCTTCATCCATTTGATAAATAAAAGAGCAAGTCCATTAATTTTTCTCCTTGAAGTAAAGAGCATAATCTTATTGAATGATTATGCATACACAGATAAACCCCCTCATACTTAACATTTTTCATGAGTTATTCCCAAATTCCTGGTCATTTTTCCATTAAATCTGCTCACTTCCCCCTGTTGCATGATCATTCTGGTTATATCTCTTGATATAATGTTCCAGTCTACGAAACCATGAGTTCTGAGTTCTAAATCTATTAAAAACAAATTTCCCTGTGGAGTCTCTAGTTTATTGACAATAAAAATCGCAATGAGGATTTTTCCCGCAAAGTATTGCTAGAGCCTATTATTATAAGCTAACGATATATATAATACTAGTAGGTTGACCCCCTTGTAGATTGGAGGATCAGATCTGGTTCATATTTGATGTTCAAATGTTGGTTCTATTCACGATAAATGGGTGATGGATAATTCATGCTATGTGTGGGGTTCTTTACTCTAGATTCTCAAATCCATGTCACGAGGGCTTATGTGAACTATTATTTCTATTCTAATTGCACCATGATATATTACATATTTCACTTGCGCAAAACATATGTTAGTCATGGAAAAGGATAAAAGAAATATGGAAAAAAATATAAGGAAGAAATCAAACTATGCTACTATTTTACTATGTTACACTACCCGCATTAAAATTAAAGGATTGTTGTTAGTCCTAGCTAACAAGGTTAATGGCTATACAATTTATTGAGTTATATGGAAACACATGTGATATGCATTATGGTATGGTTGGCAATGGTTAAATGTGATATGGGTTGGCGCATTTGACAAGAGATGGATGTTAAGTTCAATGCATATATTAATTAAATGGATTAATGGGAGGTTGGCTGGCATGTACTAAGGAATTGAATAAGTGGAGGGTGGAAGCAATGTGCATTTACTACACGTCACTCCATACCTATCCCTATGGCCATCACCCTAGCTCTACTATTGGTCAATTGTGTTTCGTTGTTGTTAAGCTCCGATTTTCAAGCAAGGGAAGAACTGCTTGAACAAGCTCACGTTTTTAAGGCTTCTTGGTTATGGGTATGTCTTTTTCACCATCCATGAACCCGCTCTGGTTATGAAATAGATATTGGCTCGATGATATATGGGTTTGTGCTTTTCTTGAGACTAGAAACTGTGTAAACTGGTGATATTTCCTTGGAATGGATTGTTTGTGTGGTTTTCATTGCAAATGAAAATGATGGTTGAAGTCACAGTTTCATTGATTATTCTGAGTGCTAGAAGCCATGAAGGCTCTCTGTCATCCTTATGGGTTTTTTTGAAGGTTTCTTTCAGTCAATATGTGTTGACTGTCTCCACACAGTTCTTGTCACCACACACAGTCACATTCGTTGTTATGGGGTTGTTGGGTTTGATTTCGAATCACCTTGTGTCACTGCATATCGTTTCACCTGAGTATGGGATCATTTATCCTAATGGAGTCTATGTCATTGGTTGATGGCTATTATGCCAAGGAGCTTGCTTCGAGGTTGATTTCTATTTCATGGCTCTTTTTTTATATCACCATTACTTGGGTTGATTGGGGAAAACCACGAGGGTTATGCCATGTGTGTTCTGGGTGTTACTTATTGGCCTGTGAGGGACTTTCACTTCTCTGTTTATAATCTCCCCTGCATGGTGTGAATTGTCACCCATCTTGCAAATAAATGGTTAAGTGGCTTGTGTGCCCACCGTGTCGTCTTGAAGGGTTCTCTTCTGCAGTTGATGTGGTCGACTCCATTCTCTCTATGTTGGTTTCACTGAATGAAACCTTGATTACTCAAAGCCCATCATTGATTATCTCAAGCCCAATTTTGATAATCAAACCAGTTATTTTTGGTCTGGCACATGGTTGATTGTTATGAGTTGGTGGAGTATTGTCGACAGTGGTTGATTATTGGTTGTCTTTGTTAATAGTTGACACAGTGTTTTTTTTATGATTGGTGTATAATCATTGTATTCTTTTATTTTGGAATTTGGTTCAATAGTTCAACATGGTTTAGATTGGTTGATTTGAGAAATGGAATTGGGCATACAGTCACTACCTCCCTATATTGGATCGATAGCTTGGCATTGTTTGATGTTTTGATTCAGATTAATTAGACATATACAGTTACATAAATGCTCTTTTGCTTTTTTGAATGGTCTGTGTGTTCCTACAACATCGTATAAGTTGAAACGATGATTGTTGTTACTGTGTTTTTAAATTTCCAATCAGGATTATTGCAATTTGAAATATTGATTATCGTGTTTTGCTTGTCCATTGTGCATGTTTGATGAATATCGTGCATCGTATCATTGATTGCACCATCAGACATGGGCAAGGGTTTTATAACAATATGATTTCATTGATTATTAAATTGATTAGAGAAATGGAATCATGCACGATTTTTGTGTCTATGTTTGACTGAGGAAATAATTCATGGATAGCGTTTAATGTTTTGATGTTGAACAGAGTGGCAACAAGTGACTATGTGTTCATTTGGAAATTGTTAAACATTAAATGGGACAAATGAGAAGAATCAGAACTCTCATAAAGGTTGTTTTGGAAGGCATATTGTTTTGAGTTTGTTGACACTGTGTTAAGTATTTAATTGCGAACAGTGAGCAAGTTAATACACAGAAATGATCAAATTGTACACAGTAGTTGTTTAACTCATCACAACGATTATTTGGTTAGTGTTGGATATTTGGCACTTAATATAGAATGGTTTTATGGATTACTTGATTAATTTTTATGAACAATATCCACTCTCTTTCCCTACCATTATTTCATTTTTCACTATTTACAATCCCCTCGCCTTCCCATATTCATTACTCACTCCCTGTTCCTAAAAATTAATTACAACTAAGAGGAGTTCTGTATTATGACAGTTTAAGATCACAAGGATGGTTTACAGTGATATGTTCAATGGTTTACATTTCAGTTGATTGTTGTTTCCTGTGGGAAGTAACCATGTTCTTTTTCCCCTCATTTTAACATTTTTTTCTCAATACAAACCCCTCGCATATCCCAGAACCTTTGTCCACCCCCTCCTCATTGACAACGGTTAAACAATTTGTATGGATTGGATTGCATGGTCTGATATGTTATTGAGCCAAAATTTATTTCATATTTTTAAAAAGAGTTGTCATGTATGGTTGTTAAAGAAATTATTTTCTAATCAATCATGCATACAGGTATGAGCTTTTTCAACTAAGGTAGCCATGGCAGAGGTAACCAAGGGAGAGGTAATGGAACATGGGCCCTAGAAGGCCAAGATTCTCCATACACTTTGATGCTGACTCACAAGACTTAGGCCAGCTATTTCAAGATGAGTTTTTTAATTGGATTGGGCAAGGAGTTGTCCAACCTAGACCTGAAAGACCTCCCTTCCAAGCCCCACAGGCCCCTGGTATTCCCATGCCTCCTCATGTCTCACTGCAACTAGAAGTTCTCTAAAATGACGGATGGAAAGAGATTGTCCACCTCACAGCCTCCCAACATCATGGCTGGCCTAATTTGTCCTTACCTACTGCTCCTCCTAACAATCAGATTGTCCAAGATGCTCTTGCCCACTCACCAATTCAGTCCTCCCATGCAAGTAAAAGGTTGAAAAATGAGGCCCACCATGCCCTTGACAAAGGAAAAGCCTGTGCTACCCCTTCATCACCCTCCAATGGCTTTGATAAGTCGGTGTCCTCCCGCATGCATCTGAGGGATGATTGTTCTCATGTGATCAACAATATTAGGCCTAAAGGTTCCACATAGCCTAAGGAAAATTCAAAGAGATCAAAAGGTGACAGTAGCAACAAGGGAAAGATTGCATCTCAAAGTGGAAATATGGATTTTAAGATTTTATTATTATTATTGTTGATGAAATTTGACTTCAGAAATTTTGGACAACATGCTATTTTTGGATATATGAGTAATATATTTTGGAAATAATTTTTTGGAAATAATTTCAATTATCTTTGAGACAAATTGTCAAATATGAATGTGATGATGGGAGTCACAAGGAGAAATGTTTTTTTTAACTAACTAGTTGTGTTATGATATTAAAAGATAAGTGAGTCACAAGGGGTCCCACCTACTAGTTATTATTTATTTTAAACCCTTATTATGATTTATTACTTTTCCCCCTTAGCTAAAGGTTGGTTGAGTTATTAGTTAACTTAACTAAGGAAGTAGTTCAACTACTTCAACCAATTCGATTTGCTTAAAGGAAAAAGGAAAGGGAGGAACAAGAGGAGAATAGAGGAGAAGCATACCAAGGTTTTCTCTTTGAGTTTGTGTTGAGATGTTCAGTTTTCATTCATTCCTTAATTTATTCAAGGCCTAATTCTTTTTTATGATAGTGGGGTCTTATTGCAGACAACAAGATTCAGGGATGAATTACATCATTCAGACACTTATATTTCATAGGTGTTCATCTATCTTTGATAGTCTATGTAGACTTGTCTATTTGTGAATTAGTTTTCATGACTGACAAAGGCTAATGTGCAGAGTCGAGTGGGAAGCAATCTTTGGCAAGCTGATCTAGCTTTTAGAGTTTAGTTTTTGATTTTATGTCAGAGTTCCTTTGGTATGTTTCTTCAGGGACGTATAAGTTTGACTTTGGTCCAAAACTTCTTCATGAAATTTTGTAAAGGGAATGAATCTTTGATGAATTGGAATGAAATAAAGGATTATTTTATGTCTCATCTGTCTTGATTATCAACTTGGTGTCTTTACTTCTGTCTCTATATTTATTTCATCATCTTTTATGTTCAGAAAATTACATAAATAATGATTTTTTCAGCAAGCTTTTATTTATAAACAAACCATCCTAAGCACTTGTAATCGATACTTGTGAGTTAGGATATAAATATTGATGGCTATAAACATAGGGTGATATTCCCATCTATTTTTCTTTAGCCAAGCAGAATCTGAAAATGCTTGAGTAAGATCATTTCATATCTTTTCCTCAACACCTGGGTAGTCGGGTAGTATGACTAAGGGCACAGTCTAGCCTTCTTAGTTGGTTCTCTAAGATATTGGGCCGAGTACTACTTTTGGAACCTGCATGTATATCAGAGAGCTATAGCACAGAGAAAACCCTTGTTTGTATAACCCTTGAATACCCTAACCCTTGGGATGGAAACAAAAATAGAACAGACAAGATCTATTGTCGCGCAACTGTGTCTCCTGCATTTGGGTTGTGAAATTACTACACATTTATTCCTGTTAAGAATTTGGGAATTTCGTCACTACAGTATTCTTCAAATCGGAGTATAACTCCCTAGGAGTAAAAAATAAAAAATAAAAAATAAAGTCTTGATCCAGTTGGCACCATTATTTGAGACCTATCCCATTGGATTCCTCTCTTCACCTTATCGCAGTCATACCTATCATTTTTTTAGAAATTGTTTTTTCTCGTGGACATGACCCCCTTCCAACACTCTTATTTGAGATTTACCCCATTGGATTCCCCTCGTCACCCTGATCGTTGTGATACACTTCACCCATAACCCGTTTTTTGTGTGTTCCCACCTGCCCCTTGTCGTGTTCCCTCTTCATCATGGCCCACACCCATAGCCAAGACTTGGAATCTCACTTCAATTCCTTGCACTCTAATTTCACAGATACCCAACTAGAAGTGAGATATCTTAGTGCCAATGTTGCCACCATTAATAAAAACATGCATTCCTCCATCAACTCCAAAATGGAGGATATCAAACATGACCTCGCTACCCAACTTGAATCCTTCAATACCCACCTTGCCTCTTTCACTACGATGATCCACACCAAGCTCCATATCCCTTCAGATCTTCTCTCATATGACCCACCTTTGCAACCCAAAGGTGAAACTTCCTCTCATTCCCAGAATTTCCATCCCCATCACTTTCAGCGTGACTTATGCCTTCAGCGTGTGGATGTGACCAAAATTGATGGCTCAGATCCCACTAGATGGGTAACTCAAATGGAACAATATTTCTATTTTTATGGAATTACATAAGAGTTGGCCAAACTCCGGTATGGTGTTCTCCATCTAGATCAAGAACGTTGGAAATAGTGGCAATGGAGAAAAAATGCCCGCCAAGGGTATGTGGCTTGGATACAATTTGTGGCAGAACTTTATGAACACTTTGACACTGACACCAACCATTTAGGCTATTTGAAAAAGTTGAAACAATCTGGCACAGTCGAAGAATTTATATCCATTTTTTAGCGATTGCCTTTCCATATAAAGGGCATGTATGGTGCTTTTTTCTGTGAATGTTTTATCAGTGGCCTCAAGGATGCGATTCTTGCCCATGTCCTCATGGATCAGCCTCAGAGTTGGGTGGACTCTACTAAAAGAGCTAAGGAAGCACAATAGGTTGTCTCTTCTCAAAACTAAAAACCCTCCTTTATTCCTCGCACTAAACCAGTCACTCCCACTCCTCCTTCTCCACTAAAGATCCAAAAATTGACCAGGGAAGAAATGGTTGAACACCAAATCAAAGGCCTTTGTTATAATTGTGATGAAAAATATTTTCCTAGGCACAAGTGTAAGGAACAAAAGATTTTTATGGCCATATCAGAGGATTTTTCGGAAGATGATGTTGAGGCTCCCCTTGTGCCCGCATCACTGGAACCCACTGACATGTCCCATCCCTTCGACCCTCCCGAAGTCGAACCGGTCATTTCCCTGAACGTTGTTATTGGATTCTCTTCTCCACAGACCCTCAAGATAATTGGTTACATTAAGCATCAGAAGGTCATTGTTCTTGTTGATAGTGGAAGCACCCATAATTTTATTCATCGCCGCATTGCCCAAGAAACTAATTTCTATATCTGTGTTGTCAATAATTTTCAAATCATGATTGCCAATGGCGGGTCCATGAAATGTGGAGGGTGTTGTGAAAATGTGTGTCTCCAAATTTGTTAGTACCACATGAAATCTCATTTGTTTTCTATCGACATGGGAAGTTATGACATTGTGTTGGGTGCAGAATGGATAAGGACTTTGGGTCCCATTCTCATGGATTTTAAGGAATTAAACATGCAATTCGACCAGGAGGGCCAACAATGCAAATTCCAAGGCATCACCGTCAGTTCCCCAGAGATCATCAGTTCCCATCGCATGGAAAAGCTTCTCAAAAAAGGTCATGCTTGCATTATTGCACAACTCCATGCCATTCAAGCCACTAAGACACCATCTGTGTCACAGGACCTCCAATCCATCCTCTAAACATCAAGTGATTTTTTCCACTCCCCAGGGACTCCCTCCTTCCCATGGTGTTCATGATCATTCCATTCCCCTTGTCCCAGGAAAACTTCCTCCCGATATTCATCCCTATCGTCATCCCTTTTCCCAAAAAAAGGAAATTGAGAAAATTGTTCAAGAATTTCTCAACGAAGGTGTTATCTGTCATAGTACGAGCCCCTACTCTTCTCCTGTGGTCATGGTCCTTAAGAAAGAAGTTTCTTGGCGCATGTGTCTTGACTTTCACACCCTCAACAAACTCACCATTAAATACAAATTTCTCATTCATGTCATTGATGACCTCTTGGATGAATTGAGTGGTGCCCAGTTCTTTACTAAACATGATCTTCATTTTGGCTACCACCAGATACGTATGAACAAGGAAGACATTCCTAAGACTGCATTTCAAACTCATGAGGGCCACTATGAGTTTTTGGTCATTCCCTTTGGCTTGTGTAAAGCTCCCTCCACTTTCCAAAGCCTCATGAATCATGTCTTCTGTCCTTTTCTCCGTAATGTTGTCTTAGTTTTCTTTGATGATATCCTCATCTATAGTAAAACCTGGACAACCCATGTTTCTCATGTGGATCGAGTTATCCATCTACTCTCTCAGCACCAACTTATGAAAACAATCTAATTGTGGTTTTTGCACCTCAAAAGTCGAGTACTTGGGTCATCTTGTTGGAAAGGACAATGTCAGGGTGGATCCTAAAAATATTGAAGCTATTCAAGATTGGCCACACCCAAAGACTCTCAAAGGCTTGCATGGATTTCTAGGTTTAACTAGCTATTATCACAACTTTGTTAAGAATTATGGAAATATTGCAACACCTCTCACTGCTCTCCTTAAAAAGAATTCTTTCACTTGGACTCCCGCAACTACTCAAGCCTTTCAAAACTTGAAGATGGCCATGTGCACCACTCCAGTCCTACACTTTTCTTATTTCACAAAGACCTTTATCTTGGAATGTGATGTTTTTGGGAAAGGAATTGGAGTAATCCTTATGCAAGAGGGTCGACCTTTGGCCTTTACCAACAAACAACTATTAGAGAGGAATTTGGGAAAATCAATCTATGAAAAGGAAATATTGGTTATTCTGCATGGAGTGGATATTTGGTGCCCTTATCTATTGGGGTAGCGCTTCCAAATTAAGACTGATCATCAAAGCCTCAAGTATTTTCTGGAACAATGCCTTTCCTCCCCAGAGCAACAAAAATGGGTGACTAAGCTCTTTGGATATGATTATGAGATCATTTACAAGAAAGGGAAAGACAATGTGATTGTTGATGCACTTTCCAGAAAATATGAAGATGAAGGGTCCCTTTTTTCCCTCTCCTTCATTGTACTAGATTGGCTCCAAGTTGTTCGCTAGGAATGGCTACACGATCCCAAAATTTTTCATTTGATACAACAATTGCAGGCCAATTCTCCAGTTTCCCCAGGGTAATCTTGGAACAATGATGAGCTTCGATACAAAGTATGTTTGTATTTAAGTCAAAAGTCAAAACTTAAATCCACGGTACTTTCTGACTTCATGCTACACCCACCACTAGGCACTCAGGATTTACCAAAACCTATGATCGGGTCGAACATTTTTTTTTTTGGGATGGTATGAAACAGGGCTTTCACAATTTTGTAGCAGAATGTGATGTTTTTCAACACAATAAGGGAGAAATAGTCAAAGCTCCTGGAACACTACAACTACTTTTGATTCTACCTTCTATTTGGAGGGATATCTCTATGGAGTTTATTGTAGGCTTACCTAAATTGGGAAATAAATCATTCATCATGGTGGTAGTTGATCATATTTCCAAGTATGCTCATTTCTTTACTCTTCAAAACCCATTTACAACCTCCATTGTGGCTCAACGTTTCATGGATTAGGTCTTCAAGCTTCATGGCATGCCTCATTCTATTGTTTCTTATCGCAACCCCACTTTCACCAACAATTTTTGGCAAGAATTGTTCAAGCTACAAGGTACCCAATTGCATCTCAGCACAACTTATCATCCCCAAACTAATGGTCAAACTGAAGTTGTCAACAAGTGTTTGGAAACATATTTGAGGTGTTTAACATCAGAACAACAACATCAGTGGGCTCAATGGTTACCACTACATGAATGGTGGTACAACACTTCTTATCATACAAGTACCCGCATGACTCTTTTTGAAGCGGTATATGGACAAAATCCACCTTTAGTTCTCTCATACTTGTTACTTGTCTCAAAGGTCCAGGTGGTTGAACAAACTCTTATAGTTCGAGAGGCTATTCTCCATGCCCTCAAAGAGAATTTGGTCATGGACCATAATCGCATGAAGCAATAGGAAGATCAACTTCACTCTAAACGTCAATTTTTAGAAGAACATTAGGTGTTTCTTCGACTGCAACCTTATGAGAAAAATCCCCTCAAGGATGACCATTTTCATAAACTGGTGCACAAATTTTATGGTCCTTATATCATTCTCAAGCATCTAGGACAGGTGGCGTATCAGTTAGATTTTCCCAGTCATTCTAAGCTCCATCATGTTTTTCATGTTTCCTTCTTAAAGAATGTGATTGGAACTAAGTGCCAAACTCAAACCAACATTCCCGAGTTGGACGAAGAAGGCTCCATTTGGATACAACCACAAGCAATTTTGGACCAGTGTGAGCGTCGTCTATGTCAGTGCACCATCAAGGAAGTGATAGTCCAATGGAAAGATACAACTCCAGCATATGCCACTTGGGAACCAACTACCATCATGCATCAATTTCCTCATCTCAAGCCTTGCAGACAAGGTTGTTTTTAAGGGGGGGGATATGTTAGGGACCTAACCCCTCACGTAGGTAGAATAATATATTTCCATGTAATAAAGGTCAATATTAATAAGGCCTAGAAATAAGGAAGAATAAGTCAAATGTAAGAAGACCTAATAGAAGATTTCACTTCTAGAAGGATCTTCCTCTA
>ML788514.1:148199-233193 GCA_009831015.1 Picea engelmannii | reverse complement strand
CCATGATATATTACATATTTCACTTGCGCAAAACATATGTTAGTCATGGAAAAGGATAAAAGAAATATGGAAAAAAATATAAGGAAGAAATCAAACTATGCTACTATTTTACTATGTTACACTACCCGCATTAAAATTAAAGGATTGTTGTTAGTCCTAGCTAACAAGGTTAATGGCTATACAATTTATTGAGTTATATGGAAACACATGTGATATGCATTATGGTATGGTTGGCAATGGTTAAATGTGATATGGGTTGGCGCATTTGACAAGAGATGGATGTTAAGTTCAATGCATATATTAATTAAATGGATTAATGGGAGGTTGGCTGGCATGTACTAAGGAATTGAATAAGTGGAGGGTGGAAGCAATGTGCATTTACTACACGTCACTCCATACCTATCCCTATGGCCATCACCCTAGCTCTACTATTGGTCAATTGTGTTTCGTTGTTGTTAAGCTCCGATTTTCAAGCAAGGGAAGAACTGCTTGAACAAGCTCACGTTTTTAAGGCTTCTTGGTTATGGGTATGTCTTTTTCACCATCCATGAACCCGCTCTGGTTATGAAATAGATATTGGCTCGATGATATATGGGTTTGTGCTTTTCTTGAGACTAGAAACTGTGTAAACTGGTGATATTTCCTTGGAATGGATTGTTTGTGTGGTTTTCATTGCAAATGAAAATGATGGTTGAAGTCACAGTTTCATTGATTATTCTGAGTGCTAGAAGCCATGAAGGCTCTCTGTCATCCTTATGGGTTTTTTTGAAGGTTTCTTTCAGTCAATATGTGTTGACTGTCTCCACACAGTTCTTGTCACCACACACAGTCACATTCGTTGTTATGGGGTTGTTGGGTTTGATTTCGAATCACCTTGTGTCACTGCATATCGTTTCACCTGAGTATGGGATCATTTATCCTAATGGAGTCTATGTCATTGGTTGATGGCTATTATGCCAAGGAGCTTGCTTCGAGGTTGATTTCTATTTCATGGCTCTTTTTTTATATCACCATTACTTGGGTTGATTGGGGAAAACCACGAGGGTTATGCCATGTGTGTTCTGGGTGTTACTTATTGGCCTGTGAGGGACTTTCACTTCTCTGTTTATAATCTCCCCTGCATGGTGTGAATTGTCACCCATCTTGCAAATAAATGGTTAAGTGGCTTGTGTGCCCACCGTGTCGTCTTGAAGGGTTCTCTTCTGCAGTTGATGTGGTCGACTCCATTCTCTCTATGTTGGTTTCACTGAATGAAACCTTGATTACTCAAAGCCCATCATTGATTATCTCAAGCCCAATTTTGATAATCAAACCAGTTATTTTTGGTCTGGCACATGGTTGATTGTTATGAGTTGGTGGAGTATTGTCGACAGTGGTTGATTATTGGTTGTCTTTGTTAATAGTTGACACAGTGTTTTTTTTATGATTGGTGTATAATCATTGTATTCTTTTATTTTGGAATTTGGTTCAATAGTTCAACATGGTTTAGATTGGTTGATTTGAGAAATGGAATTGGGCATACAGTCACTACCTCCCTATATTGGATCGATAGCTTGGCATTGTTTGATGTTTTGATTCAGATTAATTAGACATATACAGTTACATAAATGCTCTTTTGCTTTTTTGAATGGTCTGTGTGTTCCTACAACATCGTATAAGTTGAAACGATGATTGTTGTTACTGTGTTTTTAAATTTCCAATCAGGATTATTGCAATTTGAAATATTGATTATCGTGTTTTGCTTGTCCATTGTGCATGTTTGATGAATATCGTGCATCGTATCATTGATTGCACCATCAGACATGGGCAAGGGTTTTATAACAATATGATTTCATTGATTATTAAATTGATTAGAGAAATGGAATCATGCACGATTTTTGTGTCTATGTTTGACTGAGGAAATAATTCATGGATAGCGTTTAATGTTTTGATGTTGAACAGAGTGGCAACAAGTGACTATGTGTTCATTTGGAAATTGTTAAACATTAAATGGGACAAATGAGAAGAATCAGAACTCTCATAAAGGTTGTTTTGGAAGGCATATTGTTTTGAGTTTGTTGACACTGTGTTAAGTATTTAATTGCGAACAGTGAGCAAGTTAATACACAGAAATGATCAAATTGTACACAGTAGTTGTTTAACTCATCACAACGATTATTTGGTTAGTGTTGGATATTTGGCACTTAATATAGAATGGTTTTATGGATTACTTGATTAATTTTTATGAACAATATCCACTCTCTTTCCCTACCATTATTTCATTTTTCACTATTTACAATCCCCTCGCCTTCCCATATTCATTACTCACTCCCTGTTCCTAAAAATTAATTACAACTAAGAGGAGTTCTGTATTATGACAGTTTAAGATCACAAGGATGGTTTACAGTGATATGTTCAATGGTTTACATTTCAGTTGATTGTTGTTTCCTGTGGGAAGTAACCATGTTCTTTTTCCCCTCATTTTAACATTTTTTTCTCAATACAAACCCCTCGCATATCCCAGAACCTTTGTCCACCCCCTCCTCATTGACAACGGTTAAACAATTTGTATGGATTGGATTGCATGGTCTGATATGTTATTGAGCCAAAATTTATTTCATATTTTTAAAAAGAGTTGTCATGTATGGTTGTTAAAGAAATTATTTTCTAATCAATCATGCATACAGGTATGAGCTTTTTCAACTAAGGTAGCCATGGCAGAGGTAACCAAGGGAGAGGTAATGGAACATGGGCCCTAGAAGGCCAAGATTCTCCATACACTTTGATGCTGACTCACAAGACTTAGGCCAGCTATTTCAAGATGAGTTTTTTAATTGGATTGGGCAAGGAGTTGTCCAACCTAGACCTGAAAGACCTCCCTTCCAAGCCCCACAGGCCCCTGGTATTCCCATGCCTCCTCATGTCTCACTGCAACTAGAAGTTCTCTAAAATGACGGATGGAAAGAGATTGTCCACCTCACAGCCTCCCAACATCATGGCTGGCCTAATTTGTCCTTACCTACTGCTCCTCCTAACAATCAGATTGTCCAAGATGCTCTTGCCCACTCACCAATTCAGTCCTCCCATGCAAGTAAAAGGTTGAAAAATGAGGCCCACCATGCCCTTGACAAAGGAAAAGCCTGTGCTACCCCTTCATCACCCTCCAATGGCTTTGATAAGTCGGTGTCCTCCCGCATGCATCTGAGGGATGATTGTTCTCATGTGATCAACAATATTAGGCCTAAAGGTTCCACATAGCCTAAGGAAAATTCAAAGAGATCAAAAGGTGACAGTAGCAACAAGGGAAAGATTGCATCTCAAAGTGGAAATATGGATTTTAAGATTTTATTATTATTATTGTTGATGAAATTTGACTTCAGAAATTTTGGACAACATGCTATTTTTGGATATATGAGTAATATATTTTGGAAATAATTTTTTGGAAATAATTTCAATTATCTTTGAGACAAATTGTCAAATATGAATGTGATGATGGGAGTCACAAGGAGAAATGTTTTTTTTAACTAACTAGTTGTGTTATGATATTAAAAGATAAGTGAGTCACAAGGGGTCCCACCTACTAGTTATTATTTATTTTAAACCCTTATTATGATTTATTACTTTTCCCCCTTAGCTAAAGGTTGGTTGAGTTATTAGTTAACTTAACTAAGGAAGTAGTTCAACTACTTCAACCAATTCGATTTGCTTAAAGGAAAAAGGAAAGGGAGGAACAAGAGGAGAATAGAGGAGAAGCATACCAAGGTTTTCTCTTTGAGTTTGTGTTGAGATGTTCAGTTTTCATTCATTCCTTAATTTATTCAAGGCCTAATTCTTTTTTATGATAGTGGGGTCTTATTGCAGACAACAAGATTCAGGGATGAATTACATCATTCAGACACTTATATTTCATAGGTGTTCATCTATCTTTGATAGTCTATGTAGACTTGTCTATTTGTGAATTAGTTTTCATGACTGACAAAGGCTAATGTGCAGAGTCGAGTGGGAAGCAATCTTTGGCAAGCTGATCTAGCTTTTAGAGTTTAGTTTTTGATTTTATGTCAGAGTTCCTTTGGTATGTTTCTTCAGGGACGTATAAGTTTGACTTTGGTCCAAAACTTCTTCATGAAATTTTGTAAAGGGAATGAATCTTTGATGAATTGGAATGAAATAAAGGATTATTTTATGTCTCATCTGTCTTGATTATCAACTTGGTGTCTTTACTTCTGTCTCTATATTTATTTCATCATCTTTTATGTTCAGAAAATTACATAAATAATGATTTTTTCAGCAAGCTTTTATTTATAAACAAACCATCCTAAGCACTTGTAATCGATACTTGTGAGTTAGGATATAAATATTGATGGCTATAAACATAGGGTGATATTCCCATCTATTTTTCTTTAGCCAAGCAGAATCTGAAAATGCTTGAGTAAGATCATTTCATATCTTTTCCTCAACACCTGGGTAGTCGGGTAGTATGACTAAGGGCACAGTCTAGCCTTCTTAGTTGGTTCTCTAAGATATTGGGCCGAGTACTACTTTTGGAACCTGCATGTATATCAGAGAGCTATAGCACAGAGAAAACCCTTGTTTGTATAACCCTTGAATACCCTAACCCTTGGGATGGAAACAAAAATAGAACAGACAAGATCTATTGTCGCGCAACTGTGTCTCCTGCATTTGGGTTGTGAAATTACTACACATTTATTCCTGTTAAGAATTTGGGAATTTCGTCACTACAGTATTCTTCAAATCGGAGTATAACTCCCTAGGAGTAAAAAATAAAAAATAAAAAATAAAGTCTTGATCCAGTTGGCACCATTATTTGAGACCTATCCCATTGGATTCCTCTCTTCACCTTATCGCAGTCATACCTATCATTTTTTTAGAAATTGTTTTTTCTCGTGGACATGACCCCCTTCCAACACTCTTATTTGAGATTTACCCCATTGGATTCCCCTCGTCACCCTGATCGTTGTGATACACTTCACCCATAACCCGTTTTTTGTGTGTTCCCACCTGCCCCTTGTCGTGTTCCCTCTTCATCATGGCCCACACCCATAGCCAAGACTTGGAATCTCACTTCAATTCCTTGCACTCTAATTTCACAGATACCCAACTAGAAGTGAGATATCTTAGTGCCAATGTTGCCACCATTAATAAAAACATGCATTCCTCCATCAACTCCAAAATGGAGGATATCAAACATGACCTCGCTACCCAACTTGAATCCTTCAATACCCACCTTGCCTCTTTCACTACGATGATCCACACCAAGCTCCATATCCCTTCAGATCTTCTCTCATATGACCCACCTTTGCAACCCAAAGGTGAAACTTCCTCTCATTCCCAGAATTTCCATCCCCATCACTTTCAGCGTGACTTATGCCTTCAGCGTGTGGATGTGACCAAAATTGATGGCTCAGATCCCACTAGATGGGTAACTCAAATGGAACAATATTTCTATTTTTATGGAATTACATAAGAGTTGGCCAAACTCCGGTATGGTGTTCTCCATCTAGATCAAGAACGTTGGAAATAGTGGCAATGGAGAAAAAATGCCCGCCAAGGGTATGTGGCTTGGATACAATTTGTGGCAGAACTTTATGAACACTTTGACACTGACACCAACCATTTAGGCTATTTGAAAAAGTTGAAACAATCTGGCACAGTCGAAGAATTTATATCCATTTTTTAGCGATTGCCTTTCCATATAAAGGGCATGTATGGTGCTTTTTTCTGTGAATGTTTTATCAGTGGCCTCAAGGATGCGATTCTTGCCCATGTCCTCATGGATCAGCCTCAGAGTTGGGTGGACTCTACTAAAAGAGCTAAGGAAGCACAATAGGTTGTCTCTTCTCAAAACTAAAAACCCTCCTTTATTCCTCGCACTAAACCAGTCACTCCCACTCCTCCTTCTCCACTAAAGATCCAAAAATTGACCAGGGAAGAAATGGTTGAACACCAAATCAAAGGCCTTTGTTATAATTGTGATGAAAAATATTTTCCTAGGCACAAGTGTAAGGAACAAAAGATTTTTATGGCCATATCAGAGGATTTTTCGGAAGATGATGTTGAGGCTCCCCTTGTGCCCGCATCACTGGAACCCACTGACATGTCCCATCCCTTCGACCCTCCCGAAGTCGAACCGGTCATTTCCCTGAACGTTGTTATTGGATTCTCTTCTCCACAGACCCTCAAGATAATTGGTTACATTAAGCATCAGAAGGTCATTGTTCTTGTTGATAGTGGAAGCACCCATAATTTTATTCATCGCCGCATTGCCCAAGAAACTAATTTCTATATCTGTGTTGTCAATAATTTTCAAATCATGATTGCCAATGGCGGGTCCATGAAATGTGGAGGGTGTTGTGAAAATGTGTGTCTCCAAATTTGTTAGTACCACATGAAATCTCATTTGTTTTCTATCGACATGGGAAGTTATGACATTGTGTTGGGTGCAGAATGGATAAGGACTTTGGGTCCCATTCTCATGGATTTTAAGGAATTAAACATGCAATTCGACCAGGAGGGCCAACAATGCAAATTCCAAGGCATCACCGTCAGTTCCCCAGAGATCATCAGTTCCCATCGCATGGAAAAGCTTCTCAAAAAAGGTCATGCTTGCATTATTGCACAACTCCATGCCATTCAAGCCACTAAGACACCATCTGTGTCACAGGACCTCCAATCCATCCTCTAAACATCAAGTGATTTTTTCCACTCCCCAGGGACTCCCTCCTTCCCATGGTGTTCATGATCATTCCATTCCCCTTGTCCCAGGAAAACTTCCTCCCGATATTCATCCCTATCGTCATCCCTTTTCCCAAAAAAAGGAAATTGAGAAAATTGTTCAAGAATTTCTCAACGAAGGTGTTATCTGTCATAGTACGAGCCCCTACTCTTCTCCTGTGGTCATGGTCCTTAAGAAAGAAGTTTCTTGGCGCATGTGTCTTGACTTTCACACCCTCAACAAACTCACCATTAAATACAAATTTCTCATTCATGTCATTGATGACCTCTTGGATGAATTGAGTGGTGCCCAGTTCTTTACTAAACATGATCTTCATTTTGGCTACCACCAGATACGTATGAACAAGGAAGACATTCCTAAGACTGCATTTCAAACTCATGAGGGCCACTATGAGTTTTTGGTCATTCCCTTTGGCTTGTGTAAAGCTCCCTCCACTTTCCAAAGCCTCATGAATCATGTCTTCTGTCCTTTTCTCCGTAATGTTGTCTTAGTTTTCTTTGATGATATCCTCATCTATAGTAAAACCTGGACAACCCATGTTTCTCATGTGGATCGAGTTATCCATCTACTCTCTCAGCACCAACTTATGAAAACAATCTAATTGTGGTTTTTGCACCTCAAAAGTCGAGTACTTGGGTCATCTTGTTGGAAAGGACAATGTCAGGGTGGATCCTAAAAATATTGAAGCTATTCAAGATTGGCCACACCCAAAGACTCTCAAAGGCTTGCATGGATTTCTAGGTTTAACTAGCTATTATCACAACTTTGTTAAGAATTATGGAAATATTGCAACACCTCTCACTGCTCTCCTTAAAAAGAATTCTTTCACTTGGACTCCCGCAACTACTCAAGCCTTTCAAAACTTGAAGATGGCCATGTGCACCACTCCAGTCCTACACTTTTCTTATTTCACAAAGACCTTTATCTTGGAATGTGATGTTTTTGGGAAAGGAATTGGAGTAATCCTTATGCAAGAGGGTCGACCTTTGGCCTTTACCAACAAACAACTATTAGAGAGGAATTTGGGAAAATCAATCTATGAAAAGGAAATATTGGTTATTCTGCATGGAGTGGATATTTGGTGCCCTTATCTATTGGGGTAGCGCTTCCAAATTAAGACTGATCATCAAAGCCTCAAGTATTTTCTGGAACAATGCCTTTCCTCCCCAGAGCAACAAAAATGGGTGACTAAGCTCTTTGGATATGATTATGAGATCATTTACAAGAAAGGGAAAGACAATGTGATTGTTGATGCACTTTCCAGAAAATATGAAGATGAAGGGTCCCTTTTTTCCCTCTCCTTCATTGTACTAGATTGGCTCCAAGTTGTTCGCTAGGAATGGCTACACGATCCCAAAATTTTTCATTTGATACAACAATTGCAGGCCAATTCTCCAGTTTCCCCAGGGTAATCTTGGAACAATGATGAGCTTCGATACAAAGTATGTTTGTATTTAAGTCAAAAGTCAAAACTTAAATCCACGGTACTTTCTGACTTCATGCTACACCCACCACTAGGCACTCAGGATTTACCAAAACCTATGATCGGGTCGAACATTTTTTTTTTTGGGATGGTATGAAACAGGGCTTTCACAATTTTGTAGCAGAATGTGATGTTTTTCAACACAATAAGGGAGAAATAGTCAAAGCTCCTGGAACACTACAACTACTTTTGATTCTACCTTCTATTTGGAGGGATATCTCTATGGAGTTTATTGTAGGCTTACCTAAATTGGGAAATAAATCATTCATCATGGTGGTAGTTGATCATATTTCCAAGTATGCTCATTTCTTTACTCTTCAAAACCCATTTACAACCTCCATTGTGGCTCAACGTTTCATGGATTAGGTCTTCAAGCTTCATGGCATGCCTCATTCTATTGTTTCTTATCGCAACCCCACTTTCACCAACAATTTTTGGCAAGAATTGTTCAAGCTACAAGGTACCCAATTGCATCTCAGCACAACTTATCATCCCCAAACTAATGGTCAAACTGAAGTTGTCAACAAGTGTTTGGAAACATATTTGAGGTGTTTAACATCAGAACAACAACATCAGTGGGCTCAATGGTTACCACTACATGAATGGTGGTACAACACTTCTTATCATACAAGTACCCGCATGACTCTTTTTGAAGCGGTATATGGACAAAATCCACCTTTAGTTCTCTCATACTTGTTACTTGTCTCAAAGGTCCAGGTGGTTGAACAAACTCTTATAGTTCGAGAGGCTATTCTCCATGCCCTCAAAGAGAATTTGGTCATGGACCATAATCGCATGAAGCAATAGGAAGATCAACTTCACTCTAAACGTCAATTTTTAGAAGAACATTAGGTGTTTCTTCGACTGCAACCTTATGAGAAAAATCCCCTCAAGGATGACCATTTTCATAAACTGGTGCACAAATTTTATGGTCCTTATATCATTCTCAAGCATCTAGGACAGGTGGCGTATCAGTTAGATTTTCCCAGTCATTCTAAGCTCCATCATGTTTTTCATGTTTCCTTCTTAAAGAATGTGATTGGAACTAAGTGCCAAACTCAAACCAACATTCCCGAGTTGGACGAAGAAGGCTCCATTTGGATACAACCACAAGCAATTTTGGACCAGTGTGAGCGTCGTCTATGTCAGTGCACCATCAAGGAAGTGATAGTCCAATGGAAAGATACAACTCCAGCATATGCCACTTGGGAACCAACTACCATCATGCATCAATTTCCTCATCTCAAGCCTTGCAGACAAGGTTGTTTTTAAGGGGGGGGATATGTTAGGGACCTAACCCCTCACGTAGGTAGAATAATATATTTCCATGTAATAAAGGTCAATATTAATAAGGCCTAGAAATAAGGAAGAATAAGTCAAATGTAAGAAGACCTAATAGAAGATTTCACTTCTAGAAGGATCTTCCTCTAGATTGTTCTTTTGGATAGACATATTTAGTATAAATAGGAGTAGAGGGTAAGAGAAGTTTTGTCTTGGATATTATTGTAATAGATCTCTTCTTTGTTGTTGGTTTCCCCCTCAAAGAGGCAAGTGAACATTGTTCTCAATAATCAAAGTGCTATTTTGGTGTTATTTTTGTATTATTGTGGTATTGTTCTGGTTATATCATTGTTTATCTGCCATTTCTAGCTAATTATTTATGTTTTGTATACTATTTTATATCTAGAATATTACAAATATGGATGTCATCATGAAATGGCAAGTTCCTAAAAATGTCACTAAAGTTAGGAGTTTTGTTGGGGCAGAATAGTACTTGCAGAAGTTCATAACTTCATTTTACCTCTCCACACCATAACAATGAGTGGTAATAGTTTCAAGTGGGGGAAGAATAAACACAAGTGTTTCGATGAGATGAAAAGAAAGATTATTCAAGCACCATTTATTGCATTACCAAACTTGTAAAATCCTTTCGAAGTGGAGACAAATGCAAGTGGGTATTGTTATCACTCCAAGAAACTCCTTAGGGTTGTAGACTAAGGATGCCTGGTAACTTAGAAATAATGGTTTTTATGTGTTTGGGACAATGGGGTCTTTAATGATCTATGTAAGAAACAACTCATCACACATCTAAAGAAACGCTTTCAGGAAACAATAATCAGATCAAGTAATTTGAAAGGGGGGATGAAGAACACTATTCTTGATTGCCAAATACAAATGAATGTAGGGATTAATGTAAGATAGAGATAAATCCTTTAATTTCAAGTCTATGAGCTCAATAAAGAGATAACAGTCTTCATGAACTAAAATAAACTGAAACAAAGTACGGAAAAGGAAAGATGGACAATTCTGATATTGAAAACGAAAGGAAACTGAACTTTATTTCTGCAAAAAGAGTCTATACAGTAGCATAAAATATCTCCCAGTTTGAACCCTTGTCTCTTAGAAAAAATAGGCATTTATAGCCTCTTACAATCAGTTTTACCGATCCTAAAAACATGGATCTGTGTTTAAAAATAGCAATTCAAATCTAACTAAACAACTTGATAATAAAGGCTTGATAACTAAACTATCATTCGAATTGTCTTCAATCTCAAAAATTCGCCATCTGTATTCTTCAGCTCCTGGAATCTTTCATGTAATGAAACATGGCAAGGCACCTGTCTTGACAGTTGGATGTCTTCAACGTTCATAGTCGATATTTGAGGAAATTTGTTTAGCATGTGGTTCCCAAAATTCCCTCGAATCTCTGATGCAGATTCCTTTGCAAGCGAGTTGCTATCCCCCTGATACTCTGAAATTCCTTTATAATCCATGAAAAATGACATGTTCCATCCTTGGTTTCTAAAAATGGTTTTCCTGCTTTCACCAGCTAACTCTCTTTATATTTCGCTGGTTAGTTGGTGAAAGCACTGCCTTTCACCAGCTAACTGGTCGCAAAAATACGATGTGCGCTGGTGAAAGCCCTGCCTGCGCCCAAAATGAGTTTTCACCTTCAAAACTATGATTTTATCAAAAACTCAATGTGTCTCTAATTTCTCCCCTTGCATGTTTATAGTAACCTAAGCAAGTACTTTCAAATTTGGGTGGGACTTTTGCTTTTGTTTTTGCTTCAATCTTCTGATCTTCCTTTTAAGGCGCTTTGCAAGCCACCATAGGCTATTGTAATCTTTGGTGATCTTCTGTTTTCTTTTCTTCTCCTTAAAACTTTCCCGAGCCAGTCTTTCAAATGCAGAATTGGTTTTTGCAAAGTTATCAGACAACTTCTTGTATCTTTCTTTGATTACTCGTTCTAAGACTTCCTGCTGAGCAATTACCTCCTTAAGATGCTTGATTTTCTGCGCTTTCTTCGACTTAGTGCTCTTTGATGTTTCTCCTTCCTCAATATGAGTAAAGGTCTCATAATTCTGTGCAATCTCAATTGAGTGTTCAGGGCTTTTGATGACAGGGCTCTCATCTTCTTGCTCTGGTTCTGAGTCTGTGTAGGGTAGGTTTAATATGTTTGTTCTCTTCTCTGTAGGTTGTTCTGTAGGCTGCTCTATAGTAGTCTCAAAATTCAATATTTTCTTCGACCTGTGAGATTTCACACCAATGATTCTATCTTCTGGAGGTCCTGGCAGGGTCCTCCTCTTCCTCAAACTGCTTTGAGGAGTCAACTGTTTCTTTCCACCTTTCCCCTGTTCATTTACGAGCTGGCTCTGAGTTTCAAATCCCTCCCAAAACAGGAAATGCTACCAGCTCCTTCCCTTCTGTCTTAATTCCTCCAGAATGATCAATTTAATAAGGCCAAAGTGGCACAGGGTGTTCTTCATGCTTATAGGTTGAGCCCTGATCTTTTTACAGACCTTAGTTAAGCTCTTGTGTAAGAAAAAAGGTAAATTGAGGAGAGTTTTACTTGTGAAATGGTCTAGGAGCTTGAAATGATACATTATGAGTTTGTCATACCTGCCCTCTGAAGTTATGTAGAGTTGGATGCCCTTAAACAACTCCTTCCACTCATCTTCTAAATGGGAAACCAACATGCTCTTTTTCCATGCATTGTGCCTGAACTCTTCCTTCAAATAAGCTTTGAAATTTAAGTTTTTGGTGGCAGTAGTTTTGAACCAACTCTAGCCCGATCTTGGTAGGTTGGTCGCTACAGCAATGGCAACGTCATCTACAATGATATCTAAGGACCCAACTCGAGCCTTATTCCCATCAAAAGTTTTGGCAAAAGCCTCTTCTATTGACTGGTGACAACCGTTCTGTAGCCTCTTAACAAAATCGATGCAACCTGCATTTGAGAAGTGTTTCTGTACTTCTGGATGTGTCTGTAGGAAAGATAGGCTATATAACTCTTTTCTCAATAAAGACCCACTGCGTCTCCTTGCCATTTTGCAACCCAAAATTCCAAACGATTCTGCACACACAACACAACAAACTGCTATTCGGGCCGAAGTCTTGCGCTGTTGAAAGCACTCGGGAGTTGGCTCTGTCTTTCAAATTTAGAAACTTAGCATACATTGGAGGGTTATGCATGTTGGAGAAGTGATGAACCGATTGGATGTTGTCAGCCAGGCAGTACAGCCTCTGTACCTATGTTAATGGATTCGAATTTGCCATTTCTGGCACCATGAGTGTGCAGCATGCGTCACTGAACAAGATCCACTTTGTAATCCTATTTTGACATGAAAACCCGAGTCTCCATCATTACCCACTTTCACTAGCGCATCATTCTGGATTTTCATGACGTGGGATGATCGTATCATCATTAGATTTTAGAAACGTGGATAAAACGCACGTGATTCCTGCTTTCTCCAGCTAACGGCCCGTGGGAAATGATCCTTAACTATTGAAACTGACCGCTTTCACCAGCGCACCACCTAGTGAGAAATGCTCCTTAGCTGTTGCAACTCACCACTTTCACCAGCACACACCCGCGGGAAAACTCTCTTTGGATGTTTGAAAATCCTCGCTTTCACCAGCTAACTACCTATGAGAAATGCCCCTTAGCTGGTGAAAGTTGCCACTTTCACCAGCTAACCACCATATTTTAAGCAAGCGTTAGCTATTGAAAAATTTTTATGAAAATTTTGAAAAGAAGACTTTTATGGGTCATCTTATTTCTAAGACAAATATCAAAACCTAAGTCTTGTATCTAGAAAAACTCAAAATCAATTTGAGAAAACTACCAATAGCCATGCTATCAACCACAAAATGCGACCAAAGGGACGGGTTCATTTTGGGAGCTAACAGGTATGTCATCGAAGCAATTTTGATGCAAGGAGGAAGGCCTATATGCTATCTTTCTGAAATATTTCATGGGGTGGTTCTCAACTACCCTACCTATGACAAGGAACTCTATGCCCTAGTTCAAACTGTCAAGAAGTGGAAGAACTATTTTATGGGAAAGGATACCATCATCCACACATATCACTAGCTTCTACAGTATTTGCAGGCTTGGAGTAAGCTACAACAAACCAAACATTACAAGTGGATGTGATCTTTACAACAATTTCATCTAGTTATAAATTATAATAAGGGAAACACAAACAGGTTAGCATACATACTTTCAAGGCCACCCACATCCAATATTACAACTTTGGGAAATCTGATGCACATGGATCATTTTACCCATGATGCATATAGAGGCGCATACACAAAATATGAGGACTTCAAGGAGGTGTTTCAACAAATACATGGCCAAATTCATATAGAAGAAGGTGACGACAAAGATAACTATCATTTCCAAAATGTGTTACTCTACAAGCTCGACAAGCTTTGTGCCCCTAAAGGTGAAACAATGCATCTTATCAAAGAGGCCCATGCCTCCAATGTTGTAGGATATTTTGGTGTTGGGAAGACAATTGTCAACTTACAGAGGTATGTGTAATGAACCATAATGAAAGAATATGTAGCATGGTAAATTAGAGAATGCATACTTTGTTTTACCAACAAGCCCATTAACAAGAATTAAGGTCTATACCATCCCTTGCTTGTACCCACTTGACCTTGGGAAAGAATTTACGTGGATTTCATGGGAGGTTTACCAAAAACTAGAAAGGGACATGTCTATCTATTTGTGGTAGTTGAAAGGTTCAGAAAGATGTGCATTCACATTCCTTGTAAAAATACCATCAAAGGACAAGAAGCAACAAACATGTTCTTTGAACGGGTCTAGGTGCACTTTGGGATATTGAGGAGCACCATCTCAAACATGGATACAAGATTTCTTAGTACATTTTGGACTACATTGTGGGAGAAGATGGACACTAAGTTGAAGATACCTACAACATTCCATCCACAAAGAGATGTGAAGATAAAAGAATTCTATAGGACTTTAGTGCAGCTTTTGAGGGGTTACAACTAGAAGCATCTGAAGACTTGGGATGAAAACATGATCTATATACAACACTCTTATAAAATATCAATCCACACTTCTACTGGTAAGTCACCTTTTGAAACTTGCTATGGATATTTTCCACCTTCACCCTTGGATGTTGTATAGGGACAATAAGGAGGAGTGAGGGAGGACCTCATGAGAGATGCATTAAGAGAAGAAAAATATGTTGAGAAGATTAGGAAGATCCATTTGCAAGTAGAAGAGATGTTGATGAAGTGTTGGCCCTTGACCAAGTTTTGAGGAAACTTTGGTCATGTTTGACCATTTTTGGGACTTCGACAGGCTGGTCGAGGATGGAGTGCCCAGGCAAAGTGGAGATCACAAGATCTTGCTCTTTTTGTGGGATTTTTGGGTTATAGGGGTTTATGTAAGAGGTATGGGATGTCGGCCCATGGGTTTACCCATGTTTAGGCCTCTTTTTGTAATGTATAAATAAGTGGCTGAGTGATGTAAGAGGTATGGTTTGATTGTGCTAAGTGCAAGTTCGATCTATGTGATCGAAGCTCTATTGGCTTAGTGAAAGGCAAATTGTAAGAAGGATTTGTGCATATTGAATGTATTGAGACTTGCAGAGCTAAATGCAAGTGATTGTAAGAGAGGATCTGTGCTGAACAGAGGATTTGGCTTTGTGCCTTGATCTGTTTTTGGGAAGGTGGATCTAGTGCGTTGTGCATAGATCACCTGTCCAGATCACGAAGATAGGCTCTGTGGCTTTGTGCACAGGAGAAGAAGAATGTAAGAATATTGCAGACTAATAAAGAAGAAGAGAAGAAGATTGGTGGACGTAGCCCCACACCGGGATGAACCACGTATATCCTATGTTGATGTGCTTTGTGCGATGTTATTGATGTTATTTATGTGTGTACTTTTTTAGTGCGTTGATCTTTATGTGTGTTATATAGATCTATGAATGCTTAGTGCTTTGTAGATGATTGAATATGCTAGATTTGAGTTAATGCTATGTGCTAAGTAACTAGAGGTATATGATCTTGGTTATTACTACGTTGATCTGTATTTAGGGTTAATCTGCAAAGTAAATAAGAATCATATTCTAATGCATCTTATTGGCTAAGTGGTCTATTAAGTGTTGTGATCACAAATCTATGTCCCTGCTAGGTTGTAGACACTTGAGTCCTGCAACCCCCCTACCTCTACCTCGGGTGAGACTTCATCTTCTTCACAGGTGTTGTCAAAAAGGGTCGGTAGTTAGGGTTTTTTTGGTGCGTTGTTGAAGCGTTGTACCTTGGGTATACCCTTGTGCCAACAAATGGTTCTGTTGTCGGGACTGAAACTGTGATTGTTGGGAACTGAGAGAAAGCTCTGTGTGTAGATCTATTGTTGTAGTGCGCATTATTCTACTCGATTTGTGAATCTCTGTGCTAAGAAAAATAAGTCTGATCTGAAGAAAAGAGATAAGATCTTAAAGCTTTGTGCTCTGGTAAAAGTAAGATAAGTGGAAATTTTTTCTTTGAAAGTATGAATCTAGGTATGTTAGATAGATTTTGTCCTAGTTTGAAAACTAGGGCACAGCTAGAAGAAAGAAGCTTTGATCTGAATAAATTTGATAGAGATAGTGAAAGATATTTTATTCCCATGCATAGAAAGAATTTTTGGACTAATAAGTGGATGCATGAACCTAGAAAGAATTTTTGCAGATTGCAGGTCCAACACTATGATCCTAATGCGCAGCACAGAAGGGGTTGGGGATCGTTTGAAATAAAGAGAGGGTTGGCATTGTGTTATAAGTGCAGAAGACTGGGACATCTTGCTAAGGCATGCCCTGGTGTGGGTCCTATTTATATTTGTTGTAAAGATGTTGACCATGAGATTTTGGATTGTCCTAGAATGATTGCTAAAGTTGAAAAGATCAATATGATATAAGAAAACTATGAAGAAGGTCAAGAAACTAATGATATGTTATAGAACCAGAAAGAATAAGAGACTATATTATTACAGATGAAAGAAACACAAATGATCACAAAGATTACAGTTTACCAGAGATCTTGAAAGAAAAACAATACATAGAAACAACAATAGGAGACTTCGTCATAGACTGTGTCTTAGATGAGGAAACACGGGTGAATATCATGCCAGAAAGAACTTGGGAAATTTTGGGAAAGCCTGCTATGGTTCCTTCATTGGGAGGGATAGGATTGTTTAAAGGGAAGATGATAACCCTATGTGGAAGAGCCACTAATGTACCTGTTATTTTCCATGGAACATCCACTGAAGAAGAATTCAAGATTATCAAGTTTGTTGAGAACAACGCCCCATTTCCATTCTTGTTAGGAAATATTTGGATTGAGAAACATCATATCAGAAGGAAAGAAGAGGAAGAAGCTACACAATAGAAAAAGAAATAAATAAAGGAATTCATAACCAGAAAGATTGTGCGCTTAATACAAGAGCAAGAAGATGAGTCGAAGCAAGAAAGGGAAAGAGAATTATCTATCAACATTGAAAGAACACAGGAAGGTTTGAAGGACCTCTCCTTGCAAGAAAGAGGAATGCCTACCCTCGAAGAAGTAAGAGAAGAGGTATTTCCTTTGAACCTTTTGGAAAACCATCAGCAGCATGAAGTACCCTCACTAAAAGAGGATAATAATAAGAATGGAAAGAGGCTCTCAAAAAATATAAGAGAAGTTCAGATCATAGGAAAGAAGGCTAGGAAGCTCAGTAAGAAGAAACAAAAGTTAGAAAAATTGCAGGAAGTTCTAGAAAAGGCTTCGCAGAAGACAGGCTTGCAGAACTTGAACCTCGTCAGAATAGCAGAACAACACAGAATGAAACTTCACCATGGCAAAGCTATTTGATCATTGGAGCCATCCTGACCCTTAGAATGATGCTCCAGAATAGATAGAAATGCAGTTATTGCCAGAAAGGTCACCATTGGACCGTTGGGATCGCGCCATAACGGATGGAATCATATTGATTGAGACATTCCTGCTTGTTCAAGGAGTTTGTTATGCCGTTTCTTATTGATCCCATCAACCACTGCATCGAGACCACTTTTTGCAAACCAAGATATCTGAGCTAACATAGAACCAATTTCATATCACATTGTTCTTTGTCATCAGTTCAATTACCTTTAGCGTTTGTTCGCCTACCCGAATTATTTGATTACAAGTGTGCATGTTGAGCAACTTCAGCGCAGTAGAGAAATATGTAGAAGAGATCTTGATAGACCTCATGGCTGAGAAAGTCATTTATGTAGGCATACAGGCATCATTGACGGGTGGATTGCAAGAATCCCCATCGACTGCATGTCGGTCTAGCCGAATCACGACTAAGAAAATAAGAAAGCACCGTGACGATCTAGAGAACACAAAGCATATCCCGTCAGTATTTCCCGACTACATCCCACCTTTGGCTGACACGGTTAGTCGTGACAGTGTGCAGCATGACTTCAAGTACACGTTAATCACTGCGTGCCTCTTGAAGGTGATACGCGCAGTTGGACCGCGGTTGGGATAGATTCTGGTGCTCAAGATCAGCGATTTCAAATTAGGAGACCGGAAGAACTATGCGATGCTCGCACCACATAGATACTTGAAAAAGATGACTGGGAAGAAGCCCAAGATAGTTCCCTCGCCATCGACCATGGAGATTGCAAGATCAAAGATCTTCAACGTAATGAAGATCCCCCACTTTGACAGACTTCAAGAGGTTAACGCATGCATTAAACGCCTCCTGTCATGCTAACATGGAGGTTATATCTGGTTAGATAGGCTCACGACTGTGGATCTAGCATTGATCCACCAGATCACTGGATTAAGCATGCAGGGACCAAACCCCTAGGATTTTTACCCAGGGAAGGTTGCAGATCACTCCCTGACACAACGAATTAAGAAGACGTATGGCGATGTAGAGAAGGGGAAGTGAGGCTACAAGGTAGGCTCCATCCAGGATGGTGCAGTGTGCCTAGCTTTTCAGTTGATCACTGGCAAGCTCATCAGAAAGAACTGGCCGACACAAGTCACAGGGTTTGTCGTGGACCTCACAAGGAAGTGTGTCGAAGGGATGCAGATGAACTGGGTGATCTACCTCGTCAATGAGCTGGAGAAGGACTACTGCAAAGTGCAGGACCAAGGTTATGAATTTCACTTCAGTTGGTTGTTGATTCGCATTGCATTTGTCGCTTGGGAGATGTCGAAGGAAGCGACATTCCCTGAAGTCGAACCATCAGAGCCACTGGCCGCAAGGTTCACTACCTTGTGGTATACGAGCCATATTGTGAAGCAATGGAAATCAAATGCGGTGTTCCATGCATACTACCTACAGCTTACATGCACCATTGAATCATTTTTGTGGATGACCCCGAACACCTTGCATATGTACAGGCCACTAGCGAAGTTCCACGTAGACCGACACTTCATCTACATCATTGTGCATAGGGATGAAAGCAAGGAGGATCTGCAGTCGTACTAAAAATTTACCAATGAAGACATGGAGGATATAACCAAGGAAAGGTCAACCAAATTCCTTGTACCATTTGAAGATGTCGAACTCTCTGACCCCGACATCATCAGAAGTCCTTTGGTCACCCGAACTAAGTATGATGGATAGAGAAGCGCAAGGAACAAGAAGAAAAAGAAAGAAGGGCATGACATAGATAGTGAGGAGAAGGAAAACGCATCGGAGGAAACTGCACCTGACTCGCCTGAAGGAGGAGGGAATGAAGAACATAAACCAGATGAAGGAAAAGTTACACCGCCAAAGGATCCCATTACAGAGGCTGAGACATCAAATAAAAGGAATGTTTCTCCGCAGAAACCCTCAACAAGAAAGAAGAGTTGTGCGAACAAGTCAAAGTCACAGAATGTGCTCATGGTGGATGATATCGATCTCATCATCATTGTCATGGGATATGTTACCGAAGATATCGTGAAGAGACACGACATGAATAAAGAGACACTGTACGAAAGAATAGAAAAGGAGTTGCAGGAGATATAGAAAGCTATCCAGTCAAACCGCGTAGTGTATAATGCGCCATCCTCGATAGAGAATGTAGAATTGGGGGATGAGCCCACCCAATTATGTAGACTAGGAGATACAACCAAGGCTTGACTTTGTCGAGTCCAAGAAGAAAAGGAGCATGCCAAAGAGGCCCTGAAGAAGGAAAAGGAGGAGGCCTTAGAGAAACTTTGGGCTATGTAGCAAGAGAAAGATGATATTAGGGTGAAGTTTGAAGAAGACAAAAAGAAAATCTAGAAAGAGAATGACAAGATACTTGCGGAGTAGATTGGGGTTAGAGAGGTAATAACTAGAGCACTTTGCTCTATACCAGGCTTGGTACAGAAGGAAGAAGAGTCCATCGAAATGCAAGTTGAGAATCTCACTGAGGCCATTCAACAGCTTCAAGAGAGGGTAGCAGAGTTATAACTTCAAGCAGTGTCGAGCACTCCATAAGAAGTGTGCGACCAAAGGGAGGAAACTACCAGGAGCACCATAGAAAGAATTGGGGCATTGGCCTCAGAATGCAAGAAACTAAGTGACAAAAGTGCGCAGACCTATGAGTGCCTTGCAGAAGACCCAGAGCTGAGGAAATTGGATGCACAACTCCAGGAGGTGAAGTAGCAGACATCCACAGTGCAAGCATAGATGAAGCTTCTCACTGCAGTAGAAAATATGAAGAGGTCACAGGAGTAGCGCATAGTTCAGTATCATGTCACGACCATCCAGAGAAAAGTTATGGAGGTGAGATAGAGACTCCAGCCGGTGACGAAGCCTACACACCTTTTGAAGAGATCGAGGGACAAGGCTCACAGTTGGACCATATGGTCACAAAAGTAGAACAACACCTTGAAGGGCTTGTCACCGAGCAAGTAATTCAGGAGTTCACTGAGTAAGAGGCTATGACGAAGCAGCAAGTTGAGGAAGCTCGAGAAAAGCTCAAGGCCTTCGAAGTTGTGCTGCCTAGATCAAAGTGACTCAGGATGCATCACAGGTGAGTGTTGGGGGCCTGTTGGCCCTTGAAAAAGTTTTGAGGAAACTTTGGTCATGTTTGACCATTTTTGTGACTTCGACAGGCTAGTCGAAGATGGAGCGCCCAGGCGAAGCAGAGATCGTGGGATCTCGCTCTTTTTGTAGGATTTTTGGGTTATTAGGTTTTATGTAACGAGTACGGGATGTTGGCCCATGGGTTTACCCATGTTTATGCCTATTATTGTAATGTATAAATAAGTGGTTGAGCGATGTAAGAGGTATGGTATGATTGTTCCAAGTGCAAGTTCGATCTATGTGATCGAAGCTCTATTGGCTTAGTGCAAGGCAAATTGTAAGAAGGATTTGTGCATATTGAATGTATTGAGACTTGCAGAGCTAAGTGCAAGTGATTGTAAGAGATGGTCTGTGTTGAATAGAGGATTTGGCTTTGTGCCTTGACCTGCTATTGGGAAGGTGGATCTAGTGCACTGTGCGTATATCACCAGTCCAAATCGCAAAGATAGGCTCTGTGGCTTTGTGCATAGGAGCAGAAGAGTGTAAGAAAATTGCATAATAATAAAGAAGAAGAGAAGAAGATTGGTGGACGTAGCCCCACACTGGGGTGAACCATGTATATCCTATTTTGATGTGCTTTGTGCGATGTTATTGATGATATTTATGTGTGTACTTTCTTAGTGCATTGATATTTATGTGTGTTAGATAGATCTATGAATGCTTAGTGCTCTGTAGATGATTGAATATGCTAGATATGAGTTAATGCTATGTGCTAAGTAACTAGAGGTATATGATCTTGGTTATTACTGCGTTGATTTGTATTTAGGGTTAATCTGCGAAGTAAATAAGAATCATATTCTAATGCATCTTATTGGCTAAGTGCTCTATTAAGTGTTGTGATAATAGATCTGTGTCCTAGCTAGGTTGTAGACACTTGAGTCCTGCACCCCCCCCTACCTCTACCTCAGGTGAGACTTCATCTACTTCGCAGGTGTCGCTGAAAGGGTCGGTAGTTAGGGTTTTGTCGGTGCCTTGTTGAAGCGTTGAACCCTGGGTCTACCCCTGTGCCAACAAATGGTTCTATTGTTGGGACTGAAACTGTGATTGTTGGGAACTGAGAGAAAGATTTGTGCGTAGATCTGTTGTTGTAGTGCATAGTATTCTACATGATTTGCGAAGCTCTATCCTAAGAAAAATAAGTCTGATCCGAAGAAAAGAGGTAAGATCTTAAAGATTTGTGCTCTGGTAAAAGTAATATAAGTGGAAATATTTGCTTCAGAAGTATGAATCTAGGTATGTTCAATAGATTGTTTTCTAGTCTGAAAACTAGGGCACAACTAGAAGAAAGAATCTTTGATCTGAATAAATTTGATAGAGATAATGAAAGATATGTTATTCCCATGCATAGAAATAATTTTTGGACTAATAACTGGATGCAGGAACCTAGAAAGAATTTTTGCAGATTGCAGGTCCAACACTATGATCCTAATGTGCAGTACATAAGAGGTTGGGGATCGTTTAAAAGAAAGATAGGGTTGACATTGTGTTATAATTGCAGAAGACTGGGACATCTTTATAAGGCATGCCCTGTTATGGGTCCTATTTGTCTTTGTGGTAAAGTTGTTGACCATGAGGTTTTGGATTGTCCTAGAATGATTGCTAAAGTTGAAAAAATGAATATGAGATAAGAAAACTATGAAGAAGGTCAACAAACTAAGGATATGTTACAGAACCAGAAAGAATGAGAGACTATATTATTACAGATGAAAGAAACACTGAATGATCACAGAGATGACAATATACCAGAGATATTGAAAGAAAAACAATGCATAGAAACAAGAATATGAGACTTCGACATAGACTGTGTCTTGGATGAGGAAACAGAGGTGAATATCATGCCAGAAAGTACTTGGGAAATTTTGGGAAAGCTTGTTATGGTTCCTTCATTGGGAGGGATAGGATTGTTTAAAGGAAAGATGATAACCCTATGTGGAAGAGCCACTAATGTACCTGTATTTTCCATGGGACATAGACTGAAGAATAATTTGAGATTATCAAGTTTGTTGAGAACAACACCGCATTTCCACTCTTGTTAGGAAAGACTTGGATTGAGAAATATCATATCAGAAGGAAATCAGAGGAAGAAGCTACATAACAAAAAAAAAAAGAACTAAAGGAATTCATAACCAGAAAGATAGGGCGCTTAATACAAGAGAAAGAAGATGATTCGAAGCAATAAAGGGCAAGAGAATTAGCTATCAACATCGAAATAATGCAGGAAGGTTTGACGGACCTCTCCTTGCAAGAAAGAGGAATTCCTACCCTCGAAGAAGTAAGAGAAGAGGTATTTCCTTTGAACCTTTTTGAAAACCATCAGTAGCGCGAAGTACCCTCACTAAAAGAGGATAAGAATAATAATGGAAAGAGGATCTCAGAAACTATAAGAGAATTTCAGATCACAAGAAGGAAGGCCAAGAAGCTTAGTAAGAAGAAAGAAAAGTTATAAAAACTACAGGAATTTCCAGAAAAGGCTTTGCAGAAGACAGGCTTGCAGAACTTGAACCTCGCCGGAATAGCAGAACAACGCAGAATGACACTTCGCAACGGTGAAGCTATATGACTATTGGAGGCATCCCGTTCATTAGAACGACGCTCCAGAATTGATAGAAACAAAGTTATTGTTGGAAAGGTCACCATTGGACCGTTGGGAACACGCCATAATAGATGGAATCATATTGATTGAGACATTCCTACCCATTGAAGGAGTTTGTTATGTCGTTGCTTATTTATCCCTTCAGACGCTGCGCCTAGACCACTTTTTGCAAAACAAGATATTTGAGATAAAAGAGAACCAATTTCATACTATGATGTGCTTCATCATCGATTCAATTACCTTGAGTTTCTGTTCACCTACCCGAATTATTTGATTACGAGCGTGCATGTCGAGTGACTTCAACGTAGTAGATAACTATGTAGAAGAGATCCTAATAGACCTCATGGATGAGAAGGTCATGTTTGTAGGCATAAAGACATCATCGATGGGTGGATTACAAGCATCCCCCTCGACTGCACATTGGTCTAGACGAACCGCGACTAAGAAAAGAAGCAAGCACCGCGACGATCTGGCGAACACAAAGCATATCTCATCAGTGTTTCTCTACTACATCCCACCTTTGGATGATGTGGTTAGTCATGACAGTGTCTCACGTGAATTCGAGTACATGTTAATCACTGTGTACCTCCCGAAGGGGATACACACAGTTGGACCGTAGTTGGGACAGATTACGGTGCTCAAGATCATCGATTTCAACCTAAGAGACCGAAAGAACTATGAGATGCTCACACCGCATAGTTACCTGAAAAAGACGACTGGGAAGAAGCCCAATATTGTTCCCCATCCATGGGCCATGGATATTGCAATATCGATGATATTCAACGTAATGAAGATCCTCCACTTCGGCAGACATCAGAAGGTTAACGCGTGCATTAAACTCCTCTCGCCGTGCTACCATGGAGGCTATATCTGGTTAGATAGGTGCATGAATGTGGATCCGGCGTTGATCCACCGGATAACTAGATTGAGCATGCAGGGACTAGACCCCTAGGATTTTTACCCAGGGAAGGCTGCAGATCGCTCCCTGACACAGCGGATTTGTAACAACCCTAGTTAAATACTTGCTTAAGGTTTATCAAGTATAATTAATTAAATAATTAACTGTCCTAATGTATATTAGTTAAATAATGATTATTTATTAATAATATTAATTAATTAATTAATTAGTTATTTATTGTTTAATATATGTTGATTAATTAATTAATTAATTAATTAACTCATTTAATGTTTGGGTAACGAATTAAAAGATTAATAATTTTTAATTTAATTAATAGAAAACTTAACGTATGTAAGGATAAGGCATTGAATGGAGGGATAAGGCATTAAATGGAGGGATAAGGTGGGTGGCATTGAATGAAGGGAGGAGGTGGTGAATGGGAAGGACGATATGAGCGGGCAAAGGCATTCGAGAGAAGGACTTTTGGAATTTTGGGGAAAGGAAGCATTATTTGAGATTAGGGACTGTATTTTTTTGTTTTGTATTTTTCTGGTTCAGAGTTTGGGTGGGCTGTTATAGGGGAGCATTAGTTGCTGGGAGTTTTGGGCTCGGGGGCCAGGAATCCTCACAGAATCCTGGAGCTAGGGAGCTGAATAGGTTCTCTTCATAGCTGTCAGGGAGGAAAGATTCGATTTTGGCAGAGTTTGGACAGAGCAGCAGCGAGGATAGGCGGAGATTGGAGAAATAGCATCAGTCAGAGGTATGTATTTTCATGATTACACTGTGTTAGGTGGTTATCATCATGCTGCTGAATATGATTATATGCTAAATAATGAAATTTCTTATACGTTGAAAGAAATTTTATGTTTAAATTTATGAATTTTATTAGGCTTTGTTAAATAGGGCTTTACACATGGTATCAGAGCCCGGTTTCAAAATTAAAACCTGGAATTCACCACACACAACACTGGGATTTTTTTTTTCTTTGTGCCAACATGGTCTGCAAGGTCTGCATCCAATTTGGGTTGTTACAGACTAAATCATGGCAAATAATCTATTGAAAATTTCTTCAAACCAGAAATAGAAAAATAATATACCATTCAAACATGCATCGAGGGCAACTGAAGAATATGGATAAAAATTATAGATAAAAATAAAGTTTTCAAATGGATTTTGATGCCGACAATATCATAGAAAATTGACAAGATTCAGTAACAAGAAATATATGTAAACTATCAACATGAAATATGATAGTAGGAATAGTGGGCTTCATTGGGTGGAGAAAATAGCGGAAGCATAATTTGGACACCACAAAAGAACATGGACTGAATCGATCGGGGTGGGTGAAGCATAATGTTATCTAAGCCTCGCCAAGAGCTCTTCCTTCGTCTTTGTAAAATTATCTAGGTAGAAAGTACATTTCTCTCACTAAAACTTGGTGCCACCTGCAGTTATCTACCCTAAATTCTATATATTTGTTTTGGGAGGGAATCAAATTTAGACGCTTGAATTTGCTGGCCATGGAAGCTCTGAACAAAATTGTAAATTTCACATCTGTAAGCTGCAAAAATAATCCTATTATTTTGAATGGAAAGAGTCTAGGGAGACGCCTTGGCTATTGCAATGGTTGTAGCTTGTTTGCCACACCTTTACATACCTTATCAATGTCGATGCTAAGTAGAAGTTCGGATAAGCACAAAATATTTTCAGTAATTGCAGCTTCTGAGCGAATTAATGGAGTTCTCAGGAGGCAGAACGCACTGTGACCTAAATTCATTAAGAAAATTAAGGTAAGAGAACTGAGTTCAATGCCTGAAAATAATAGTAATCTTCTTCGCCATGAAAATTCAGTGGAAGAAAAAGTGATTGAGGGTTTGGAAAATGAGTCCAGCGAAGGTTTGGAAGAAGGTTGCAGTCAAAAGTTGGGAGAAAATGTCTACATTAAAGTAGAAAAAGAGGAAATTAGAGATATAGGGCAGGGGATTTGGGATACGTTAGAAAACTTGAGTTTATAATTCCAGAAAGATAAAGATGTCTGGGGCGTTGGAACAGACTCCATTTTTACCTTATATGAAAATGCTCACAGAGGTATCCAAAGGGTTTCTATAGATGAGAATGCCATTCTTGAAAGATGCGGCATTCCACCGATGCTGGCTGAGTTTGCTGATACAAAAGAAAAAAAAGGACGCCTTTGTAGAAAGTAGCAGTGATACAAAAAAAAAATTTTACTGGGCCCATAGGCCGAAACTCCAATTATCAAGTTGACTAAGCACTGAATAAAATCCACAAGCTATCAATATAAGAACTCAACACAACAAAAATCACCAAAGTCGAGACCGAGCACTAGGTCACAAAGGAGGAGCATCGGACCGAGCACCGAGCCACCAAGGAGAACTCATGGGTTAATAAGCAGTAATAAAACCCAGTACCAAGCGCCAAAGACTTGAGTTCTTTCTGCTCAACGTGTCAGCCAAACCAAATCCACACCCACACGACCTGTAACCACAACACACAGTCAACATATAAGTCCCAAAAACCAAACAAAAGCACCAGGCGTACACAAATATAGTGGGAGGGGGGCATGCAGGTGCTAAATGGGAAAACCATTACCAGAGTGCAGAGAAGGGATGTGGCCAAATGATAGGCGAAGCAAGGGTTGGGCGCGTAGAGAAATTAGGGTTAAGATAGAGAGTCGGGAGTATGAGTAGGGTTGTGGGTAGTGTTGATCGAGGCAAGGCGGCACATGGGCCCCATGCGAAGACCCACGATGTCTGTGTCATAATTTTATTATTATTATTATTATTTTATATATATATTTATATTTTTTATATTTATTTATTGTTTTAAGTTAAATCTTATTTTAATTCAATTTAATTAATTAGTTTAAGTTAAAATCTTATTTAAATTAAAATTAATTAATTTATTATCATTGCTTTAAATTATTATTGGATTTAAATGATTAAAAATTAGATTAGTTAAATTTTAATCATTTAAAAAAAAAAAAATTATAAATATTTAAATAATATTTTCAAATATAATTATATATTTTAAATTTAAATTAGAACATAAGCTGTGTATGTTTTAAAACATAATATAATCTCTAGTAATATGTTTTAAAACATAAAACATAAGCTGTGACTAGAGATACTATAAATTAGAACATTTTTTTATATATAATATATAATTTAGAACATAAGCTTAAGATTTTCATAAATATATTTTAAATTATATTTAAACTTAGGTTTAAAATTATATAGGTTTAAACATATATAAGTCCATTAGTTTAAACATAGGTTTAAATTTAGGTTTAAACATATATTGTCTTAAAACTAATGTGATTAATTCATTAGTTCTTAATAATTAATCAACATTAGGTTGAGAATCACCTTAATTAGTTTTAAACAAAAAGTTTAAAGACTTAGACCAAGATAAGCGGGAGGGGGGTTTCATGCACGCTAGGAAAGTAAGCTAGACGAATTGATGAGTGTGGTGCGATGCTAGCATAGCTACTAGGAGAGGGAGTCAGTAGTTTTCTTAGGCAATGACACCAAGCTTAGATGCTTTAAACCCTAATCTAGACACCTCCCCTAAAGAGAGTAATGTTTGTTTACACACAAGTAAAAAAAAAACTTAGGCCTAAATTTGTTTTCTAGTTTAAGTTGCGCAAATGTAAAATGTCCTTGAACTCACCCTTACAACTTTGGTTGATGCAGATTAAATTATACAGGATAGTTAGGACTCGAGGAAATCAAGGCAGAGGGGCATTGTCGTAGGGACCACCAATGCTGCCACCACCATCGCCTGAACTAACTCTCATATTGTGCTCTTTGGAGGCCATAAATGATACTTTAAAGGGGTGTCAACCAACAGGAATTGAAGTGGAATCCCCACCATCTGGAACAGGTAATCTATAAGTGTCGAGGGATTCAGGGGGAGGACCTCCACTCGAAGACATCACTAGAGAAATGCAGAAGATCAAACTTCTGGAGTTTGCCGAGGGTCGTGCCAGTGAATGTGCCGAGGCATGGTTGGAAGGCATGACAAGGTGTTTCTCCTTAAGAGACTATGTTTCCACTTCAAAGGTGAAGATATCAATTTTTCAGTTGAGAGACAGTGCCCTGAACTAGTGGGGCAACCTAGAGAGGCAACTGCACCTTACCCCAGATACCGTCTCTTGGGAAATTTTTGAGGAAAGGTTCCGAAGGAAATATCTACCAGCTTACTATGAGGAATAGCAGGTGGGAGCATTTCATGCTCTAGTACAGGGAAATAGGACCATAGAAGAATATGAGATTAGGTTTATGGAATTAGTCAAATATGTTTCATACATGGATAATGACCAACGACAGGAAAAATGCTTTGTCTATGGGTTAAACCCTAAGATAAGGGCTATTGTGCGGATGTGGAAACCGTCTTCAGTAGTAGAAGAAGTGGAAAATGTGTGTTATGTGGAGGAACACATGAACTTAAATGGAGGTATGAGACTGACCTTTCCGCATCGTCCTGGATTCATGGGGAAGGCCCCTAGGACATTTCCTAGGGGAGGGGGCTCAAGGCCACCTCCATATGGTAATAGAGTCACACCAAGGACAGTAGCCGCAGGGATTTCAATGGCAGCAAGTGCAGCATCCCCTTCATCACCAACGATGCAGGTAGGTCCACGACCATCTCAGGGAGCAGCTAGTAGGGGTAGGGTTTCCAGGGGAAGGAACTCATTTCAGAGACAGTCACAGAACAATGCACAGGTTCAATCTTGTGTTACCTGTTGGGGATGTGGAGGACCCCATTACCAACATGACTGCCTAGAGTTACAATCAGGATTTTTGCATAGAGAAGGAAAGGCCCCGATGGGAAGAGCAAGTAGCAGCAACTAGATTTATGCAACGGTTAATAATCGCCAGGTAGAAAATCAATCCACGATGGTGGAGTCATCAGGTATGCTAAATCATATCAATGTTAAGATTTTATTTGATTCTAGTGCTACAGATAGTTTCATTTCACCATCTTCATTAGAAAAGAGTGGGTTGGCAGCCTACGAGCACAATGACTTTAAACAAGTCGAGATGGCTTCGGGGGAAAAACAAGCAGTAGGACCTAGTGTTGATAATTGTATAGTAGACCTGGGAGTGTGTACTACCAGGTTGAAGGTATACATTACTGCTCTCGAAGCGTATGACCTAATCATTGGAATGGATTGGTTAGAAGCTCATCGAGCTTTGGTAGATTGTTTCGCAAAAAGGGTGCTTTGTGTCGACGATGAAGGAAGACCAGTAGAGATCCATGGTGTACGAAGACGGGTGTCTCTACACTTTATCTCAACTATGAAGGTTAAGCGGTGCATGAGGCAAGGGTGTCGATTGTATGTAGTGGAAGCGGTGACTGAAAGGAAGGGACCCTCCTTGGATCAATACCCAGTTTTGTTAGAATTTAAGGATGTTTTTCTGAATGAGTTACCAAGGTTACCTCCTAAGAGGGAGATTGATTTTATTATTGAGCTAAAACCTGGTGCAGAACCAATTTCCAAGACTCCATATTGGATGATAGCGCCAGAACTTTGTGAGTTGCAAATGCATTTTAAAGAACTACTGGAATTAGGGATAATAAGGCCCAGTATCTTACCTTGGGGTGCACCAGTAATTTTTTTAAAGAAGAAAGATGGTTCCTTATGACTGTGTATAGATTATAGGGACTTGAACCATGCTACAGTGAAAAATAGGTACCCGATGCCACAAATAGATGACCTCTTCGATCAAATGAAAGAAGCAACGATATTCTCAAAGATTGATTTGTGACTAGGGTATCACCAGTTAAAGATTAAGGAAGGCGATATTCCTAAAACTGCCTTTCAAACTCGGTTTGGACATTATGAGTTCGTCATAGTACCTTTCGGATTGACCAATGCACCAGCAGTATTCATGAGCCTCATGAACGGAGTATTCCGGAAGTACTTAGACTGTTTTGTACAAGTCTTTCTAGACGACATCCTCATCTATTCCATGAATGAAAGCGAACATGAGGAACACTTGCAAGTGGTGTTTTCCTGCCTTAGAGAGAACAAATTGTATGGGAAGTTGTCGAAGTGTTCCTTCTTCCAGAAAGAAATTCACTATTTAGGACATATCATTTCCGGTGAAGGAATCTCTGTGGACCTAGAAAAGGTAAAGACCATTATGGAATGACCAGTGCTGAAAAATGCCCATGAGGTAAGAAGCTTCATGGGGCTAGTAGGTTATTATCAGAGATTTGTGGAAGGGTTCTCTAAGATAGCGAAACCCATCACCACCTTGCATTGCAAGGGGGTTAGGTATGAATGGACAGAAGAATGTGATAGTGCATTCATCGAACTTAAGAGGTTACTAACTAGTGTGCCAATTCTACGAGTGTCGGATATGGAAAAGGACTTCACAGCCTGCACGGATGCCTCAAAGAAAGGGTTGGGGGCTGTGCTAATGCAAGATAGAGGAGTGATAGATTATGTGTCAAGGAAGTTGAAGAAACACGAAGATATTTATGATACTCATGATTTAGAGTTGGAAGTTGTAATGCTAGCTCTGAAACTTTGGAGGCACTATCTTGTGGGGTGAAACTTTGAGCTCAAAATGGACCATCAAAGTTTAAAACATCTCATCACTCAAAGGGATCTGAATGCCAGGAAAAGGCGATGGAGTGAGTTTATGAGTGAGTATGATTTTGGTATTTCATGCATCAAGGGAAAGGAAAATGTGGTCGCAGATGCCTTGAGTAGGAGACCACGTGTCTTCTCCTTGGTACCCTTAAAGGTCAATCTGAGGGAACATGTGTTGATGCAACTCCAAGGAGAGAGTTTGTATTTAAAGGTTACTTCAAACCTCTAGAGTGGGAGGCAATTAGATCCAAAGTATGAAGGATATAGTCTGGAAGCAGACAGACTGTTAAGATATCGAGGAAGGATGTACGTCCCCAAAGGTGGGTATATTCGAAGCATCATACTAAAGGAAGACCATAGAGAACTTTATTGTGCGCATCCGGGTGTGAAGAAGATGTATGCAGACATGAGGAAGCTTTTCTTCTAGCTAGGCATGAAGCGTGATGTAGTCCATTTCATCGCCAAGTGCCTAGAGTGTAAACATGTGAAATTTGACCACCATCACCTGGCAGGCCTCCTACAACCACATGATGTCCCTATGTCCAAGTGGGAAGTCATCTCTATGGATTTTGTAGTGGGGTTTCCGCTCACATCTCATAGACACAATTCCATTCTTGTGATAGTTGATAAGTTAACCAAGAGTGCTCATTTTATTCCGGTTAGAGACACTTACGATGTCACTAATGTGGCACACGTGTTTGTAAGTGAGGTCATACGTTTGCACATGATACCTAAGAAGATCATTTCAGATAGGGACTCAAGATTCACTTCTAGGTTTTGGACAAGTTTGCAGTCAGTGCTGGGGACTCAGTTGAACTTAAGAACAACTTATCATCCTGAAATAGATGGGAAAATTGAGAGAGTAAATCAAGTAATGGAAGACATGCTTAGGATGTATGTCATGGACAATCAAACCCATTGGGAGAAGTACCTACCTTTGGTAGAGTTTGCCTACAATAACAGTTTTCATAGCTCCATCGGAATGCCACCCTACGAAGATCTGTATGGAAGGGCATGCAGAACATCATTGAGTTGGGATAGATTAGAAGTCTGAGTAACATTTGGGCTAGAATTGATTCAAGAGATGGAGGAACAAGTGATTCAGATTAGGCAAAGACTAAAGGAAGCACAGGATAGACAGAAAAGTTATGCAGATGCACACAGGACCGACCGAAGCTATAAAGTGGGAGACTAGGTTTTCATTTGTATCAAGCCTAATAAGAGTACCATACATTTCGAGAAGGGAACAAATTTGTCACCTCGATTTATAGGACCATTCAAAATCCAAGAGAAAATTGGACTAGTTGCCTATCATCTTGTACTGCCACAACACCTGCATAAAACTCATAATTTTTTTCATGTATCTGTTCTACGTCATTATGTTGTTGATGAATCACATAAACTAAATTGGAAGGAATTGCAGGTATCGGATGTGGGAAACCTCACGATAGAACCGTTACGCATACTGGACCATAGAGTCTGACAGCTCAGGAACTATCTGGTAGACCAATTTAAGGTCCAGTGGGACAAGTATAGTCCAGGATCTGCTACTTGGGAGGATGCTAAGACACTACGACGAGATTATCCCTCCCTTTTTTGACCACCTTGAGAATATGTTTCTCGAAGGTTGGGTGTATGTAACACCACCTTTTGACTTAGACAGCCAGGATTACCTGAGGCCTAAACACCTTTATTTTCTATTCATAGTGAAACTATTAAATGATACACTTGAACTTTTAAGATGTATGAACCTTTATGAATGTTTAAATGCATTTGAATAATCATGGATATGATGTGATATATTGTGAGAATGTAAACTTTTATGAATATTTAAATGTATTTGGATAATGATGGATATGATGCAATATATTGTGAGAATGTAAAATTTTATGAATGTTTAAATGTATTTGGATAATGTTGGATATGATGCAATCTATTATGTGAATGATAATTCTATTAATGGGTAACGTTAATTGAATTATGGGATATTTTGAGATCTATTTCTAACTTGAAAACTTGATGTTAAAGTTGTTGGTACGAGGATACCAAATTGAGATTTTAGTTATATGCAACTACATGATAATAATGCATAGATGTGTATGAGTTTGTGTTACAGAATAATCTACAAGTCATTGGGCTATGAAATAGTCAAGGGATAATGATAATGAAAGTGGATGTCATGACCACTGACCGAGAAACAATATGGTATGAATCTTTGTATGTGAAATTATATTGGTTTGGATGCATTTCTATGATATGTGGACCAGTGCAGGATTTCAGGTGGTGAGACTGCCCAAAACTGAATAGACGATGACAAAACTCCCAGCAACACGGTGCCACTGTATATTCCATTGTAGGGTGTGGACCCTAGTCCTGTTAGGAGGGGTGGAGGCATTTCCCACCGTGTATCCTCTGAAACCTAGAGTCATGGGAGGACGATGTTGTTAGGACCCTATAATGTACCTTTTTGCTCATACTTTTTGCTACCTTCACATCCTTTTCCCACTCATATTTAAGCCTACATTATCACCTTAATCTATTTTTCCAAAGGTATATAACATTTCTTCTCTTTGCTATATGTTTAATTTGTTTTACATGTAATTTTACATTACTTTCATACTTAGCCATATATAGTTGCTAAAATAGTTTGAAGATTGTAGTTAATATATCGTTGCTGCTTGAAGACCACGTTGCTGACACAATCAAACAGTACGCAAACCCCATTGTTGAAACAGTCTATGATTTGCGATGCTAAAACAACATTTTACATATAGCAGTAACAAGGAAATATAAAGCTATTACACTGGCCGCAATAGCTATACCTCAAGCTAGAACCATTACCATCGTTGCTGCTTGAAGACCACGATTACTAAAACAGTCAAACAGTACGCAAATCCCGTTGCTGAAACAGTCCATGATTTGTGATGCTGAAACACATACAATAGCAACAAGAAGATAATTAAAGGAGCTGTTACATCGGCCGCAACAACTGTACCTCAAGCCAGCACCATCACAACCACTGTAACAACATTTTTCTATGGAAGATCAGAACATCCTATTCCAGCATAGAAGATTAGATTAGACTAAGAATAGGATATGTATGTACACATGTAATTTTATGCTTAATTGTATTAAGAGGATTCTCCTCTTTAAATATGGGAGAAATCAACATTAGAGGGAGATTACGAAAGGCTTAGATAGAAAGGAATTATAGAGAAGGAGCGTGTTCACTTTGGATATTGTAACTTGACACATTTGACAGATGAATAAAAGATCATTCTGAGCATTTCTTCTTAGTTCCTTTCATTCCTGGGGAATATTGTGAGAAGGAGAGGGCCCACCTTCTTCACAAGATTCACCCATTAGTTTTTGTAGTGTGTTAGTATTGTTTTTATTCATACCTTGTTAAAACTCTGTTTTGCTGAAACTCTATTTTGTTGAGACTCTGTTTTGCTCAAACTCTGTTTCTACTGATTGTTACATCGTTTTCATACAATTCATTTCTAGGTAATTGTTAATCATTTTGATTGGTAATTCTGTTTGCAGAATGATTTTATGAAAGTGTGATAGTCAAAGACAGGTGCTGAAGATTCCTGCTTTGGGGAATAGGGTCATGTTCTCTGTTCATAATAGATAGTCTTCTTTGCAGAATGTTGAAGGGTTCCTTTTCCTAGGTTGTTGTTTCTTAATGTAATCTAGGATTCTTCTGATAATTATTTTCCTTTGAATCTTAAACTCTGCAATAGATAGATTGTTTTTACTGTAGTTCAAAGTAGAACTTCAGTCTGTTCAAAGCAAGGTGTGATTAGTGTACTTTTACTACAACTCTAGATTGCTTTTGAGATTGAGCATATACAGTGTGTGATTGCCTTTGAAATAAATAGACTTCCCTGGGTTGACAATTTATGTAACACTTTATTGTTTTAATTGATAAGCAATTATAGTGACCAACATTTTGGCGTCGTTGCCAGGGAAGGCAATTATAGATTTCAAAAGTATTTATGTTTTTTCAGATATACAGATTGCATGAGAGGACGCGGAGACCCCAAAGAAACTGACCCTACAGGTGGGCAGAGGAAGGGGAGGAAGAAAGACTTTTATTGACAAAATTATATCAAAATCTGAATCTGTTGCTCCTCAACAACCAAGCTCTCGAAAACCAAAGCCTCAACCTTCCTTTCAAGCGAAATTCGAAACAGGGAAAGAGATTTGGAGCCTTGAGACAGTTGAGAAACCAACAGAAAACATTGAGGATTGAGCAAGTGCAGCAGGGGAACAAACAGAAGAAACTATGGATGAGTATAATGAAGAACTGCACCATGAAGAACAAGCAGGTCCTGAAGGAGAGGCAAACGATGAAAACTCTTTTTCTACCTTAGGATTTCCTATTGGTGATCTCCCTAGAGGAGTAGCTCCCATGAAGAATATTCCACTTTCATCTTTACCTAACTTTCATGGTTTATCTTTTGAAGATCCTGATGAATTCCTTTTCGAGTTTGACATATTATGCAGAAGTTATGATTACATTTCCAATGCTAAAAAATTAAGTCTATTTCCAGCAACATTAAAGGGAAATGCATTAAGATGGTTCATGAGTCTTGGAGGTCATGTAATCACAACATGGGATCAGATGAAACAAAAATTTCTACACAAATATCAAGACTATTGTTGAACAAGATAAAAAAGAGAGGAACTATTCAAGATGATACAAAAAGAGGATGAAAATTTGGAGGACTTTGTGGAAAGGCTACAGTATAATCTACAAAGATCCAGTCACCCCGATGTAAGTAAAGATATTCTTAAAACAATATTATTAAAAGGAGTAAGGGGTGACTGTCTAGATATGCTAAATATGCTTGGTAAAGGGGACATATCTAAATAATCATATGATGAAATTGTTAACCTATGTAAAAGATGTTCAAGAGGAGCTACAAGGAATAGATCAAACAACAGGGATACCACATTTTCAAGAGTTCAAAAATCAGCCAGTGGAAGAGATACAAGAGCCGAAATAGGTAATTTACTTGAGGGTTTTAAAACTAAAATGTTAAGTTCTTTTTCTTCACAAATTGACACCTTGCAGATTCAAAAGAAACAAGCCGAAGCAGAAGCAACTCTGTCCATCTTTTGTTCCAAATGCAGAGATAAGCACCCATGAAGGGAATGCCCATTGGACAAAAAGCCAATTTGCACCATTTGTGATAAGGATCATGAAACTCAACAATGCCCTTCTTTACCAGGAATTAAAGCAGCATTACAACCAACTGATGAAGAAGCTGAAGCTGTCTATCTGTTGACACAGAGAAGGCAATGGAAACCACGAGGACAAGGTATGAATCCTAATATGCCATTTACATCTTCTAATCGTTGGAATAACTATCCTTCTTTTAGTCAATCAAATTACCCTCCCTTTAACCAAATGCAATACCCACCCCTTAATCAAATGAATTACCCACCCATGCAACAAACAAACCCTCCCTTTGTAGACCCAACAATGTGGACTCCTTGGCCTCCACAACAACAACCTTACCATAACCAATGGAATCCAAATTGGAGAGGTCAACAAACCCCGTTCCCAAATCAATTGCCTCAATTTCAATCAAAATTTTAGCAACCACTCCCTTTACCATCAGGTGCTCCACCGAATAATCAAATGATGCGGCCCAAACTACCTGTACAACCTAACCCCAACCCCAATAATAAGGCTATACAGTGTATTGATATTCAAAACCAGCCTATACTTTCTCTTTTCCCTACACAATGCAATGATATTCATTTACGATCTGGGAAAATAGTAGAACCTATCATTGATGATGTTACCCCTTATGATTTTGATAAAGAAGAAATAAAAAAGCATGATTCACCTAAAGAGGTACAACCATGCTCTAATATTGTTGCTGAAACAACAAAACCACCATTCCATGAACGTTTAGATTTGACTAAAACTCCCGAGCTACCTTCTTTCAATCTTCTAGGGTAATTACAAAATCTCTATGTCAAAATTCCACTATTACAAGCACTAAGAGATGTACCAATTTATGCCAGAACTATGCGAGACATTTGTGTTAAGAAACCTGGTAGGAAAACTAAAGATCCCCTGATAGTTCATGTCATGGGTGATTTGTCTGCACTAATGTTGGGTAAAGCTCCTCCAGTTAAATATGGTGATCCCGGCCATCCTACTGTCACAGTGAAAATTAAAAAAACAATAATCCCTTAAGTTCTGGTAGACTTAGGCGCTGCTATCAATATTATGACTCTCGAAACTTCACAATTTCTACAACTGAAGAATGAAATCAGAGACACCCCGACCATTCTAGAATTAGCTGAACATTCTACAATCAAACCGGAAGGAGTCATTGAAGACCTAATCATCTCAGTTGAGTCCTAGAATTATCTAGTTGACTTCGTGGTATTACAACCTAAAACAAAGTTGGGGGGTCATCCTCTAATTTTGGGCAGACCTTGGCTAGCCACAACAGATGCCTTTATCAGCTACAGATCTGGTTCAATGACAATTTCCAATGGATATGAGACCAAACAACTTACCCTCTACCCTCACGCTACACCCTTGATTAATAATGACAACTTCTTATGGGTGGACTATGATGATCAAACTACTCAACCTATTTTGACTATCGGACAAGACTTAAGCCTTAAAGATGCCACTGAGGATGAAGTAATCACTAATTTTATTTGTGAACCCTCCTCTATGACTCCAGAAACACATAATCAACTCCCTGCACTTTTGGAGTTAGATACCCAGGAAAACCTTAACTCTGAATACCCACCTCAAACATCAGCTACCATCTCTTCTAAAAGTATACCAGTAGAAATTGAACCTGGAAAAACACTGAATATAAACCCCAACTTGACAGTTGCTGAAACACAACAATTAATGAAGTTACTTCTTGAAAATAAGGAAGCATTCGCATGGGACTATACAGATATGAAGGGAATCTCTCTTGAATTATGCACTCATCGTATCTATATCAAGGAAGATTGTCGACCGATCTGCCAATCTCAACGACGAATGAACCCTAATTTACGAGAAATTATTAAAGAAGAACTTCAAAAATTGCTTAATGTAGGGTTTATATATCCTATATCTGACAGTGAATGGGTTTCCCCATTGGTAATAGTTCCTAAGAAAAACAGGAAATGGAGAGTGTGTGTAGATTATAGAGCCTTAAATAAAGCCACTCAAAAAGATCACTTTCTGTTACCATTTATTGATCATGTGTTAGATAGTTTGTTAGAGAAGAAATTCTTCTCTTTCTTAGATGGTTTCAGTGGGTATAACCAGATCAAAATTGCACCCCAAGACCAAGATAAGACCACTTTTACTAGCCCATGGGGAACTTTTGCTTATAGAGTTCTCCCATTTGGACTATGTAATGCACCAACAACCTTTCAAAGAGCAGTTATAGGAATCTTTTCTGATATGATTAATGACTCTATGGAAATTTTTATGGATGATTTTACCCCTTATGGTGTCTGTTTTGAGGAAGCACTACAAAATCTTGAGAAAGTACTTAAGCGATGTATACAAGCCCACCTCTCCTTGAGCACAAAAAAATGTCATATGATGATGAGTGAAGGAGTGGTACTTGGACATTTTATCTCATCTCAAGGAATTCAGGTAGATCCATCCAAGATACAAGTCATTAAAGAACTTCCTATTCCCAAAACCCAAACATATGTGAGAAGCTTCTTAGGACATGATGGATACTATAGAAGATTTATCAATTTTTTTTCCAAAATAGCTTCTCTTTTGTTTGTGTTACTTATGAAAAATTTTGAATTCAAGTGGACTAATCTTTGCCAGGAAGCATTTGATGCACTCAAACATCAGTTATCTACAACTCCTATTCTAAGAGGATCTGATTAGACACTTCCCTTTCATATATCCTCTGATGCTTCAGATACTGCAATAGGAGCTATCTCGGGACAAGAAGAAAATAATCTCCCTTATGCCATCTACTTTATTAGTAAGAATATGAGTCCTGCTGAACTTAACTATACAGTTACCGAAAAGGCATTTTTAGCAGTTATCTATGCTATTAATAAATTTCAACATTACATCACTGGCTATTCTACTTTTTTCCATACTGATCACTCAACTATTAAATATTTAATGAACAAATCTGTCACAAATGCTCGAGTCACCAGATGGTTACTATTATTACAAGAATTTGATATTACAATCGTAGATAGACCAGGAAAAGAAAATGTAGTTGCTGATTTTCTTTCTCGGTTAACACCTGATGATAATACTCCAGTAGATGATTCCTTTCCTGATGAATATTTATTTTCAGTATCTGCTCACTCACCATGGTATGCAGACATCACTAATTATTTGGTTGTAGGGAAGTTACCACCACACCTATCCCATCGAGAGAAAAGAAAAATCATTCAACAAAGTGCTCGGTATAGCTGGATAAATGGGTGTCTTTTCTACATAGGACTTGATCAAGAAATCTGAAGATGCATTAGAGAAGATGAGGTTTATGATTTACTAAAAGATTGTCATGATGGCCCTTGCAGAGGGCATTTTGCTGATAAAAGAACAACACATAAAATTCTCAGGATGAGTTATAATTGGCCCTCACGTTTTAAAGATGAAAAGAAATATGTCTGGGCCTGTGATAGCTGTCAAGGAATGGGTCAACCTAATCATAGAGATGAAATTCCATTAAACCCCCAGGTAGTACTCAAACCATTTGAAAGATGGGCCTTAGACTTTGAAGGACCCATTAACACTCCATCCAATCAAAAAGTTTATATATTAGTCTGCACAGATTATATGACCAAATGGGTGGAGGCTAAAGCACTCCATAGAGTTACTGAAGAAGTTGTTCTAGATTTCTTATTTGAAGATATCTTTGTCAGATTTGGAGTGCTTAGATAATTAGTCACAGATGGAGAACCTCCTTTCACCTCTCATGGTTTTAAAGCCACCCTTCAAAAATATAATATTCATCATAGAATGACTACACCATACCACCCCCAAGCCAATGGACAGGTGGAAAGCACAAACAAAGTAATAGAAGCCATTCTCACAAAAACAGTGAAGGAAAATTGGAAGGATTGGTCTCAAAGGCTCCCTGAAGCATTATGGGCTTACAAAACTACCTGGAGAAATACTACAAGATTCTCTCCCTATGAATTAGCTTATGGAAAAAGTGTCGTCTTTCCTATGGAATTTGAAATCAATACCTTAAGGACTTCTTTAGCTGTTAAGCTTGATTCGATCAATGCACAGACAGCCAGGTTGCAGCAGCTTAATGAATTGGATGAAAAAAGATTAGATGACATTCACTAGACAACTATGATTCAACAACAAAGAACAAAATGGCATGACAAAATCACCAAGCATAAGAAATTCCAAAAAGATAATTGGGCTTTATTGTATGATTCTTGGTTTAAATAATTTCAAGGGAAACTATGTACAAGATGGCTAGGACCTTACGAGGTGGATTCTGTTTTCCCCAATGGAACAATAAGACTCCTAACAATTGATGACTCTAAAACACCGTTATTAGTAAATGGTCATCGGCTCCGTCTGTACTAGTGCTCCATTTCCAAAGAATATTTTAAGGCCACATGTGTGGTAGATTCACATTATCTCTTTTTAGAGGAGCCTCCTGCCCCTCATTGCATTTAATTTTTTTTTAATTTTATTCTTAGTATTAGATTAATTTTTTTTTTTTTGTTAATAATCTTTGTCAAGAATGGCATGTTACAATTGATTCTTTTGCAGATTCTTGATCCAGAAAAGGCCTACCAAGAAAAGGAGAATCTTACTACAAGAAAATCCAAGCTTCATCTTGTGAAGCATTGCTCCCTTCTTCTTCAATCCATTCATTTCTCATCCAACATCCCCATCATTCATCCCCTCTCATTTTTTTTTTTTCCATTCTCCATTTTTCCCATTGCTGAAACACCACTCTTCAACAACATCCTTCCTCATTTTCCCATTACCACTCTTCAGCAACATCCTTCCTCATTTTCCCATTGCCAAAACACCACTCTTCAGCAACATTTTTCCTCATTTTCCCATTGCTGAAACACCACTCTTCAGCAGCATTTTTCCTCATTTTCCCATTACTAAAACACCATTTCTTCAGCAATATGTTCCATTGTTAAAACATCACTCTCCAGCAAACATTTTTCCATTTTTTTCCTGTTGCTAAAACACCACTTTTTCAGCACTTCCTGTCATAAAAACATCTTCTTCAGCTCTTTCTCTCTCACTTCTCCTATTTTTCATACTATATTATGTCCTTTCACTACCTTCTCCCATGATTAAACAAACCCTTGATACAATTTCTCTCATAAATCCAAAGTTTCTCCCGTGATTACTGCAGATCTATTATGGACAGGCACTATATTTTTCGAATTACGAATCAAAGGTAAAGGTGAGGTATGTAAACTTTATATGTAAATACAATTGAACTATGGCTAATGAGAAGATCCCGATTCATTATTACCATTCACTTAAAGTCACTATTTTAGCCGTAGTTGGGGGGGGGAATATTGAAACTTTATGCCATCATTTCACATGAACTGATTACCGTCACTTCCTTTTTACCCATTATTTCATCTTTTCACCATCATTTACATGCCCTCATCCACAAAACTTATTCTGTTCGGGTGCAGTTACTTAACTCTATGATTGTGCATTTTACTGAGCTGAATAGCTATGGGAGGCATTGTTATATGATACGAACCTGCCACAACAACCCTGCTAGAATTGTATCCAGAAGTCTACCAAATCTTTCAGCAGGCAGGCTAGCTAGGTTATTTTTAGAGGCTCCAGGGATTTGATCAACAACAGGTTCTTCAATTTTCTCGAAATTTTCAAGAAGGCCATTCTATTGTTCAAGGGGTTCAGATTCCAGTCACAGAGGATGATATAGCACAGGTTTCAGGTCTTCCCGTCACCGACCTTCATTGGTTCAGCCGCAAACACATTATTCTTAATGCCCAACAGGATTTTCTCTTGCCGGGAGAACAAGTTGAGCCCAAAGCCTGGGGTGTTCGACTTAGCTCGTTGTCGCTCCCTTGGCCGAAAGTTGTAGAGTTTGTCAAGCACTACCTTACCTGTGAAGGTCGATACCAGGTAGTTTACCAGCATGACTTTCTCTTGTTATCTCATTTATGACATGCTAAACTGGTGAATATTCCTTACTATCTTCTCGGTTGTCTTAGAAATATGTCGCATTATTGTAAACAGGCTAAAAATCCCAATCTTTCCCTCACCCATCACCGTCTCATTCAATTACTCATCCAAAAGGTTTTTTCCCAACAAAACCCTCTCCTAAACAATCCACCCATAAACCCTTAGGAAGCTGTTGAACATCTTGAAAATCCTCATGAACAGCAACCACAAAACCTTCCCGACCCTCCGGAAATACCAATTAACCCTCCTACCATACCAAGCCCACCCCACAATTTACCAGAATCATATACTCCTACTATTCACATCCTTAGTGATGATTCTGAAGTAGATAAACTTGATAACCCTCCCTGCTCCATCACTGAAGAAAAACCCACTCGCAAAAGAAAGAAGCAAACCACTACTTTTCCTTCCTTTCTACCTAAAAAATGAACGAGGGCTTCAACAAAAGCATCCACTACTCCCACTACCCTAAACCCCCAACCCATTTTTCTAAAATACCATACACCTCCACCCTCCCAAATCTCAAAATTTTTACCTGTTCCACCTACAGGCACTAAAACACAAGAACCAGAAGCCCCGGATGCTGCAACATCATTTTCTTTAAATCAAGTAGTTGAAACACAAGAACCAGCTACTCATTCAGTAGTTGAAACACAAGAACCAACTATAGTTGTTACATAAGAACTAGCTATAGCTGAAACACAAGAACCATTTGTTGATTTTGTTGCCGAAATACAGGAATCAGATGCCCAGGGTGCCGCAACACTACTTTCTTTACATCAAGAAGCTGAAACACAAGAATCAACTGTTGATTTTTTAGCTACTCCACAAGAACCAACTATTGCGATTGTGACCGTTACACAAAAACCAGTCACCCCTCTTGATACACCCATGACAGATCAACAACCAGAACCAACAATGGCCTCTCTCTTATAAGAGAATGAGTTCCTAAGATCTGAACTGGAAGCCCACAAGCAAGAGCTGGTAATGGTAAAGGAAACCTATGACAGGGAACTTAAATTGTATACCTTAGCTTGCATAGCGGCCATGACATAGGAAAACACAAAAGATGATCAATGTAGAGAGTATATGTGCAGCCAATGTGGGAATATTTATTATCAAGAAAGCTACAAAGTGGTTCAAATTCCAATGCCTAGAGCTTCCTCTGCACCTACGACTTTTGCAATTAAAGAAGAAGAACACCCTACTGTTACACAAGAACCAGTAGGACCTTCAAAAATTCAAAAAAATGAACCCTGGCCTACAACAACTGCTACATCTGAAGCTCCTTTTTTTATTAGTAAAGTTGCTCAACCTCTGCCTATTGATGAATCTGCCCCTCCTAGCAAGACCAGTACCCCTACTTTTGTGGAACAAGCCATTCAGACTCTACCTCAGCCTACCACTTGCGATGCTGAAACACAAACTCAACCATGGAATGAGCAGGTAATAATGAACAAATGCAAAAAGGAGTCTGCTATTACACATGACAAAAGTTTGCAAGAGCATAGACTACTTTGGCTGAACCAAATATATTAAAACTGGGAAGATTTGGAGCAAACATGCAAAGAATCTCGTACCCATAAGAAGTAGAATGAGGAGTTAAAAAGAAAATTGCTCTTGATGTTCGATTTGGTACAAAAATTGTTGGCTGCTAGGAAACCATCCTCAAATTAATCTCTTTTCCTTATAGAATGACTTGCATTCTTTTAGATAAAATCAATCAAAGAAGGAAGACCCTATGCAGTGTTCAAACTAGAAGATTTTGTTCAAACTTTTGCAGAAGCCTCTACTATTTATCAGCATCTACTATGTGAGGTATATCTTCATAATGAAGCCATCCCTAAGAACCGACAGCTTAATCTTAACCCTCTTGTCAGTGATATCCAGATTCAGGCATTTGCCTCCTTCCTTACCAACTAGATTACGTGGAAAAATGATTTTCTAGCTGCCAAACATAACGAAGATAACTGCCTCCTCTGGATACGACCAAAACCATAGAACGTTGCCACCTTTGTTGCAGAATATTATCAATTTTTGAAGAAACCAGGAATGATTCAATATATTCGGCAACTACAGGAAACAATACTTTAGGATTGTCAATAGTTTATTAAATCCATAGAGATTGTTTCCCTACAAGCAAATAACATGTTTTGGTAACAATCTTTTGAGAAAAGGCAGGAGCACAATCCATTTAGTCCTACCAATCTTGAGACAACAATCTCCCGGGTACCTAGTTACATTAAATGTGTCCAGCAATGTGCTGGACATTGGATAGGTTATCAGTTCCATTTTCCTATTATGTATATGCCAGCAGAGAAGTATCAAGTTCATCATAAGTTGCCCAAGAAGGTTGAAGCAGCAGCTTGGCAAAGGCTACAACATGTTCAAGGATTCAGAGCCCCAACAGACAATACTTTCTATAGCTACTGCTTAAGTAATTTGCATGCTCATAGTCAGTATCCAGATTTTGATTCAGATTGAAGTTGCCTGAGGACATGCAACCTTTTCAGTTGGGGGGGATGTTAGGACCCTATAATGTACCTTTTTGCTCATACTTTTTGCTACCTTCACATCCTTTTCCCACTCATATTTAAGCCTACATTATCACCTTAATCAATTTTTCCAAAGGTATATAACGTTTCTTCTCTTTGCTATATGTTTAATTTGTTTTACATGTAATTTTACATTACTTTCATACTTAGCCATATATAGTTGCTAAAACAGTTTGAAGACTGCAATTAATATATCGTTGTTGCTTGAAGACCACGTTGCTAAAACAGTCAAACAGTACACAAACCCCGTTGTTGAAACAATCTATGATTTGCGATGCTGAAACAACGTTTCACATAAAACAGTAACAAGGAAAGATAAATCTATTACACTGACCACAACAGTTGTACCTCAAGCCAGCACCATTACCATCGTTGCTGCTTGAAGACCATGATTGCTGAAACAGTCAAACAATACACAAATCTCGTTGCTGAAACAGTCTGTGATTTGCGATGTTGAAACACATACAACAACAACAAGGAGATAATTAAAGGAGCTGTTACACCGTCCATAACAGCTGTACCTCAAGCCAACACCATCACAACCACTGTAATAGCATTTTGCTACAGAAGATCAGAACATCCTATTCTAGCATAGAAGATTAGATTAGACTAAGAATAGGATTTGTATGTACACATGTAAGTTTATGCTTAATTGTATTAAGAGGATTCTCCTCTTTAAATAGGGGAGAAATCAACATTAGAGGGAGATTGCGAAAGGCTTAGCTAGAAAGGAATTATAGAGAAGGAGCGTGTTCACTTTGGATATTGTAACTTGACACATTTGACAAATGAATAAAAGATCATTCTGAGCATTTCTTCTTAGTTCCTACCATTCCTGGGGAATCTTGTGAGAAGGAGAGGGCCCACCTTCTTCACAAGATTCACCCATTAGTTTCTGTAGTGTGTTAGCATTGTTTTTATTCATACCTTGTTAAAACTCTATTTTGCTGAAACTCTGTTTCCACTAATTGTTACATCGTTTTCATACAATTCATTCCTAGGTAATTGTTAATCATTTTGATTGGTAATTCTGTTTGCAGAATGAGTTTACGAAAGTGTGATAGTCAGAGATAGGTGCTGAAGATTCCTGCTTTGGGGAATAGGGTCCTGTTCTCTGTTCAGAATAGTTAGTCTTCTTTGAAGAATGATGAAGGGTTCCTTTTCCTAGGTTGTTGTTTCTTAATGTAATGCATGATTCTTCTGATAATTATTTTCCTTTGAATCTTAAACTTTGCCATAGATAGATTGCTTTTACTGTAATTCAAAGTAGAACTTCAGTCTATTCAAAGCAAGGTGAGATTAGTATAATTTTACTACAACTCTAGATTTCTTTTGAGATTGAGAATATACAGTGTGTGATTGCCTTTGAAATAAACAGACTTCCCTGGGTTGACAATTTATGTAACACTTGATTGTTTTAATTGATAAGCAATTATAGTGACCAACAGATGTTAGCTCACGCTCCCCTAGACGTGTGATGATGACTGTCAGTTTCCTAGTGGGGAAGCTTGGTCAAGATAGTGACACTTCCGCTTACGGGTTCTATTTGGGGTTAGGTCAATATAGTTGACGCTCCAAGATAGTCCAGCAGAGGAAGGATAGGAATGGAAGATGGAAGTAAGTTAGGGAGGAAGAATGAGTAGAAATAGTTGAGAGTGTATGGATATTTGTCTTATGGTGGAATTTATTGTTTTTCCTTCTGAAAAGAAAATGGATATATATGAATATTCATAATTATGTAACTAAACTACAATTGCCTAAATAACATTGTTGAGCTAGATAATTGTAATTAAAGGATTTCGCGAACATTTGATTGATTTATTATCTTCTATAAAATGAATAGTCTTGTTGAATGGATTGGATGGATATGGAAATTACTATAGAGATGATAGTTATTGTTATTAGTACATGAACGAGACATGTATGTACTAGCTACACATGCATTTCTTGCACATGTACACTAGTATGTATGAGTTTTCTTGGCTTACTTACTAATAATGTTGGTTATTTTTTATGAATGTGTGAACCATGTTTCTTTTCCCTTGTATCATAAAATACTTTAACTTCGGGACGAAGTTTCCTGAAGGGTGGGTGTATGTAACAACCCTAGTTAAATAATTGCTTAAGGTTTATCAAGTATAATTAATTAAATAATTAACTGTCCTAATGTATATTAGTTAAATAATGATTATTTATTAATAATATTAATTAATTAATTAATTAGTTATTTATTGTTTAATATATGTTGATTGATTAATTAATTAATTAATTAACTCATTTAATGTTTGGGTAACGAATTAAAAGTTTAATAATTTTTAATTTAATTAATAGAAAACTTAACGTATGGAGGGATAAGGCATTGAATGGAGGGATAAGACATTCAATGTAGGGATAAAGTGGGTGGCATTGAATGAAGGGAGGAGGTGGTGAATGGGAAGGAGGATATGAGGGGGCAGAGGCATTCGAGAGAAGGACTTTTGGAATTTTGGGGAAAGGAAGCATTATTTGAGATTAGGGATTGTATTTTTTTGTTTTGTATTTTTCTGGTTTGGTTTTTGGGTGGACTGTTACAGGGGAGCATCAGTTGCTGGGAGTTTTGGGCTCAGGGGCCAGGAATCCTCAAGGAATCCTAGAGCTAGGGAGCTAGATAGGCTCTGTTCCTAGCTGGCAGGGAGTAAAGATTCAGTTTTGGGCAGAGCAGCAGTAAGGACAGACGAAGATTGGAGAAATAACATCAGTCGGAGGTATGTATTTTCATGATTACGCCGTGTTAGGTGGTTATAATCATGTTGTTGAATATTCTTATATGCTAAATAATTAAATTTCTTATACGTTGAAAGAAATTTTATGTTTAAATTTATACATTTTATTAGGCTTTGTTGAATAGGGCTTTACAGGATTAAGGAGACGTATGGCGATGTAGAGAAGGGGAAGCAGGCATACAAGGTATCCTCCATCCATGATGGCATAGTGCTCCTATCTTGTCAGTTGATCACTGTCAAGCTCATCAGAAAGAACCGGTCGACACAAGTCACGGGGTTCATCATGGACCTCGCAGGGAAGTGTGTCAAAGTGATGTAGATGAACTGGGCGAGCTACCTCGTCAACGAGCTGGAGAAGGACTTGCGTGAAGCGCAGGACCAAGGTTATGAATTTCACTTCAATTGGTTGTTGATTCTCATTGCATTTGTCACTTGGGAGATGCCAGAGAAAGTGACATTCCCTGAAGTCGAACCATCAAAGCCATTGGCCGCAAGGTTCACCACCTTATGGTATACGAGCAATATGGAAAAGCAATGGAAATCAAATGCGGTGTTCCATGCATACTACCTATAGCTTACGTGCACCATTGAATCATTTTCGTGGATGACCTTGAACAACTTGCATACATACAGGCCACTAGAAAAGTTCTGTGCAGATCAACACTTCATCTTCATCATTGCGCTCAGGGATGAAAGCAAGAAGGAGCTGCAATCGTACTACAAATTGATCGATGAAGACATGGAGGAGATAACCAAGGAATGGTCGACCGAATTCCTTGTACTGGTTGAAGATGTCGAACTCTCCAACCTTGACATCATTAGAATTCCTTTGGTCACCTGAACTGATTATGATGGACAGAACAGTGCAAGGAAGAAGAAGAAAAAGGAAGAATTGCAGGACATAAACAGTGAGGAGAAGGACAATGCATTGGAGGAAACTACGCCTAACTCACCTGAAGGAGGAGAAGGAGGAGGGGATGAAGAACAAAAACTAGAGGAAGGTGAATTTACACCACCAAAGGATCCCCTTACAGAGGCCGAGACATCAAAGAAAAGGAAGGTTTCTCCGCAAAAACCCTCAGCAAAAAAGAAGAGTCACGTGAACAAGCCGAAGTCATAGAATGTGCTCACGGTGTATGATATCGATCTCATCATTGACATCGTGGGATATGCTACCGAATATATCGTGTAGAGACATGATGCGAAGCAAGAGACACTGTATGAAATAATAGAAAAGGAGTTGAAGGAGATACAGAAAGCTATCCAGTCAAACCGCGTAGTGTCTAATGCGCCATCCTCAACAGAGAATGTAGAATTGGGGGATGAGCCCACCCAATTATGCAGACTAGCAGATACAACCAAGGCTCAACTTCATCAAGTCAAGGAAGAAAAGGAGCATGCCACAGAGGCCTTGAAGTAGGAAAAGGAAGAATCCTTAGAGAAACTTCGGGTTGCGCAACAAGAGAAAGATGACATTAGGGAGAAGTTTGAAGAAGACAAAAATAAAATCCAGAAAGAGAAAGTCAAGTTGCTCGCGAAGCAGATTGGGGTTAGAGAGGCAGTAACTAGAGAACTTCACTCTGTGATAGGCTTGGTACAAGAGGAAGAAGAGTCCATCTAAATGCAAGTTGGGAAGCTCGCTGAGGCCATTCAACAACTTCAATAAAGGGTAGCAGAGTTAGAAATTCAATCAGTGTCGAGCACTCCACAAGAAGTGTGCAACCAAAGGGAGGAAAACACCTAGAGTGTCGTAGAAAGAATTATGGCATTAGCCTTAGAATGTAAGAAACTAAGTGACTGAAGTGCGCAGACCTATGAACGCCTTGGAGAAGACCCAGAGCTGAGGACATTGGAAGCACAACTCTAGGAGGTGAAGCAGCAGGCATCCATAGTGCAAGCACAGATGAAGTTGCTCATTGCAGTAGAAAATATGAAGAGTTCATAGGAGAAGCACGCAGTTCAACAACAGGTCACGACCATCCAGAGAAAAGTTATGGAGGTGACACAGAGACTCCAGCCGGTGCAGGATGAAGCATGCACACTTTTTGAAGAGATCAAGGGACAAGGCTCACAGTTTTAACAGATGGTCACAAAAGTACAACAACGCCTAGAAGGGCCTGTCACCAAGCAAGTAATTCAAGAGTTCGACGAGCAGGAGACTCTGGAGAAGCAGTAAGTCGAGGCAGCTCGAGGCCTTTGAATCCGTGTTGCCCAGATCAAAGTTACTTGGGACGTGTCACAGGTGAGTGTTGGGGGACTATTGACCCTTGACCAATTTTTGAGGAAAATTTGGTCATGTTTGACCATTTTTGGGACTTCAACAGGCTGGTCGAAGATGGAGCGCCCAGGCGAAGAAAAGATCATGGGATCTTGCTCCTTTTGTGGGATTTTTGGGTTATTAGAGTTTATGTAATGGGTATGGGATGTCGGCCCATGGGTTTAACCATGTTTAGGCCTCTTTTTGTAATTTATAAATAAGTGGCTGAGCGATGTAAGAGGTATCGTCTGATTGTGCTAAGTGCAAGTTCGATCTTTGTGATCGAAGCTCCATTGTCTTAGTGCAAGGAGAATTGTAATAAGGCTTTGTGCATATTGAATGTACTGAGACTTGCAAAGCTAAGTGCAAATGATTGTAAGAGAGGCTTTGTGTTGAACCAAGGAGTTGGCTTTGTTCCTTGACCAACTGTTGGGAAGGTGGATCTAGTGCGTTGTGCACAGATCACCTATCCAGATCGTGAAGATAGGCTATGTGGCTTTGTGCACAGGAGTAGAAGAATGTAAGAAGATTGCAGACTAATAAAGAAGAAGAGAAGAAGATTGGTGGACGTAGCCCCACACTGGGGTGAACCACGTATATCCTATGTTGATGTTCTTTGTGCGATGTTATTGATGCTATTTATGTGTGTACTTGCTTAGTGCATTGATCTTTATGTGTGTTAGATAGATCTATGAATTCTTAGTGCTCTGTAGATGACTGAATATGATAGATATGAGTTAATGCTATATGCTAAGTAACTAGAGGTATATGATCTTGGTTATTATTATGTTGATCTGTATTTAGGGTTAATCTGTGAAGTAAATAAGAATCATATTCTATTGCATGTTATTTACTAAGTGCTCTATTAAGGGTTGTGATCACAGATCTGTGTCCCGACTAGGTTGTAGACACTTGAGTACTGCAAACCCCCCTACCTCTACCTCGGGTGCAACTTCATCTTCTTCACAGGTGTTGCCGAAAGGGATGACATTTAGGGTTTTGTTGGTGTGGTGTTGAAGTGATGAACCCTGGGTCTACCCCTGTGACAACATGAAGTCACAAGAACATTATAAGGCCATAAATTATCAACATAGAGCTGAGAAGTCATTCAAAGTGAGAGGTGGGGTTTGGTTACAACTGGCAAGGAAAGACTACAAGGTCTTAGTAATATGATCAAGACTCTATGGTTTGACCCTTTCAATATATTGGAGAAGGTGGGAGATAATTCCTACAAACTCAATCAACCCCCATACATGCACATTTACTCAGTAGTGAATGTGGAGAATCTGAAACTCTATTAGCCTTCCATGTTGGATTAGGAGGAGGAGGATAAGGTCCTACCTACCATAGATAACTTAGCACCAGATGCTCAAGCATAGTTGGCAGAAGACATAGTTTTTAATAAGAAGTATAGAACTACAAGATAGGGGTATAATGACCTTTGGCAAATTGGATTGAAAGGATAAGTTCCAGGAAAAGCAAAATGGTACTCTAAGGAGAAGGTAGAGGAAAATTTTCCTCACCTCATTTAGTAAAGCTTCTGTAGACCAAAAGTCTCCCTAAATGGGTAGATATGATTTGTATTGGATCACTATATTATTTTTCATCTATCTTGATGCTTTTAGAGTGGAAACAATTAGAGGAATTAGTTTGCAGGGTCATTTTAGTGACATGTCCCAATTTGGAAAGTTTAGGTTGGGAATCATCTGAAATATTCCAGAGCCATTTGAGGCATAAAATGGCCTTTTGTACCTACTTAATTCTATGGATAAATATTTTGTATTCTACACTCTGAGGCTTTTCCAATAGTGCGTCAAACGCCTCAATTGGAGTTTGTATGTGAAATTTATGCCTCCCACAAGTTGACCTACTATGTTAACCACCATAGTACAAGTGGATGCCATGTTATCCTCTATTACTCACACATATGGGGCTATCCATGTATGGAATTTCAAGAAGATTCTAGAAGGTCCAAAAACTTATCACAATTGAGGGTTGAGTAAGTCAAAACCCTACCCCTAGATATCTATGAGGTGATGTTAAATACCAGTTTGCTAGGAGGAGAAGGGGTTTCACTATTTATCATTGTATTTGTTCCATAGTTGAGCAGAGCACCTAGGAGTGGTATTTTGAGAGCATAGCAGAGGAGGAGAGATCCTATAGCATCCATACATGACATAGTGTCAAAGGAAACTCCAAAGAGAGTGTCTCTTTCTTTATACTTTCATTTGAAGAAAAAATAACAAAGTGGCCTCACCTTCTAGCTGGGTTTTCTCCCGTATTGGGTTTCCCAGGTTATATCTTGTGTTTATTTTTGGATGGTGTGTGATTATTTATTTATGTTCTTTATTTTTCTCATTTTATCTATTTCATACATTTAAGAAAAAAAATAGTAATTAAATAATTTGAGATCTAAAGGAAATTAACATTAATAGTAAATATTTCAGTATTTTTATTAGATTTGTTTTGATGAACTCTCCAGTGGAATATCTATGGTAGTTTTCAAATCACAAGAGGATTTTTAATTCATTGTATATAGTCATTATGACAAATAATGTATAATTCATTATGCTATAGCATATGACACAGAGCTATGCTCATAGGTTGGTTATTGTGTGGTGATTGAATCCTTCACCCATCCTATGAGTAGAACTTGTTTTCCTTGGTGAGGGAAAAAATCTACTCAATAGTTGTTAGGTTGTTTTTCGACTATGGAAGGCAAGTATTTTGACTATGTCAACACCTACACATTTTTTTATGTGACTAACATTGCAACATAACCAACTATCTTGGATACAAAATAACCAACTATCATGGATTATTTTTATGGGCCAATGAGAACTAAACCTTATGAGAGAGAAATTGTGACTAATTTGACTCTTAGTCTTTGCACTATAATACTTTTCATATATAATATGTACCCTAAAATACCTACAAACTCACAAGAAACGATTTTATATCGTGATATTGTAAACAAAGAAATGTGGGTAACAAATGACAATAAATGATTTTATATCTTGATATTGTAAACAAATAAATATGGGTAACAATTAGTTGTGATATTGATAACTATTTCAAGATAAATGCCTCCAATATATAATTTCCATACATGAAGAAATATCTTCGTGATTAATGAAGACTAAGTGATTAATGAAGAAATTTCAAAAGGCATGAAGTAATACCTTTGAAACATTTATATTTCTTTCAAAATGTCCATTTTGAAGAATTAATGAGAGTGGTTGGAATGAAACATTTGTAAAGGAGTGTTCTTGGGTTCTAAAACCAACGAGGACAATATTTTTGGGGAGAAAAGGAGTTATAAAGGTTTCTTCTGAATAAGGGAATTACATGATTTACAAAATTTGTAACGAGGATATAGGGGGGATTTAACTTTTGTAATTATGTGGAATTATTTAAATTTGCTTCAAGAGTGTGGTTATAAGGAGGATGATACTCTTTAAATAAAATTTAAGTTTTATTCTTGTTCTATAATTCAAACGAAATTGAATAAGGGGTTCTAAGGAACTGTGTATGAGTGTCTCATGGTGCTTTCTTTGCCTTATGATTGTAGTTGCGCATTTTTCTACTTATCTTGTTTTGACCAAATAAAATAAAATAACCACATGAACAAAGTTGGTATGTAAAGAAGGTAGCTCATATAAAGAAGGAAGGGTGAGGGAAAAAATCATTTGTAGTTGAAGATAAACAATTTACACTTCACAAATCAACACATAATTTCATTTGGAAGTATTTGATGTGAACGATCACTTCCAATAGCTCTTTTGTAAGTCTTTGGAAGTCTTTGGAAGTATTTTGTGTCAAATGTTACTATAATCCTATAGTTTGGAGTTTTTTGAAGCCTGTACTCTCTCTTTGAGTCTTTTGGAATATTCAGTGGAGTTGCAAGAGTCCCATTATTTAGGGAATTTTTCTATAGGGTCCATTGAATTGTGTATATGAACCTTCCTAAAATTTGAACAAGGAAGCCTTGTAAACGTTTTTTCAGAGGTCAAAGGTCTTAAAATGCTTACTAAAACCGACTTGAGATTGAATAAGTGGATGCATAAAAGGGTCATTTCTCGAGTCTAAAAGGAATTTTTTGTAAAACCTGCCTAAAATTGAGTAAGGGAGTTCAAAAATGGGTCTTAGCAGTTGCACTATCATTGAAGGAAAAACCAATTGCACTACCTTGGAAGGAAAAAATAGTTTCACTACCTTTTAGAAGGAGGTAAAATTGGTAGTTTGCAATCACAAAGAAGAGAAGGATATGATCGAGTTGTTTTGCATCAATACCCACATGAAACAAAGTAAGGTATATTGCTTGTTTGATTCTAGTTCACAGTCAAATATGATCTCTTCACAATTGGTTGAGAATATTGACCTATAGAATCATGACCATTTGTAGCTATACCCCTTGAGTAAGTCAAGACATGGAACTGAGTGTTGATAAACAATGTAGGTTCAAGTGTTCTATCAACTGGAACTTTTTGGATGAGGTGGTAGCAAACATAGTTCCAATGGACGTGTGTGGAGTAATCTTGTGAATACCATACTTGTATGTGAGAGATGCCATATTTAGGAGGAGATAAAATTTGTATCAAATTGTCAAGGATGGGAAGACATTTTCCATAAATTCACACACGGATAAGTCCAAACTCCCTTTGATCAGTTCTCATTAGGCATTGAGAATCATCGACAGTAAAAAAAAAAACTTATTAATTTTTAGAGAAGGGAAGTAAAAAGGAGAAGGTAGCAGAGTGGAGATGAAGGAATCCTTGGAAGGATGTAGGGGAAAGCAATGCTAGTAACTATGACAAATGATCAAAGTCTGTAAGAAGGTGTTTCAATAACATAAGGGGTTGCCATCCAATAGGGAGGTTGAGCATGAGATTCAATTGTTACCAGATTCTCCATTACAAACATTGGGCTATATAGGTAGTCTTTCATAAAAGTAGATAAAGTGAAGAAACAATTGTAATAGTTATTGGAGAAGGGAATCATCATGCCTAGTACATCACCATGTAGTTCACCCATCATAATGGTACCCAAGAAGGATCAAAGTTAGAGAATGTGCATTGACTGATGTTCCCTAAACAAAATGACCATGAAGAATAGATATCCACTACCAAGGATTAATGACTTGTTGGATCAAAGACAACAAGCCAAGTTATTTACCAATTTAGACCTCAAATCAAGTTACCATCAAGTAAGAATCAAAGCAAAATATGGGTGGAAGACAACTTTCAAAATGAGGCAAGCTTTGTATGAGTGGTTAGTAATGCCTTAAAGTTTATGTAATGCAGCTATAATTTTCATGCAATTAATGATTGATGTGATGTGTCCATCTATTGACTCATTTATAATAATATATCTAGATGGTATACTAATATTCAAAAAAAGTTGGCAAGAGCACATCTTTAAAATGACGCAAGTACTAGAGACACTAAAGAAGAATCAACTAATTGCAAATATGAATAAATGTGAGTTCGGGAAAGAGTACTTGATCTATCTCGAACATATGATCGGTGGAGGGGAGATAAGGGTGGATCCAAACAAGATTAAAACCACCAACCAGTGGCCTATTCCCATCATCTTGGCTCAGAAGTTGCATGGGAGAAACTCAATACTTGATCAAGTTCATAGAAAAATTTCAGCAATAACAACACCATTACACAGTATGACCACCAAGGGAAAGATTTTTCATTCGGGCAAGCCACAATAGCAAGAACTTGAAGACTTGATTACATGCCCAATTTACAATGGTCATTTGAAATATAGATAGATGAAAATGGATTTTCATTAGAGGCAATGCTTATGCAAGGAGGAAGACCAGTGTGTAATGATTCAAACTTGTTTCATGGACGAGTGTTGGACTACCCCACATATGATAAAGAACTCTTTTATATTGTGCAAGTGGTGAAGAAGTGGATGCATTACCTCCTAGGAAATGAGACCATCATACAGGTCGATCTTCAACCCCTTTAGTACCTGCAAAGTTAAAGTAAAATGAAACAAGTGAGGCATTACAAATGGTTGAGATTCCTACAATAGTTCCATCTTCTGATTAGGTACAAGAAAGGAGCTAAAAACAAGCCCGCTAACATGTTTTCATGACCCCCATTGAAGAAGATTACAAAATTTGTTGTGCTAATGAAACTTAAGCCTTTCACTCATGATTTGTTAAGTGAATATTATTAAGAAGATGAATATTTTAGAGGTACATACTAGCAGCTAAAGGAGATATCAGTTGTCATCATGGAAGGAAAAAAATACCACCTCTATACGGAGCTACTATACAAGCTAGACAAAGTGTGAATACCATAGGAAAAATAGATTCAGTTGATGAGAGAAGCTCACGCTTTGAGGGTAGTCATACATTTTGGTGTGATGAAGACAATGGAAAACTTGTAGAGGTATGTGTATTGACCAAATATGTACAAGAAAGTGGTAATATTTTTTAGGGGTTGTTTTCTATGTAGCACTAGAAATCCAAGCAATAGGAAGCTCAAACTATACATGCCACTACTAGTACCAAACAAACCTTCAAAGAGAATCTACATGGAATTTGTTGGAGGTTTACCTTTACCCATGTCCCGAAGAAGCCATGACTACTTGTTTGTCATTAGGGAATACTTCAGTAAGATGTTGGTGCACATGCATAATTTTCCCTCACATGCATACTCATTTTCTCTCTCGTGGATAGTTATCTCTCTCCTAGAGCACACTTGAGCTTCATCATATGTAATACCATCAGAAAATATGATGGGTTTCCAAAACCATGGGCTCATAAACTACCATTGGAAAATTCCAATTTTATCTTAAGTAAATTCCACCTGATAAGAGCGCTTCATTCCTTAATTCTAGGGTCAAATCCTATTTTCTAGGAGCTAGAGGGATTATTTCTTTCCTCTATTGTATGGACAATTCCTATTTTCTAGGAATAAGTGCATACTTGCATGAGTAGACCTTATTTTGCATGCATGAACTAGTTTTCTCCACTTTGCATGCATGAACTAGTTTACTCCACTTGGCTAGTAAAATCCAATTTAACTCCCTCATGAAAGCGCGTTGGATAATTAAGGCATGTTCTCTCATGCTTTGCATGTAGTTAAGCCTAGCATAGTTGCATGACTAATTCTTATATATTGCAGTCAATTGCATTGTTTTGAAATAATTATTCATTCATCCTTGGATCCATTATCATTCTTTCAAAGGTTAATGAGAATTACATTGCTCCTGTGATTCTTCTTCTCTTCTATTCTCTCAACTTAGTTGCATTGCTTCTCTGTTCTCTCAAATTAGTTGCATTTCTTCTCAATTAGATTCTAGATCCTCTTGTAGGTTGATCAACCCAATCTTACATAATTTGTGTGTGCTCATTCCATGCAAGAAGACTATCACTGGAAGAGAATCACCTGAGTTATTCTTCATTCAATTAACATGTTTGGGTACTTTTTGGATTGCCAAGCTCATGGATCATATATGATAGAGATAGTAGGTTTTTTAGAAGATTTTGGACAAGGCTTTTGGAGAAGATGGATACCAAACTAAGGTATTCCACTACATTTCATTCCTAGACCTACCAACAAATGGAAGTTGTCAACCAAACATTAGTACAATTGTTGAGAGGACCTTGCAAAAGAAAGCATCCAAAGACTTGGGATGTGTAGTTGGTGTACATTCAACACTCATACAATCAAGCGTTTCATTCATCCACCAACAAATAACCTTTCGAGACTTTCTTCGACTATTTACCTCCCCCACCATTTTACATTGTGTATGGACAATAGAGGGATCAAGATGAGGTGCAAGGATAAGAAGGGAAGGGAAGAAAATTTGTGGAAAGGATATGACAAATACATTTGAAAGTGTAGGAGTAACTTGAGAGAAGCCAATAGAAGTATAAATATAGACATGACCAACATAGAGAAAATCATAAGTTCTGCATTAGAGACAAGGTGTGGCTTTACCTATGCAATGAACACATGCAAGGAATAGCGATGAAACTCAAGCCCCTTAGATATATTCCATTTGACATATGTGAACAAGTGAATTAGAATGTCTTTAGATTGAGAGTCCCTCCTTATATTGAAATTAGTTTGGTGGTGAATGTTGAGGATATGAAGTTGTTTGAGACTTCCATGCTGGATGGAGAAGAATATCATCAAGTTCTCCCTGCCATTGAAGACTTTGCACTGCATTCTCTTGAAGAGTTGGAGGAGGATACCATTATGCATAGGAAGGAATGGGTAACTCTTAGAGGATAGCAAGAGATTTGGTAGATTAATGTCAAAATAGAAACTCCAAGGAAAACAAAATGGTTTGAGAGGAACCAAGTTGAAATAAATTTTCCTCATTTGTACTTGGAATCTTTTGGGGATCAAAAGCCTCTCAATGAAAAGGTGTGATCCGAATTAGATCCACAAGAAAACAATTAGCTATTGGCTTAGATGTTTTGAAGGCTCGACAAATAAACAAGTTTGGCAACAGATGCACGGATCGTGACTATTGATGACGTAGGAGACCTAGTTGATGGCATGAAAGGCCCCATGCCATCTTCACTGGTGTCCACACCCCTTTATTTAATATTGTGTTCCCAATATAAACATGGGAAAAATGTCAAAAATCTAATACCTTACCATCTCCAACTAACCCATAAAAGACAAACATGTCAAAAATGATATTTGAACATAAATGGGAGAGAACGTTTACTCTTACCCACCCAAGCCAGACAAAATTTACTATTTATAATTATAATCCCAAAGTTTTAAAAATTCATTTTTACATTAAAAAAATGGATTTTCTAAAGGTTCTACTTTTGACCTTTTCATTGGAAACATGATATAAAACATAACAAAAAAACAATTTTTTGTTATTTATATTGCATTTTTGAATTCATAAATGGATCCAGCTTGTTGTAAAAACCCTTGAAGTACTCGCATTACATAGATTTAACCACTCAAATCTTCATTTCAACAATTTGTTTTGCCAAAATTTAGACAAAAGTAAACAAAAAATTATAAAAAAAAATCAAAACTTATAACTTTTAAACTATTGCTTAAAAAAATATCTTCCTTTGAGTTTTGCGATCTCTTCCTTAGTAAGGGGCTAATGAAGTTATCTCTTGCATGCACACCGCGTGAATGGTGGATTGACTATTGAACGAGGACACTTCATTTTTATGTGGTGAACGCTTTCATGTGCACTGCATGAATGGCAGATTGACTATTGACTCCTTGGACACTTTGTTTTCATGTGGTGAGCACTTTTGGGTCCATCGTGTGAATGGTCGATTGAATTCATCATTTAAAATTTAGATAAGTGGGGCCACCATGTGACTAGAGTTATTATTATTTCATTGTACGAAGGTAATAAGTAGTGTTAGGTGGTAATTGTGTTGAGAGGTGTATTCTACAACCCAGTGGGAGGGAGATCACCCAAAGTAAGGGGACATCCTAATGATTGGGATAATCTAAATGAAGCACATGGGGGAGCTTATAACCAGATTCATAAAAATTTAGAAGGAAAACACTGTCTTTTTGCAGTTCATGACGTGTGGGACAGATATGCCTAGGAGGATATTGTTTTTCCATCCAAAATCCAAGACAAGGTTGTTGTGATAACCTGTGACGAAAAAGTTGCAAAGGCTTTGGGAGATGGAGATCAAATTCTCCCCAAACATAGTTTATCAAAAGAAAATAGTTGGCAGTTGTTCTGCCTCCATGCCTTCCCAAATGGTTCACATCGTTGTCTAGAGGTGTTGGACAAGATATCCCACTGGGAATGGTGTTTCTGATTGAATGCGAGATTCCATCTCTAAAACTAGTCGTAGAGCTCTTTCTCAACACCTCTACAGAAGAAGAACATTTTTTGTATATAAAGAAGTTGGATGAAACCCATCATGACGCTGCGCTCATTAATGAGACATATCAAAAATGCATTAAGACCCAATATGATAAATCTGTCTGACCTCACATATTTGTAGAAGGAGATTGTTGGAGCAAGATTGTTTAGACCAGGGTCCTTCTCAAGTTACCAACAAAAGGCACCACATAGTCTAGAGCGTTGGCATTTTCATCTCCTCCGAAGAGAAGAAGTCTCACCCGAAGCGTTGCTGAGATGGAGAGATAGGGAAGGGTAGAAAGAAGAATACATAAGATCCATGGAGCTTTCGGAACTTACTTCGGTCCGTGCACAATTAGTAGTATCAAGTCAAAAAAATATAAATACACAAACCAGAACCTATTGGTATTACGAAAATTAGTTAACCATACGAGCAACAATTGTAACTCATAAGCTATATATGAAGACTGAAATACATGAGAAACAATGTAAAGACACATCAGATTCTGAAATTTAACCCTTCTTTATATCATCATTGAAGATCTTTCTTTCATTACAGACTCAACATTACATATTAAGTACAGTCCAGACTCTCGGCTCTAGCTCCTGACTTCTCAGCCAGTAGGTCATGTTCCTTATAGACTCTATTCTTCTTGGTTTACCACAAAACCTTAGGAAATGCCCTCGGACCTCTCCTGCTAGATCCTACTCAACCTGATAATATCATCTAATGACAAAAAATGAATGAGAGAAATCATCAACTGACTGAAAACAACCAACAACGACTAACCCCTTCTGCTACAAGTGCAGGTTATGTCTTTTTGTTCTGCTTGCACATATTCTTGTTATGTTGCAACTGTTTGTTGTTTAGCTGGTGTTGCGTTGGCTTCCACAATTGTTTTCTATTGTTATTCCTTCCAGCCTCTGATGGAGGTTGCATGACCAACACTTGCACAATTATTTTCTCAAAACAAAGGACCCAACAAGCTCTAACCACAACCCTTGACTCATCCTAGAGTCAAGCACTTGGTTCGTTCACATTCTCCAGGAGCAACTATTGATTTCCTTTATCTGGATTTTCCTCTTCTTTGAGCTCTTTTGTTTGTGTGTTTTCTTCCTTCACTTCTTCAAATGAAGGGCCCAATTTTGGAATGAGCTCTAATGCTCTGTGCTTTACTCTGTGAAATCTTTCAACTCTGTCTAGCCATTTCCGGGCAAGGAGTGATGCTTCGGCCAGGAATTGTTGGGTCATCTCTTTGTTGTACTCCTTTGGTTTGGGTGCAACCAACGAGTTCCATTCAGAGTCTGTTGTTGCGCCGACCTGGTGCATCTGTATATAGGCGGTTTGAATCACCGGTCGAAACTCGCGCAACTCTTTCTTGGCTATGGATTGTGCTTCGTAGAGGGAATTTAGTTCGTTGTCGGCTTATTGAATTTGATCGAACTTTTGCTGCTACTCCATGCGGTCCATTGTGACCGCAACTTCCTCGTTGAGCACCTAGATATTTGTGCGCACTTCCTCCAAGACTTGATTTTGTCGAGCAATGTTACCCATCCAATCATGGACTTCCTTAAAGATTCAGGTGCAATCCGTGGTCTGTTTGTGTAGTGCTGCTTAGGTATTGTTTCCTTGCAATATTGTCCTACGCATTTGTTCATGCAGCTACTGAGGCTGTTGTTTTGCTTCTTGTTGGACTTGTTGTAACTTTGCTTGTATCTTCTCTGTGCGTGTCACGAGATGTGTCCATGCCATTTGTATCATCTTGATTTGTTTCTCTGGTTCTGTTATCTCTCTGGATTTTGGTAAGTCGGGCACAACCTTTTGGATCTCGGGCCAGGCTTCTGTAAGTTTTTCCCGAACCTTTTTTAGTTTGCGCTGGGCTAGGATCCTGTCATTTTTTTCCTCTGTTCTACATGATTTTTCAACTAACCATTTATTTTGGGTGAGCTCGGTTGATCTCTCAGCATCCTTGATTCTTTTCTCTAGTTGGTCTATAGAGGCTTTGATTAGCCCAAATAATTGCGATGCTAGCCACTGTACCAGGTTTGTAGCTAGAGGAGCTGCATCAGTAGGTGCTCTCATCTATAGAGGAAGTCTATTGGCCGTTGAGTGGTATGAACGGGTTTATACCTCCTCCTATATATGTGGCACTGGCGTGATCCTCAATATTAGATATTTGGGTAGAAGCATCAGTACTTCTGCTCTAGTGATGCAGAGTTGCATCAATGTTGCACATTGCTAGGGGTTCTAGAGGACTTGTTCCATTTACGCACACGTGGTTTTTGTATCCTGTGCCATTGTTGAGTCTGATTCTTTGGGCACATCTGGTATCTCCATGTCCTCTGGTACTTATGCATAATGCCTGTTGGTCTCTTGGGCCTCCTCACCCTTAGGTGGTGAGGTGATTTGTTGGTCACGGTCAACATCCAATGCTTTTGTTCTTCTGGCAGCTTCGTCCTGTGCTGATAACTTATGTTGTTGTTCCTGGGTGCTTGGGTTCGGAACATCTAGTATCGTACTTTTCTCCAGGGCTTTGGGGTTGGGGTTGGAAATTTCTAAGTTGGGCTTGAGGAATTCACTAGTTTTCTATGGTGTTTGTCACCCCTCTTTTTCTAGGTGGTCAAGCTGCATCAGCTCTGAATTTGTGGTCTGATGTGGGGTAGCGCTGAGGAGATTTGGTAGTTGGAGGGGTGGTGGAGTCTGCTCAATGATGGGTGTGGATAGGGATGCTTCAGGCTCTGGGTCATATTGGATATCAATGATAGGGGTGATTCTAGTCATGGCACGGGTGCGAGGAGCGATAGATGCAAGGGGTTGTGGGTTTAGGGGTTTGTACGGCGGGACCCCCATTCTCTTCTTATTTTGTAATGGTTTGGTCCTAAACACAACACCCAAGATGTGGTTAACTTGCACTCCTGATAACACGACATTGTCTGGCAGCTTACGACGGGTCACTTTTTCCTTCTGCACCAACATCTGTTCCTCTTCCTCCTTCTCAGATTCGGTCTGTATCGACGCATCTAGCTTCTTCTATTCAGGGCTTGAGCTCGGCCCTTCTCCTGCTTCCTTGTCTTTCTTCTTGAGAAGCTTGGCTAGTAGGATATAAAGAATGCCTAATTTTCATGGGCTGCATTTAACTCCTGGCCATGACATGACCTCCTTGTCAAAATCTTCTTCATCTAGATAAAAAGGTAGCATCCGTGTGTGAAAACATTCCCGGCTAGCATGCCTCGGCCAGATGAATGTATTGTGTCATTTCATGCCGAATGCAATCATCCTTGTGTTATTATTGAGGATCTCCTGTGGGATGTGTGGCCTCTGTGTTTCATCGATCATAGCATTATACCTTTTGGAAAATGTTGCGTTGTTGAGCGTTGTGTTTTCTGAGTCTGGTCTGGACTGCCATGGCTCAAACATGTTCGCCAGATGCCCTTTGTCTGGTATTGCCAGTTGTCGGCCCACCAATGAATTCCACTTAAGAATTGTGAATGCCACAAGTAGGTATCCATAGGTAAATGTGCCTCCTTTCTCTTGTGCCTCCTCACAAGCTACGAGTAGTTCCTCCAACAGTAAACTACACCAGTTGAATACTTCTCCCTGACTACAAAAATCGGCAACATATAGCACATCCAAGGTGCATTCTCTGTTATAGTAGCACCTCATAACCTTGTTGGCTATGACATAGTAGCTAGTCTGGACTGGTTCAGGTAATATTGGCTCATTGACTGCTACGCGTCTGCCTCGTTTGGTGTTAAACTTCTCGCACAGGTTGAGTTTGTCTTTCTTCTTCCCATGCTTATCAGGTCCCTGAAATCCTTTTGACACATCCTTGCCTTTGGAGGATAGTCCAGTAAGCTATTGGATTTCCCGTGCATGGATTGGGTAGCGCTTATCCAACCATGGGCTTCGGTCGTGCACTCTGCTTATCAAAAAATTTGTGCAGCGCATAATGTCGCCTATGGTGCCGAAGACTAGTAAGTTTCTGAGGTTCATGATAGTGGAGTTAAACAAATTAATGAACTCATTTTTCGGTATAAATTGTATATCTCCAGTTCCATCCAAGATTAACTCCCAAAATCCATCTGGGTGCATCTGTGGGAACAAGTTGAATCTGTGAGGTCAAGGTCGAGCAGCTTGACATGCTCTATCTTCCCTTTGAGCTCTCCTATGATCTCAACCTGGGGGTCGTAGATCTCGTTTGGTACTGCTTCTTTCATCATGGTGCTTCGGCTTGCTATAGCTCTTGGCATTCACACATCTATGGTAGATAAATCTAGGCTATGTCTTCGACTTTTGTAGAGGTCTCTACTCGTTCATAGTGCTGTGTGTGGAATTGGCTATGCTCTACTTTAGAAACAATACATTCCCAACTGAATTCTAAGAGTCTTTTGTCTGGATTTAACGGGTAAGTTTAACAATAAATCCTCCTGATCATGACTGTATGGATGCAATAGGGTGTGAGTTGTCTGAAGGGACGGTTAAATCAAGGGAAATCCGATTGGGTGATCTGAGTATTTACTCGTTTGAGTGGAATAGGGACGTGGTCGAATTGAGACCTTTCGACTTGACGGGTGGGTGTCTCGATGCAAAGCCCGATGGAATATTGGTATAATGCGGCTTTATGTCTTAATGGGTGACAATCGGGGTGTCAGACTGGTGATAAATATTGTGACTAGACTGGGTTTGCACAACCTTTAACTCTGATTAGACTTTGATTCAGGGCACCTTCAACCACAAGGGTGGTCCCCGTCATCCTTAGTAATGGATATTACTGGATTTTCTCATGTTTCAGGTTCTACACTGATGAGTCGTTAATTCTGTATCAACACTTAAACAAAACAGATAAACTATGTATTATGGCGCAACACTGCGCACATGGAGATTATTAACTGAATTTACAAAATTTTCAGAAAGAAAACAAAACTCAAATCTAACTATTGTACAAGCTCCATCAGTTTGGAGCGACTCCCATTCTTCTCAGTTTCGATATAGGTAGGGTTTTAGGCGAGCGTCATTCACCCATCCCAGTTGTAGCCTACCATCCATTTGCGCAAGTCGAACTTCTCCTGATGGTCGGATTTCCGCCACTATGAAGGGTCCCAACCAATGCATGCGCAGCTTGCCAGGGTGCATCTGGTATCGACTGTCATAGATTAGCACCTTGTCGCCTTGTGAAAATACCTTGGTCTTGATGTGTCGGTCATGCCAAGATTTTTGTCTTTCCTTTTCAACCGACTAATGGAAATCAGCTAAAAATATGTTTCGTCGAGTTCTTGTAACTCCGCAAGTCTCTGTGCCACTGATTCTTTGTCTGTCATACATGTGGCTTGTGCAATGTATAGAATTGGTGTGATGAAATCTGTGGGCACCACTGGCTCTTTTCCATAAACCAACTGGACGGTGTATATCTATGGAGTTTATTTTTAGTTGTCTTGTATTCCCATAATACCACTAGAACTCTCTCATCCCAGTCTTCTCGGTTTGTGCAACAGACCTTTGTTAGTCCCTTTTCCAAGATTTTCTTGAAGGCTTCAACTGTTTCGTTGGCTTGTGGGTGATATGGACTGCTCTTGTGATGCTGAATCAAAAATTCAGTAGTAAGTGTTAGTATAGTGTTGCTAACAAAGTGAGCTCCCTGATCGCTGGTTAGGCTCCTTGGACATCCAAAGCAGGTAATGATATTCTCGAAAATGAACCTAGCAGCCATATCCGTTGAACATTCCTGTACCACTTTTGCTTCGGCCCAACGAGTGAGGTAGTCGATTGCGGTAATGATGTACCTTGAAGTCAACTGCCCATTTCTCAAATGCTTGTAGATCTCTAACTGGTTGAAGTGGTAATTCATCTCGGCGTGACGGTTTTCCCACCCGTTGACAAATGTTGCATGATCTAGCATATGATTTTGCATCCTTGAAAATTGTTGCCCACCAAAGTACTGCCTATAGAACTTTCTGTGTCGTTTCTTTTCCTCCTATGTGTCCTCCTACAGTTCCATTATGGCATTCCCAGAGTATATCTTGCTTTTCATGATCTAGGACACAGTGCCTGAGGATATTGTCTAGTCCTAGTTTATACAGTTGCCTGGCGATCAGCTGGTAATCTATTGTTTTGATGACCATATGGAGTTTATGAGTTGCGGAATATGTTTCAGGGAAGACCCCTGTGTTGAGGAAGGTTGTTATGTCCTCCAAGTATTCTGGAATTGCCTCAATCCTAAACAAATGTGCATCTGGGAGCTGATCATCGATTGCTCCATTACTTTCTCATGACTCTTGTCTGGATAGATGGTCGGGTCTGACATTGCATCATCCTGGTTTGATGATGACTTCAAAAGAAAAATCACGAAATAACAACAATCATCTGCAAATTCTTCCTTCCAGCACAGGTTTGTTAACTAGGTATTTTAATGTTGAATGATCAGAAAAGAATTTGAAATGAGATCCTAACAGATCATGTCTAAAATTTTGTAAGGCATAGATCATTGCTAAGCCTTCCCATTCAATCGTTGTATAGTTGTGCTCTTCTTGTGACAACTTCCAACTTGTGAAATATATGGGGTGATCCATAGCTCCATCTCCCAATTGCGTTAAAATAGCTCCTAAGGCAATTCCTGAAGCATGTACATGGACATGAAATTCTTTCTCCCAATTTGGAAATATCAGAATCGGTGTTGTGATTCATTTTTCCTTAAGTGTTTTGAATGCTTTGTCACACTCGGGAGTCCATCAGAATGTTTCAGCCTTTTTCAGGAGGTTTTCCAGAGGTGCAGTAATGTTGGCATATCTTCGAATGAATCGGCGATAGTACTCTGTGTGTCCAAATGTGGAGCGCACCTGTTTAGCGCTCGTGGGTGGAGGCATTTTCACAATGATCACTACTTTAGCTGGGTCTACTAATACTCCTTCTCAGCAGACTATGTGGCCCAACAAATTTTCGTGTGGCACATAGAAAATACACTTCTTGAGGTTTAGTGATATTTGCAACTCTCTACATCTGTCGAACATTAGCCTCGGTAGTGCTACATGTTCTTTGAGCAGGTTGTATATTGTCCAATCATCCATATAGAATTCTAAGAACTTGTGAATGAACTCTCTAAAGGTTGCTATCACGATCTTGGAGAAAACTGCAGGGGCGTTCTTTAGACCAAATGGCATTACATTGTATGCAAACGATCCCTATTCAATGATGAAGGTGGTTTTTCTCTTGTCCTCTTCAACAATCCTAACTTGTTGGTATCTTGAGAATCTGTCTGTAAATGAATATGCTTCCTTCCCCACAACTTGTTCTAGGACCTCATTGGTAAAGGGTGTTGGGAAAGGGTTGTGCACACACACAGAGTTGAGGCTCCTGTAGTCTACACATACTCTAATGTCTTCAATATCTTTCTTGTTTTGAATGACTATCGGGTTGACCCAGTCTACTTCTTCTACAGGAAAAATAAGACCGGCTTCTAGCATCTTATAAATCTCCTTTTTAACCTTTTCTTTTACTCTCGAGTTAAGACAGTATGGCCTATGTCTAACAGGCTTGGAACTAGGTTTTAGCTCAATATTCATTTCTCCCAAAACTCCTTTGATTCCTTTTAATTCTGAAAAAGTCTTCGGGAACAAATCTTAGTATTCTCGCAGTAAGGTCTGTATTTCTTGACTGGTTTTCTCATCCCAGTAGTCACCTACCAGGGCTATCTTGGGTTTCTCTTTGGTCCCTATATTGAGTCTCTGTAGTTTTAATGGGTGATTATAGGAACTATCGGTCTGGCTAGGTATGGTGTTTTGGATTTGTCTGTTTCTCTCAGTCTCTTTGATGCCTAGGTTTCTTAGTTCCTCTAATTCGTCTAGGCTTTCTGAGGCTTTGCTAATCTGATAGAATTCTATAGGCTTTCTGGTCACATGTAAATGGAGTTTGGTCTAAAATTACTGGGCATGCCTGGGACATACTACAAAGTCTGATCTCTTGTCATTATTGGCTGGGAAAAGAAGTTGTTTAATCTTTTGCAGGATTGGTTCAAGCTCAGGGTACTTACTTGTAAATGAGAAGTCTTTGCAAAATTGAGCTGCTAGTGTTTACCAATCATTGGATTGTCTTCGGGTTTCCTCATGGATAAACCAAGCTTTCAAAATTGGGCCTAGGGAATGGGGAAATACCTGAACCCAGAAGAGGGAGGGTATCTCTGCAACCTGCCATTGTGCCACACATTGTTCGATGTGTATTCTTAGGTCCGATTCTCCGATGAACAGTTGTGTGTCATGAGGTTCCATCTGTATCTCTGTTTTTAGTTGTTCCTTATTCTCGAACCTGTATTTGAGAGCTTGCTCCACCTCATTCCAAGTTTTAAGTGTAGTTTTGTGTGTAGCCCACCATATGGCGGGGTTGTCCTGGAAAGCAATATCTAGTATCGAGATGTGTTGATCCTCTCTCACGTTCTCTTCCATGCTCTGTAAGAATTTGCCTAGGTCTCAGGTGTCATCATATACTGGGTGTTCTCTGACTTTAGTCTCGACCCATTTGGTCATTCTAAAAGTTGCGCATATTATTGAGAATTGTTCATGCGAACTTTGTTGCCAGCTATCAAAATCCAATTCTGAGTCTTCATCTGCTGATTATATGCTTCTACAGCTTACTGATCCATCTGTAGTAGGGTTTATGTAATCATTTCTTGTCCCGACTGTTATGGTGTACAACTGGTCTAGGTCTTCTCCTTCTATATTATTTTCTGTTAGTTCTGTGTACCTGGGTCCTATGTATGGATCCAAAGATTGAACTACCTTGATTCCCACAGCCTCAAAAGTCATGGTGTATTTATTTAAGTCAATTGTTGCATAGTTGTCGTAGGCCCAATCGATGCCAAGTAGAGCAGGATAGGGGTCCTTGTCTCCCATAATCTCAATGAATTCAAAGTTAGCCACTTTTTTTACTCCTGCTACATCGATTTCCATGTTCTCCAGTCTTCCTATGGGAAAGATACAATATTGGTTTTCCATTCTTATTTTAATTGGGGAGTATGTCAATCTTGGTTTCCCTAGGGCTTCCCAGGTTTTCTTGGGTAGAATGTTCACATCTGATCCTATCTCTAGCATGACGTCCTTAATTTCAAAGTCATCTAACTACGCTATCAGTCAAAATTCTTTTCTAGTTCTTACTTTTCTTCATTGCACCCTCTGAGTACTCCTCTAAGGGAGGTTATCCCTAATCCTTGTTTTTGAGTTTCCTTCATTCCCTAAGACTAGGTAAAACAGATTGCGCAAATTCTCTGTCAGTTGATCATTCCCCAGAATGTCAGAGAATAATTGAAACCAAAGGTCAACTTCATTTTGATGTTGTTCAGGTTGTCTTGGTATGCCTATAGGGTTTCTGGGTGTAGGGGGTGACATAGGTACTTGTGCTACCTTAGGGTATACAACTAGCCGAGGGGCTTATCTTGCGTCTCACAACTAGGAATACTCTGGAAGACTTCTATGGAATCCTTAAAGAAAAGTTTTTGTTTTAGGAGGTTGTATCTGTCTCCCTTAGGTGCTACCTTCTGAATCTGTGGTAGATCATTAGCATCAGCTCCTGTCCTCGCGCCTCCTCGAGTGATGATGTTGAGATTTGGCAATTGTCCTTTAGAGATCCTCTTGATCTCTGAACTAACAAGGTTAGTTCCCCTTTGCCTTACCCTGTCTTCCCATTTTGCAATTATCTCTAGGCAGACTTCAGTTGCGTGTCCATTGGTTCTGCAATGGGAACACCATGGTCGCCTTGGGTGAGGACAGTCTCTAGCCAGGTGACCATGTTCATCACAGTTATAACATTTTCTCGGTCCTCTTCCGCTAGTTCTTCCTCCTCTGAATTCTCCGCCAGATCCACCTCCTCGGCCTCGTTCTAGTCCTTGAGGGTTTTTGTTTACCATGAATGTTGTTCGGTCCAGCCTGTTTGCCAGTGCATCCAACATCCTACATTGGTTGGTAGTGTGTGTGGTTGATGCACAGAACTCACAATGGACTGTGTTTGGTACCATCGAATATTTATGCATGATGGGGCACTCTCTTAGTCCATGCCCATGGTTTTAGTAGATCTTACAATACTCCGTCGTCGGTGCTGCTTGGCCTCCTGGGAACGCGTGATATGGGGCAGGATGGTGAAATGGTGGGTTCGTTGATACTTACGCAACTCCTCCTATGGGTCCTAGTTGGGTTGCCATCAGGTTCTGGGGAGGTCCCATCCCTCTCCCTCATGGGCAGTCGGTTTCTAAATGACCTTCCATATAGCATCCATTGCACCAAACCTATGGTTGTCCTGGTCTTGGTATCGTCAGTTCTTGAATCTTTTTTGTAAGGGCTGATATCTTCCCTTGTAGTTGCGCTAGGTCTACATCTACTAGGGGTTGAGTTACTCTCAATCTTCCAGGGTATCCCGCCATGGCTTCAATCTTCATCGATTGTTCCAAGGCGTCTGTCAACGTGGCTATCTGTTGTTGTGTTAGAGGAATCCGAGTCAAAGGTAGTAGCCCCTGAATATACCATTCCCTTTGATGTTCTTCGTGGGTTGGGTGTGCCAACCTCCCTATGGCATATTTGAACTTCTAGTTGTATTCTCGGGCTGATTCACCTTCTCTCTATTAGATTTCACACAGCTCAGACATAGCCTGTTGTTCTGACTGGGGTAGTTTGAACTCTGTTATAAACCTTGTACGTACCTTGCGTCCCTGGCACTCCTGGTTCAATGATCTTCATGTACCATTTGAGAGCGCAACCTCTCAGGGTAGTCTAGAATTCAACCAATTTGTTTGCATCTAGTGTCCCTCTGGATATTCAGATGGATTCACACAAGAACCAGTGTTGTTCAACATCTTCATCTCCCTTGCCCTGAAATTCTGTGTATCGGGCAATCGATCCTCCTACATGGTTGGCCATTGTTGATCCTTTTGTTCATATCAATGTGAACCTTAACGATCCTACTTGCGATCTATGAGGGGATCCCAATATCCTCCCTGTACTCGTACTTCCTGGTTGTGACTGGCTAACTAATTGTACTGAAACAAAACTTATGTGAGAAGGTAGTATAGAACTTACTGCTTCTATTGAGGGCACTTGGGGTATGGGTGATTTGAGGTTGGTGTTGCTGGCTTCGGGGTGGATTTCTTTGATTTGGGGGGTCTCGTTAGCTTCCACTGGGACAATCTCTTTGGTCAGATTCCCGATATCTCCTGTTATCGGGGTTGAATATTCTCTTCCTCCTTCAAGATTCATGTTGGTTTCCTCCTCTATTATATCTGCGCTTCCTCCTTCTCGTCTCGCCTCCTGGGGAATTCTCTCCCTCCTTGCTTCCCTCTCGCTTAACCTTTGACTGGAAAGTCGTTCCTATCTTCTCATCCTCTACAATTCTTCCACCTGTCTTTCTTCTATTTCTCCTGATCCTCCTTCTTTCGTCAACTTTTCGGATTGTCTTGCGGCTTTCTTGATCTTGCCATGCCACCACTTCTCAACTATGGCGGCTCTCTTCAAGGCTCACTCATCTCTTGAATCCATTTCTTTTTGTTTTCCCCCCATTTGTCAAGGAATCCTTCCTGTCTCTATATTCCATGACTCTCACCCCGTCTCACCCTACCCCAAGTGAGGGTGTTTATGCTGCCATCTCGGTCGGGGACATAATCAAAATCCCTTTGTCCACCAAGAAAACTTTAATCCACAGGGGGATCTCTCTTACAAGGCTTCCCCTTGCGCCTTTCTTGAAAATTTCCTCTGCTCGCGAGAAAGACTGGTGGTTCTCAGCTGCAAATTCAATTATGTATCCTTCTATCATGGTGGTAACCCAGAAATCTATAGCCCTCGTGAATGGACAGTTTAGCCTATGAAGTGTTGCTAAATTTTCGGTATCCTAGGTATAGATCTTCTTGATCCGTCCATGGAACTCTAGAGCTTCCTGGAGTCTCTAGATCCAATGAAAAAATTCTTCTGGGAATTTAACCCAGAAAATTTTGTACTGGTCGATTGATATTTTTGAGTAACAGATCACTTCCCGAGTGACTCCCACTGATTTTCTTCTTAGTTTTGCTTCTTTCCATATGAAGGCATTACAGTTTCTTTCCCACCATTGATCGATGCTAGATCTATGGATCGGCGTAAGAATTCTTCCTACAAGTTCCCTTTTAATTCAAGTCCCGACAACGAAACCATTTTGTTGGAGCGAGATTGTTTAGACCAAGGTCCTTCTCAAGTTACCAATAAAAGGCACTGCGTAGTCTACAGCGCTGGAATTTTCATCTCCTCCAAAGAGAAGAAGTCTCACCCGAAGCGTTGTTGAGACAGAGAGATAGGGAAGGGTAGGAAGAAGACTACCAAAGATCCATGGATCTTTTGGAACTTACTTCGGTCTGTGTGCAATCAATAGTATCAGATCAGAAACATCTAAATACACAAACCAGAACCTACTGGTATTATGAGCATCAGTTAACCATAAGAGTAGCAACTGTAACTAAAAATTTATATATGAAGACTGAAATACATGAGAAAAAATGTAAAGACACATCAGATTCTGAAATTTAACCCTTCTTTATATCATCATTAAAGATCTTTCTTTCATTACAGACTCAACATTACATAGAAAGTATAGTCCAGACTCTCAGTTGTGGCTCCTGACTTCTCAGCCAGTAGGTCATGTTCTTTACAGACTCTATTCTTCTTGGCTTACCACAAAACATTAGGCAATGCCCTCGAACCTCTCCTACTAGATCCTACTCAACCTGATAATATCAGCTAATGACAAAAAATGAATGAGCGAACTCATCAACTGACTGAAAACAACCAACAATGACTAACCCCTTCCGCTACAAGTGCGGGTTATGTCCTTTTGTTCTTCTTTCACATCTTCTTGTTATGTTGCAATTGTTTGTTGTTTAGATGGTGTTGTGTTGTCTTTCACAACTATTTTTTGTTGTTCTTCCTTCTGAGCTCTAATGGAGGTTGTGCGACCAACACTTGCACAATTATTTTCTCAAAACGAAGGGCCCATCAAAGATATGGTCTTGTTCTATGACCAAGACCATGTTAAACTTGGAGCAGATAAATTAGAGCCTATGTGGTATCAAACTTACATCAATAAATGTGTGCTACAAATAGGTGCCTACAAGCTAATCAATTATGATGGAATCCCTCTCAGTGAGCCTCTCAATGGGCTTTACCTCAAAAAATATTATGCCTAGAAAATATTTCATGTATGCTTTGTACATTACTGTACCATATGTTTTGGTTTGGTGTGTTTTGGCTTTTGCGTGAACGAGTTTTTTTTCATCCTTAGCTGCTTATACCCTGCTTTGTGCTTGAATGCACAGATGTCAGCATCTTTACCTATGAATTTTGGATTTACGGATGGCGCTAGCCGACATACCTAAAACTTAACTTTTGCATCTTGGACCATTTACTATTTTGGCGAGTTGGTAAGCTCAAGAGGGACCTGTCTTGGACCTGCAACCAATAACATTGCATAATATCACTCCATTATCAGAATTTTGACTAAGGCCGCCTCTCTTGACATGTCTCAAATAATCATTAGCCTTGATTCCCAACTTTTGGTTTGTCAACTTAATCGCATTTATACCATACAAAATCCAATATTACTATGTCTCTACTTGAGGGTTCGTCGTCTCGAAATATTTTTTACTTACGTAGAATACCAACACATACCAAGAGAACTTAATGTCATTACAAATTCATTATCAAATTACATGTTGGATTGGCATCTCACACATAGATTAACATTCAAGATCCTAAAGCATAAACATAAAATATAAAAACATCACATCATTTAAAATAAGAAGCTGAGACAAAACCCATATATATATATATATATGTGTGTGTGTGTGTGTGTGTATGTATGTATATAAGTAGCAAAAGTGTGTCATAATATCGTCCAAAAAGTACATAGGGGAAAAATGTGGGCTACTATGCTCGTACATCATCATAGTAAGACTACAAGAAACTCTACTCGTTTACATGTACTATGTTTTGCTCATGGTAGCACACCACTGCCCTGGATACTCACCGCAGCATATGAATAAGGCTCTCTAGTACACCCACTATGTGCCTCTATAGGTGTGAAGGAACATCTCATAATCTCATGGAAGGGAAACCCATAGTAAGCCCCCTGAGATTCCTTTCTTGCTCGTGAAGTCCTCCGGCTTTGCCACCTACCTCTGCCACTACCTGGGAACCACCCCATTGTCCAAATGGTGAAATCCGTGCTAGGCATACCATCCCTCTATCTACATGACGAAAAAAACACATGTTTATATCCCTCATTGTACCTCAAAATAAACACAAATATTATAAAAATAAAATATAAAAAAAACACTTTTTTTCAAGGTCACATTTTTTCAAATTTACCTGATGCATCCCACTATGCCCCTTTAGGGAGCACTAGATCTGCACTACCTCTGAAGTCCATCCTAGAATAAGGATAATATTATATCATCATGATATGCCTCCTCCACCATGCAAATAAATCGACAATGAAAGAAAATGATGAAGTCTTGTTCCCCAATCGAGGTGACAGACTAGTCCACCTCTCCATCTGAGGCTCGAATATTGGATGGTCGATCAAAGCAATACGTGGCTGCATCAAGGGTATTTGTTTGAGGAAGAATGATACCAAGAAATATCCATATCCAAACTATTTTTTCCTCCTTGATCTACGTCTAGAAATCTGATCTTTGACATTTGTTAAAAATCTTGCACACCAATTGAAGATCTTTGGCTCAAGACACTCAACCGCATATGCCATCTATGATTTGGAAGCCATATGAGGACTGTTTCTTCCTTCCATTTTGGTGATAATGAATAGGATATCTCGTAATGTAATATCTCTCACATCCTTAATGACAATCCTACCACTTTTCTTCTGGGATCCCAACATGCAGAACCATGCTATGTAGTCATTTGTCTTCAATGGCATGGTCCGGTGTCCGGATAAGACGATGGGTGCCCCTCTTCTAGAGAGCTGATCCAAAATTGGATCTCTAGACCAAAATGGGTACAGGAAGGCCTAAAAATAAAATTTATCAAAATGGATTCAAAACATATGTGTATGTAAGCCTTGTCGATACGAACCCAACACAAATTGAATGGGCTCAAACGGATGTCGTATGATCAAGATATCGCAATCTGTTCATTTTGTCAAACAAGTAAAAAAATGTTGACTGTGCAGTCCATATGGTGCCACGTGGAAGCTAACTATATAGTCTGTATGACCATACAACTGATGTGCCAGGTTACAATTGGTACAATTGGACCAGTCAAAGTGTGACACATGGCATAAGCTTACGTGGCATGTATAGTAGATGCGGACGTGGTAGACTCGTGGCTAGAAGATGGTTGAATCGTGCACTGACACGTGGCAGTACTGTTGGCATATGGTACGGTGCCACGTGGCCCAGTCTTGGGCTACCACATGGCACCCATTCATTGGATAAATTTTTTGGCAAATTTTTTTTTGGATCCCACCGGGTTCGAACCGCGGACCTCTGTGGACGCAGAGTCTTCTCAAAGGTCGGGCACCAGCCCACCTATACAGTGGTTCTTACCATTATATGTTTCCATATATATTTAAGTTTGAAATGTGGTTCAAAAAAGAAGATTAAGGGTTTCCCCCGACATGTGCATACGACCATACTCATGTAACCATACTCCAATCTATCGGCGCGTGCGGGATAACTGTTGGATAATCCCTCGATCCTGTGGGATACTGCATAAGACCCAGTGTATAACAATTTGAGCACGGAAGTTTCAGGGTTAACCCCGGTCGGTCGGGCTATCCTGTCGACCAAGGGTGTAACCATAGGCCTAAGACCAGGGGGGTAATGAATGGGCATGTGGAGCTTGTATCCCTCAACCATATGGCCTTTCACATATAACTAGGAGCCGAGATAGCGGGGAGCCAATGCGCTAGATCAGCGCTAGGGCCAAATGGAGGCTCCCACATGACCAGGGGTGAAAAAGATAAGGGGATGCACCTGTATATTTCCAAATGTGGTTTTTTAAACATTGTAATATGATTTTTAATGATTTATTCAACACTTTTTAGAGAGTTTTGGCCAATATTGGGGGATATTGGGCTCTTTTTGAGGCCAGATCTTGGGGGGAAGTTGGGAGATGGTTACCAAATTCAAGCCTATATAAACCAGAGGATCTTGAATCTATGGGGGAGGTTTAGAATAGGTACATGATAAATATTTTCCAAGTCAAATCCATTTTTATGCAGGGAAGCCATTGAGGAGAGCACCTTTGCGAGCCATTTCTAGGAGCTTCGCTTATCCGATTTCAATGATGTTAGTTTTTTTGGGTTCTAGAGATCTGGTAGAACAAGACCAGATCAATTTGTAATCCTTTTGGAACTATTATGATGTCCTTTTAAATATTTGAATAAAAACAAGAAATCCCCACCCAGTGAGACAAAGGCCCAAAGACGTAGGTGAGACTGTCGAACTCCGTTATCACTTTGGTGTTTTATGGTTTTTTTTATTCATGCTTATGTTCAGATATATATATTTCTTAATGGCTTCTATGTTTCCTCTTTAATTCTTCCCCATTCATCAGTTTCCTAAATGGTACTTTAACTCATGAAAAATAACTTAACCATTGTCGTTTAAAAGATCTTTTCGGATCATGTGGTATCAGAGCTAGTTGATGGTTGGTTTTTGAGTTTTCATGTTAACGAGGGAAAGGATGAATTGTGGTGAAGTCGAGCTTGTTGAAGAGAATCCATTGATTGGATTGAGAAAGATAACTTCTCACAGTGAGAAGATGGCATCGGAAGAGGGACTTTCTCATGATGAGAAAGAGTTTCGAAAAACTTTCTTCGCCATGCTGGAGATGATGAAGGTTCTATATGAGGATTACTTGGAATGAAAGAGACCGGTTCTAGGTGAATATTCAAAGGTCAAAAGTGAAGAAGGAGAGGATCCTCCTCAAATTCCTCCTTCACCTCCTTCTTGTCCATCAACTTCTTCTCCTTCTTCTTCAAGTTCAAGTTCTAAAAGCACCATAAGAAAACATGTCCATAAACATAAACATGATATGCCTATACTTAAGATTGATGTTAAATTTGAATTACCAATGTATGATGGTGAATTCAATGAAGAGAGACTCGATAATTGGGTCAGACAGATGGAGGTTTATTGCAGTGTGCAACAAATCAAGGATGAGGCCACTCAAATCAAGTTGGCATCACTTATACTTGCAGGCACAACACTCATCTGGTGGCCAAGCAAGTTTCAAAATGGCACACGACAAGTGGGTAATGTATTTCCATTATGGCAAGTTTTTGTTTCTACACTTATAAAGAAATTCTATCCTTTGGTTTATAAAGAGAAGGATTTAATTGAATGGAAAGCTTTTAAACTAAGAAAAAGACAAACAGTGAAAGAATACACAGATGGATTTCATTAAATGGCATTGACGTTAAATATTCCTTTACATACCCAACAAACTCTTATGAAGTATATAGGAGGTTTACCTGCACATATTCAGAACATTGTATTCATGTTTGGACCTGCTAATCTTGATGAGGTTTATGTTCAAGCGACATACATTGAAGCAGGAAAAACAGGGGTTGGTGTATCAGGGGATTCATCTTCAAGGAAAGATGAAAAAAGGAAGTGGAATGGCAAAAAGGAAAATTCAGTGGTGAGAAAGGAAGAGAAGCCCTCTTGCAAGCATTGCAAGAAAGAAGGGCATGATAAGGACCATTGTTGGAAATTGCATCCCGAGAAGAGACCGAAGTGGTTCAAAGAAAGGAAGGGAACTCAAACAGTTGCAACAATGACACGACCAATAGACTTGGGATCGGATTCAGGTGATGAATCAAAAGTCTCATTGGTTGGTTTGACAGGTAAAATTGGTGAAGGATATGATTCTAGAAGTAAATTGTTTCACATAAGGTTCATAATGAAGCATACTAAGGTCGACACATTGATAAATAGTGGATCTCAATCTAACTTGATTTCATAAGAATTGGTTAAAAAATTGGGATTAAACACTTAGATACATCATAAGCCTTACACACTTAAATGGATAAGAAACAATCATAAATTGCACATAACAAAGAAATGAACATTAAAATTTGCAATTTCATCTAAGTTTGTGGACGAGGTAACATGTGATGTGGTTCCACTCAATGAATGTGGAATGGTCTTAGGCAGTCCTTACTTGTATGATCGTAAAGCAATCTTCTACAAGGAAAAGAATCAATATCACTTAACCAAAGCAGGCAAAGAATATGTGGTTCATGCTCATCATTTAAAGGAAAATAAATCTCTTCAAACTATGGAACAATTAAGAAAGGTGGATCATGTAAGAAACACACCTATAATTGTTTCAAATCAAGTACTTGATCTTAAGAAAGAACATGAGATGATTGTAGAATGGAAGATCAATCACACTTTGCTTCAAGATAAGCTAATGTCGTGCAAATACTACAAACATATTAGCTCATTTGCAGTCATATTTCTGATGTTATTGTAACACCCTGTTTCCCCCAATCTGTAAATATAACTTTATTGGCTAGGAACTATGGCAAACTCAAAGTGTGAATGTTTGATTTGGGTGGACCTTTGTATAAAGGTCAATGAATGTAAATCCTGTTATTTTAATAGATAATGGAAACGTGTTGCATGACTGCTGAGAAGGGTAAGTGTTAAGAAATACCATGATTTCTAATGGAAAGGTGGTGGAGGGGACCCAGAATGGTTGCATTAACTTCCACTGAACCAACACCATGCTAGAATTAATTGCTCAAATCAAAACAAACCTCTGACCTGGGAATGAATTACAGTCAGACTGGTAGGTGGGAAGGCCTCCTCAAGCGTTAATGAGGGGATGGGGTAGACTGCCCATCTGTAAGGCTTCTAGACCTAACCAAGGACTAGATATTTGAGCCACACAATCTTGCTGAGCAAGGCAAGAAAAGAAGCAAGGTGTGGGAAGAGGGGACCAACGAAAAATGCAGAGATGAGAGCGAAAACTCTCGGGGTCCGAGGAAGGATTGAAAGCGAAAAACTAAGTTCTGATCACAGGGAATGGAGACTGAGTCAGTATAAGGAGAGTAACCTTCATCCTCATCTATTCCTGTATAGGGAGAAGGAGGGTAACCTTTGTCCCTAACTTTCGTTGAGATGGAAGTAAGAGATTGAATCTCAAAGCATCGTGGCCTAAGCTCGGGGGTGGCCAGTGATAAATCCATTGGGAGTGACTGAGCCTATGGTTGGGTGGAAACGAGCAACTCTCTCGGTAGTCGCATCATGCCTTATGGTTCTGATAAGTGTTTCTTTCATGCTTTGTGCTTCAACTAGAAATAATGAGTGCATGCTTATATTTATATGCCTGTAGATGGTCTCTATATTGAATGGTTTAGTTAAGAGTATGCATTCGTCCCTTGAGGAATTTTATATATGTTGATTTTCCTTATGCTCTAGTTTAATTCCTCAAGAATACTCTCCCTAGATAACTTCATCATCGTATTAGAGTCGAGTGAGTAATCATCGTATTAGAGTCGAGTGAGTAACCCCCCTGTTTTCGGAGGTTGAACCCCACAAACACTGCGAAGACAGAGTCTAATAAGCTCAGGAGAGGTAGTGCAGGTATGCACCGAGTCTCTACAAGGTGGGTAGAAACCAAAACCATATTAAGTCTTATAAGTTAAGGAATGAACTTAAGGAGTGCGCGGAAGAATGCTTCCAAGCATTACGTTCAAAAAAAAACAGGAGAGTGCAAAACTTTTAAGTCCTTCAGAGCCAACAAATCTCAGGAAGGATAGTGAGGTTCAAGTATCGAAAGGGAATATCCTTTTGTTTAGGAGATGAATGGAGGAGGTCCATTCGGGAGGATCTAGGGTCGGTAGCGACCATTAGATTTGAGGAAGGGGCATAGGCATTAACATCTCGATTCCTTCAGTCTTCGCAAGATCCCACATCGGGAGACTCGCACATTGGCATGCCTAGACTCTCGAAACCCAAAGTCACGACGTGATATGGACCGTAGATCTAAGGATCTATAAGGACCCTCCTTGATTGTCAGATCTAAATGCAAGGACCAACAGTCATTGGATCCAGGAAAGGTGCACGAGGGTTAAACCATTCATAAGTATACAGGAGAATGGACCTTGCCAAATCCCGAAGATTCTGAAACCATCAGGACCGACCATCGTCAGGGTAGACAAATGACAACAGATCCGACAGTTCGAGGATTTGAAATTTGGAATATTTGTAAGGGAAAGAGTGGAGTTGACCCTAGCCTTTGGTGCTGGGAAGGATGCGTGGCGAGCGGTTAGCGTTTCGCTGACTCACACATCAGAGAAGTGAAAAGGTAGAGCTATAGGAACTTGTGATGCATTAAATAGTAGTATGATCTAAGCTGTCCATCAGAAGGGACATATGGCGAGGGCTCTTCATTTCACTGACTCGCAGAGTATAAAGGTCAAGGGGCAGAGCCTTGAGAACTTGTGAAGTGTGAATTCACAAAATGATCACAGTCGTTGATCGAAGGAGGAAGCTGAACCATAGATCTGACCTTGTCGGGATTTCGCGACTCGGGAAATTAGAAGCAAGAGTTCTGCGAACTCGTGATATGTGAAGTCGTGTGTTGATCTGAGTTGTTGGATCAAGGATAGATATGGACCATTGATTGTCCAAGGAGACAAGACACGAAGTTGCAAAATGAAAAATCACGACGCGCTTGAAATATTGGCCCACGGTTATAGAGAAGGGTCACATCAGTGAAGGAGAAACGAGAGACTAGCACGCGCTAGGCTCCTATCGATATTTCAGGAGTTGGGAGAATCAAAGCGACTCACATGTAGAAGTTGCGAACTGCGAAATCATGATGTGCCTTTCGAATAAGCAACTGGACATAGCCTTGGTCACATTAAAGGGAGGGCTTAACCGGGAGAGCTAGCGCCTAAGTACGCCAATGTTTTCAAAGGCATTAAGGAGAAGGTCACGGGTACCCTTAGTCCTGCACCGGGTAGTCAGAAATTCCTATGATTGTTTTCAAAATGAGACTATCAAGGTCTTAGAGAGTCATTTGGCTCTGGAAGTCAGGGATCCTTGACTAGAAGGCTGAGCTGGTTCCCAATTGTCTCAATTAGAATTCGTAGAGAGAGAGAATTTGTTCATGTTAAGAGGAATGAAAATTTTACCCCGTCGTGGGTGTGTTGCAAATTGGTATCAGAGCATGGTTACAACACTTGGCCTACTTGGGCTCATGGACAAGTCATTTAAAAACTCTATTTGGAGTAATTTCAAAAGAGTGATACTCTACCTTACCTCTTTCTTAAAAAGTCTGGTTAAAAATGTTATTAAAGAAAAGAATGAAACTTTCTACTATGTGTATGCATTTATAAAGTTGAACCATGTAAATTTCATGAACTAATAGAATGTTAGCTAAAAATAAGTGTTTTTGGCAACACTCGAACAGTCAGTAAATCATGGGAAGACTCCAATACTAAAGGATGGTGACCTGTCATGAAGTGGGGGATGGCTCCCACAATAGAGGCGGGGAATCTGACGAAAGGAGGGCGGTGGAAACCCCTCCAGATCTGGTTGAAACTGTAAGGAGCCTCAGGGTCGAGTTACAGAGTTTCAAGGCTGACAACGAGAGATTGATAAAGGAGCAATAGAAACAAAAAGAAATTAACGCAGTCTTGCTATAGTGCTTATCCTACATATAGAGGCAACTGCAACACAAACCCACAACCATTCATGCAGACCGACGACACAAGAAGAGAGGTCAGAGTCCACCTGAGATCCGAAAACATGACTCCATAAGTGACCCCACTGGGAGAAGTACCAAGAAGAAGGTCCAACCTGGAGGTAGGGGACACTCATCGGGAGAGTCCTCTAGAAAGGAAGTTGACAACCCCAAAGGGTCTTCTAGTAGTAGGGACAACTCACATTCTCAGAGGAAAGGAAAGAAACGGAAGCGTTCCAAAACCCGTGTTCCCGAAGAGTTCAAGAGAGACAAACCACCCTCTTTCGACGGAGAGATTAAGAAGGGAGAAGAGGTGGAAGCTTGGCTGCTTGGTTTAAATAAGTATTTCAGGGTCCATGACTACTCTGAAAACTTGAAGGCTCGAATAGCCATCTTCAACCTGAATGGAAAGGCTTCTGTATGGTGGGAATAACTTAGGAATGTGAAAGGAGTCCATGAGAAGGACTTGTCATGGAAACAGTTTGAGAAATACTTCAGGAAGTAGTATCTGTCAAAAAAATACATGGATGGGAAAACTAAGGAATTCTATGAGCTTCGGCTAGGGCAACTCACCATAGAGGAATTTGTCAATAAATGTCTTAAACTACTGAGGTATGTACCTTACATAAAATATGAAAAATAAAAAATGCAATGGTTCATTAGTGGGTTACCTCAGACCTACCGGGATAGGATTGAGTTCAACGAACCAAGGACCTTAGAAGAAGCTATCCGAAAGGCGAGGTATTGTTATCAACAATTTGGGAGCAAGACAAGACCCCAGGAGGACTGGAAGAGGAAGAGTAGTTTGAGATTCCAGAAGAAAAGGTTTAACTCCTCAAGGTTTAAGAACCATGGAAAATATTCTAGGGGGGGCCTTCCTGCTAGAAGTGTATATCATAAAAATTTCCCCTCTCAAAGTGGAAATAAACCTTTTCAGATAGTCCCAACAAAGATCGATAACCTAAAGAAGGAACCCTTAAAATGTTGGGGTTGTGGAGAAAATCATAGATTGAGGGATTGCCCACATAGACAAAAAAACAGTAAAGGGGTCTACAATATCCAAGAAGCTATCATTGTCAATGATGTGGCTAGGAGCAAGCCATGAATCTATGCAGCCCTGGACAATAATCAAGCCGACCACCAAGCTTCAGTAGTGGAACTCGAAGGTATGATCGCCAACCATCTAGTTTCTATTTTAATTGACCCAGGTTCTAATTTGAGTTATGTGGCCCCTCAGATTGTCGATACGTGTAAACTACAACTAGTTAGACATGTTAAACCATGGTTTGTACAACTAGCCACTGGAACCAAAAGAAAGGTGGCAGAGGCCATACTAGCTTGCCAATTCATCATGGGTGGATTACCCACCCGAACGACCCTTAACATACTTCCCATGGGATCTTATGACCTGTTGATTGGTATGGATTAGTTGGCTGCTTGTAAAACTAAAGTGGACTATTATCATAAAACTTTAGAATGTGTAGATGGAGGGAGAAAGATGACCCTCCAAGGGATTAACAATCCTATCTCAGTGAGACAAATATCGACCCTTCAAATGAAAAAGTATTGCAGAAAAGGGTGTTCCTTATCTGCAATACAACTGTCGAAATTTGTTGAGGATGACAAACCAAACCTAGAGGACCACCCCATATTAAGAGAATACAAGGACGTGTTCCCTGAAGAAGTACCAGGTCTACCTCCGAGAAGGGATATTTATTTATCGATAGAGCTTACACCAGGAGTGGTACCAACATCTAGAATGCCATATAGGATGAGCATGCCAGAGCTGGTTGAGCTCAAGCTACAACTAAAGGAGATGATGGACAAAGGCTACATCTGACCCAGTGTATCTCTGTGGGGAGTGTCCATCCTGTTTGTGAAAAATAAAGATGGCACCCTCTGGCTGTGCATAGATTACAGACAACTCAATAAGACAACCATAAAGAACAAATACCCCTTACCCAAAATTGATGACTTGTTCGACCAACTCAGAGGCTCTACCATCTTCTCAAAGATCGAATTGAGGTCTGGATACCACCAAGTCCGGATTAAGGATGAAGACATCCACAAAACAACCTTCAGAATGAGGTATGGTCACTATGAATTCGTGGTGGTGCCATTTGGATTAACCAATGCCCCCGCCACTTTTATGTGCTTGATGAATAATGTACTCAACAAATTTCTAGACAAATTTGTATTGGTCTTCATTGATGATATCCTAATATACTCCAAGAATGAGGAGGAGCACGAGGAACATATTAGACTCGTACTTCAAGTACTAAGAGAGCATCAGCTCTATGCTAAGTTTAGCAAGTGCAACTTATTTCAAAAGCAAGTCCATTACTTAGGCCATGTCATTTCTAAGGAAGGGGTGGAAATGGACCCCGATAAGATCAGATCTATTATGGAATGTCCTACCCCAAAGGATGTATCAGATATAATATTCTTCATGGGATTAGTTGGATACTATAGAAGGTTCATAAAAGGATTTTCCAAGATTGGTTTTCCAATCACTGCTCTTCAGAAAATGGGGATCAAATTCATTTGGACATCAAAATCCGAAGAAAGATTTTAGGAACTGAAATACCTCCTGACCCATGCACCCATGCTAAATATTGCAGACGCAGATAATGATTTCCTTCTATGTACATATGTCTGCAAGAAAGGACTCAGAGGAGTCCTTACACAAGAGGGACGTGTAATTTCTTACGCGTTCCAGAAATTAAATGAACATGAGATCAATTATGTGACCCATGACCTAGAGTTGGCTTCCATAGAACATGCTTTAAAAATGTGGAGGCACTACCTCCTTGGAAGGAGATTTGTGCTTATGACAGACCATTGTGGGTTGAGGCACCTGTTTGATCAACTGAAACTCAACACCAGGCAAGCTAGGTGGATGGCTCTCCTAAGTGAATTCAATTTCAAAATCAAACACATAAAAGGAAAGGAAAATAGGGTGGTCGATGCCCTTAGCAGAAGTATAAAAATGATTCATCTGGCAACAGTAAGCACCTATGAAACATATGTTAGGGAATCAGAAATGCACAAGAGACAGATGTATTCTTTAAGACCGTGACCTCATACCTAAGACAAGAACCTATAGGGATGAAGTATGAAGGCTACCAAATGCTCGAGGAAGGGTTGTTGACTTATAAAAACATATTGTATATTCCAAACTGTGACGAGTTGAAGAGGTTCATAATGGATTAACTGCATAAGAGACCATATACCGGTCACTCAGGATATTAGAAGATGATCACGACCACTAGGAAACAATTTATTGGCCTGGGTTAAAGAGAGACATAGCTAACTATATAGCTAAGTGCATAGAATGCTAGCAAGTTAAGGTAGAACACTGACATCCAGCAGGATTATTACAACACCTACTGATCCCAAAATGGAAATGGGAAACCATCTCCATGGATTTCATCACTGTATTACCAAAGTTGAGCAAGAAAAATGATGCCATCATGGTCGTGGTGGATAAACTGAGTAAGTCTGCCCATTTCATCCTTGTCAAGTAAACTTGCAAGGCAATAGATATTGCCAACATCTTCATGAAGGAGATATATGCCCAAGGGAATTGTATCTGACAGAGATACCAAATTCACTTCAAACTTTTGGAAATCCCTAATGGCCGGTTTTGAGACTAAATTGTTGTTCATCATAGCCTATCACCCGCAAACTGATGGAAATATAGAAAGAGTAAACCAAATATTAGAGGACATGATAAGGATGCATGTAATGCATCAGCCTAAGAAGTGGGAAGACTACCTACCATTGGTAGAGTTTGCCTACAAACAACGGTTATTAGGAATCCTTGAAGATGATGTTGATACTGAGAGGGGGGTGAATCTATATCAAGTACAATTTAAAAACCTTTTTCAACTTATACTTAAACCATTCAATTATATCCAATGAGCAATGAACAATAGTATAAGAGTTACACCAATACACCACAATACACCATGCACAATATATGAGAAATAATCAATAGTTT